>BPTQ01000001.1:76339545-76568722 GCA_019973895.1 Chrysanthemum seticuspe
AAGTTTTGAGTTGTTTTTAAAATTCTGTAGTGCTCTGTAAAGCTTAGTGATAAAACCTAATCTTAGGTTTAAGACGGTAAAGTATTCATGATCGATCTGGCTCAATGTTCTGAATCATGATTAGCTTATGTGTGATTCGTTGCGATATCCTTATTTGGTTAGGAGGATTAACTCTGATGTCTTGTAAAGTAATTTGTTCCGAAGTTGTTATACACTTGAAGGGATGTTACTCCCAGGGAATTTCCTTTTAAACCAATTTAATTCCAATAGCTATATCTGAAGGGGATTCCGTAACACAAGAGATCCTTAAGGTTTATTGGAGTGAAGATATAATTCTCTACGGTGTCCAAACTTGTATGGCCTGTTAGTTACTGAGGGATAGATGTTCACTTTGATCTTGTTTGTAAGAAGCTGTATCATACTGTATAACGATGTAGCTTATCTAGCTATATGTTGTTACTTGTAACTGATTCTTGATTTGTATGACTTCCTTGTTTGTTTCATGAATGGGTTATGGACTAATGAATTGGACTTTCCTGATTTTAATCCTTGAATAAGTGATTGATACCTCAACCTTACAGTGCCTCAAATGGTGTAGTCAACATGTTCATGAGCTAACTATTGTTGTAAGGAAACTTGTCGATGGAGAATGATTTGCCTAACCATTTCTAGAAAGTTACACTGGCTTGAGCATATTATCTAATGTGGAAATTGCTCTCTCGCTCTAACCATTGAGTTGAGGATAGTAGGCGGTAATCATGTCCTAGTAGGTTTCATGGAAATCCTGAAATGACTGTCAGTAGTCTAAGGTGAATCGAATAGCTTATAATAGGTACAACTGGAATTGATACCCCGTGTCTCGTGTTAGATTCCAAAATGTTAAATCTGTCGGAAAGGACCTTATTGAAAAGAATAGATTATAGGTAACAGTTGTGGTTCCTCGCGTTTCTAGTCCTAGCGAATGTCATGACCTGAGTCTTACTTGTCTAAGGTGCTTAGTCTCTATGACTAAATTGTTTATTGTTTGATTATCGAAGTGTTTCCATGTTCCATGTTGTAAAGTCACAAACCTTAAATATTTAAGTGAGGTGGTGTAGTGGTTGGTGTTCAAGATTTGTTCCGATATTGAGTACTTCCAAAGATAGTTCATCACTAATATTGTTACCATGCTAGCAAGAAAATAGATATCAGCTCATACTATGTCGAAGAATGTTTGTTCTAGTTTCACTTGTAGATAGGGAGTCATTGATTGTCCGGTATGTTCAAACCTGTGGCATCTCTTAATATAGAAGTGAGGTTATTTGGAATTCCTAGAGAACACAATGCCTTAGGGGAAGTCTATATCGATAACCTTAATTTAACCAAATTTTCCTTTAAGGGACCCTCATTGTAGGGAAGTTCACATATTGTTGAAGCCTTGTTTAATGAAATGTTCTGTAGTCTCAATTAGGAGGATTGGTTTATTCCTATAGCGTTGCTTAGTGTGTATTCGATTAGTACTAAGTCTTGTAACTCGGTCTAGCTAGTACTTATGAAATGGCAGAATTTGGATTCTAATCCAAAATAGTGATTCGAAATGTCTCGTGATGTCTTAAAATTTTTGTTGAGTTTTGAATCATCCTACCACCTAGTTCTAGTCCTTGTTGGTAATTCCAAAATCCTTTCATTGTTTTCTTGTATCGAGGAATCCTCCTCATATATGGTATAGAAAGTCTTTCCTAAAAAGGTCACCCGTCAAATCCTAACTTATCGGTTGAGTGAGAGATAAATGGTGTAAGCATCTATAGAGTGTTAACAAAAAGAAATGTTTATGCACGATTTATCTGATTATAAACTTTGCTTTTAAATGAGAATTGTTTTAGGAGATTTGAAATGATGCTTGTTTTTGTTGAAATGGTATTATGTTCCTCCGAAGTTTTAGATGGTATTCAACGTTTTGTTTTGTAATATAATGGCTCAATGATCTTTCAGAGTAACATGAAAATCGTTTCTCATGAGGATATTAAATAGTTGATAAAATGACTGAAACCAATTGATAAGTTGGTAATAAAACAACTTGCGTTAAAATTTTATGAAACAACGTTTCTAAGATGGTGATAAAATAGTTCGAAATAAAATCAAGTGAAATAATTTCATGAAATAGTAGCAGGATAATTTGGAATAAAATTTGTTGGATGGTTTGTAGGATACATAGGAGAACCTTATCGAGTAATAACAGTCTACTAATTGGTCGAGAATAAAGTTGGCCTAACCCTTAGTAAGATAGTGACGCATCGTCGTGAAATGATGGAAAATTGGGCAATTGGAGTAAGGAATGAAATAAACAAGGTGGTGATTATCGTAGAAATAATAAATGATGAGGATTACATTAGCTAAAAAGGTACTTATTATCTGTTCCTGTTGGTGGTCTAATCGTGTTTCAAGTGTAGGAGTATTAGGCGGTCTAGCAACGATAGCCCTAGAACTCTCACAGTCCTCAAACCTATGAGATGGTGTAGTGTCTATAGTCTTAGTGGTAGATGGTAATGGTGTGTCAAATCATGCACGCTTCCCAAGCTGCAAGTCAGGTATATGAGTATCGTGTATGAGATGTGATGGTACGGATGGTGCTCAAGATAATAAGGATGATAATGGAAATCCTTGTGGTGAGTTAAGAAAATAGTTTCATTAGGACTAAGCCTATAAGTTCTACCCAATGGTATGATCTGTCCCAACTGAGTGATAAAAATTGTCCTGATCCTACAGTGAATCAATAGTGATCGCGATGGTGTAGGTGCAACTTCGTCCTCCTAAAAGGTCTCAGTGTCATCATCTGATGTTATCGGTGTTGAGTCAACTGATGTTAAAATTGTGATAGGGAATGACAAGGCATTCTCCATGTCAAAGTGATGTGAGTATAATGGGATGGGTATTTGAAGGCATCCATGTGACAATCGGGTTCGAAATGAAAGTAAATAACTCGTAAAATGTGCGTATAAAACCGCATGTATAGTGACTATGTATTTATGATGAAATGATGAGATGCTATGATAATGTAGCTATAGTCTAGGGTCAATGATGCAACCTAGTTCTCTATAACTGTAGCTCTGGTACCAATCTGTCACACCCCCAATTTACCTGTTTTGCAGCGGAATGGAATTCCTGGGGATAGACTGTCATAGCACCACAATCACAGTTACATTGAACGACCTAAAGTGTCGTTTAAAAACACATCGTTGGATTTTTAATAAAAGCATTCAGAGTTACAACATAGGTCCCAAAAGTTTAGAAAGTTTGCGGAAATATAAATATATTACAAGTCCAAACGATGGTTTTGAAAGAAAGTGCCATAATGTACAATGATGTAAGTCGACGCCGCGACTCAAAAGGTGGTTCTCTAACCATGCCATGCGTATGTCTTAGTTACCTGAAAATACATTGCTAAAACGGTCAACAATAATGTTGGTGAGAATTCATAGGTTTATGTAAACGTTTCATACGACTACGCAAGTATATGTCAGGCATGACAATCATGTCACGTAAAAATGTTACAGGCATGACAATTATGTCACGTAAAAATGTTACAATTGCTTAAGCGCATGATACCGAAGCTCCGACTGATGTACGCCCCAAAAGAGTGTCTTGCCAAACAACTCTGGTAATGTTTATGAATGAAATGCATCCGTATGACTAGTTGGGATTCACCAACCCGGATGGAGGCGTCACCCTCGATAGATCTATCCACTCACACACGCTTCTAGGAAATTAACGGCTCATACATTTGAAATGGGGACTTTTAACTGGCAACTTTGTAACTCAAGCAATGTAAATGTATTTAACATACTTGGTATCGTAATAAAAATGTTGTGCAATGTATTCTCCCCCGTAGGTTTGAAATGAAGTAAAAATTGTAAAACGGGGCTATGAAAACTCACTTGGTAAACTGGTGTGATGACAAGAGTGAGTACACTGAGGTATAATATGATGCTTTAATCTGGACCTATTACGAATGATATGATATGTAATGAGTTGCAATGTAATGTTATGCATGCATTTCGTATGTTATTTATACCATTTGCGAGTTTTGAAAATAATACTTTTCGTCGAAAAATACTCTTTTGACGTCTTGACCAATCAAAAATCACTTTTCAAGTATTTACGTCAAAATGTCATCCTACAATGGTTTTATAATGATTTATAGTGAAATTTTCACTTTTCGTCGTAAAACAATGTCGTCGGAATTTTTATAAAAGTAACAAAAATGGCTTTGGAAAACTAGTCGTAAAATGGTGTGCATCGATCGTTAGGAAACGAACTCGACGGTTTTAGAAAGTTTGTATCGAAATCTAGAAGTTTCAGTTCAGGAGTTTTCGTCAAAAAGGTCTCGAACATAAAGATAATAAGGGTTAAAGATAGTGATTTTGGCTAATTGTTGTGTAAAAAGTGAGTTTCGGCCAAGTTTAAACATCCGTAATTAATTCATTAAAACTCCGCTATACAAACGGTTGGTTGTTTTGAAAAATATGCTCGGTGATCTTGATTTTATTAGAAGACATTTCGTTTCAAAACGTTCCACATCATTGATAAAAACAGCCTCCAACATGGACGTTACAGCTACCGTAACACTTGTATCGTAAAAATAATATAGTTTTTCAGAAAATAATAGTTACGGCAATTTTATACAAAACGTGCATATCTTTGTCGTTTCAAATCCGTTTTCTACGTATAATACGTCCTTAGCTTCGTATCAAAGTATACTAATATATTTTTGACAAGTCGAAATAATTTGTGAAGCTTAAGGCTCGTTTTTGACTCGAACAATGTAAAAATAGCTTGCTGAAATTTCTGAAAAATGTATATTTCGTCGTCAAACTTGTAAAATCCATAACTTCTTCGTTATAACTCTGTTTTAATCCGTTCAAGCGGCCACGGATTCGTTTTAAAGTATATTTCCTAAATATCAAGGCCAAAATGTCGTGCCTACTGTCGGTTTTTCCAGAAAATCAAAACAAGGACAGAACATAATATATACTTATCGAAAATAGTTTTTCTCGGACAAAACCTATTCTAATCCCTTCAAATCAACTCCAAAGCTAATCTAATCCTACCATACACCTTCTTAGGGTGTCATGGGTTCCTAAACATCATCAAGACCAAAGAATACCAAGGGGATAATTATAGGATGACCATATATATATAAAACTCCAAAAATCAAGTAAAAATGGTATAAATCACATATGTCTTGCATGTTTGTACCAAAAATGAAAAGATACATATGAAATGAAAAGGAAACATGAAAAATGAAAGAAACATGCTTACAAGTGAATATGATGAGGTGCAAGTAACAAGGTTAAACCTAAACACTCTTGGTTTTTATTTCAAAACCTTATAAAGAATGTTAACTAGATTGATATTAACTTGAGAAAATTTTTTGATGATGATCCCTTGTGAACTCTTGAAGGCCGGTTTTTAGAGAGAAGGAAAACAATGGAGAGAAAACTTTTCTAAACTTGTGAATTATTGTTGAATGAAATGAATGTATGAAGTTTGAGTATAAATTTCAATGTGTAAGTAAGATTTTTACCAAACCAAAGAAATACTCCCCCCCTAGGCCGGATTTTGGGGGGAAATATCTCACCAATTATATATTTTTTTTTTATTACTTGTATATATTTGTGTAAAATTTGTTAAATATGAGTGTGTAAGTAAATGTGTAGATAAATGTAACTTGTAAAGTAAATGGTAGTTTTTAGGTAAAAGAGATTTTTAATAGATCAAAATAGAATGTAATGAGATCATAAAAGTTATAAAAATACAATCCTTGTGAAATTTGAGTGATAAAATAATTATCGAGTAATTTTTAAGAAAAGTGTCGTAATAATATAACTTTAACGATTTATATACAAAATAAATTTAAAACACTAGGAAAACTCAAAATATAGTTTTTATAAACTAAACGTAAGTATAAAAATATGTCGGGATCATTTTTGAAAGTAACGGATTAAATGTTCAAAATAATAACTCACGCGATAACGTTTATTTAATATAAAAATTACGCGATTCAAGTGAAATGAAATGTCATGAATGAACTAACATGATGCAAATGATGTAAATGAAATGTAGACTAAACTTAGTCCATATGAAATGTACGTGATGATATGATCCTGAATTCGCCGCTAAACCTTTAAGGTTACGCGAATTTGGAACACGTAAATCAAGTTTACGATAAATGTTGAAATTGTAAGGCATGAATTGTTTCGAGAAATGACCTGGAAGTACGGGTTGTCACAATTTTCTTATAAAAAATCCAAAAATCCAAAAACATCCAAAAACGTATAAAACACAAAAATATTTGTCTTTTGTTTCTATATATATATAAAAGATAAAAAAATATATATACAAAAAGATTTGTCGTTTTCTTTGTTTAATAATAACAACATAAAAAATTACCACCGCAAACCAAGGCAGTGTACTACCTAACTGGGGGTACGACCATAATAAGTTCCCGAACCAAAGATTAAAACTTGCCTTTGTGTCCTTGTGAGTGGTGTACCTTTTTCAAAGAAGCCATTCATCTTGTGATTATTGGTTTAAGTTCACTGTTGTTTTGCCTCGATATTGTTTTAATTGGATTTGTTGTTATATATACTTTTCAAAACCAGAAAACCCAAAAAGATTCTTCTTACCCCATTTTCATAATTCACTTTCATAATTCCCTTCCTTAACTCTGAGGTCTCTTAGAGTTAACCCTAGTGTATGCGCACTCGCTCTTCTAGATCTGTAAGCCCATTTCGTGAGCTTGTCAAGATTCCAAGAAGGCGTGTCCGTAGACTTTATGCCCCATCAGTCGGATCTGAGATCCGGACTGCTCACACTACTTCCGTTATCATGGCGGAAGAACGTCCTATGTGTGAGCTTCTTCAGGCACCCATCGACGGGTATGGAGATGCTATTGTTATCCCAGCCATTGTGGCTGAAAATTTTGAACTCAAAACCGGGTTACTGAATCTTGTAACCTCAAGTCAATTCTATGGTTTTGAGCGGGATGATCCTCATGCTCATATTCGATGGTTTAACAAGATTGCATCTACCATCAAATACAAGAATGTCCCTACAGATGCTGTCAAGCTTCTTCTGTTCCCATTTTCTATTGAGGGGCAAGCCCGGATTTGGCTTGAAAAACAACCCCCTCAATCAATTGAAACATGGGAAGATCTGGTGAAGAAATTTGTGAACGAGTTTTATCCACCTTCCAAAACCACGAGTCTTAAAAATGAAATCATCAAGTTCACACAAAAGTTTTATGAATCCTTCAGTGAATCGTTGGATCGTTTTAAGGAGTTGCTCCGCAAATGTCCTCACCACGGTTTCTCCGAGTTGATGCAACTCGATACTTTCTATAATGGAGTGAGTCAATCTGATGAAGATTCTCTCAATTCCTCCGCTGGAGGAAATTTCTTGAGCAAAACTGTAAAAGAAGCTTTAGCGATCATTGAAAACAAGTCTAAAGTCCGCACTGCACGAAGCAAACCGGTTGTTTCCCAAGTCAGTATTGGTCCTTCTACTTCATCGCCCGTGAGTCAATCTAGCACCGATGCTAAGATTGACAAACTCACGGAAGCAATTCAAGCTTTGGTTCTCTCCAACCAAAAGAAAGTTTCTTTTCCACAAACTTTACCTCCTGCTGAAGTTAAGAAAGTGGAAGTCTGTGTTACTTGCGGTGGCCCCCGTGCCTATTACAACTGTATGGCCACCGAGGGTAACCTTTTTGAAGCAAACGCTGTGGGCGGGATTTCTAATTCAGGAGGCAACCAATATCGTGCTCCTATGGACCCGAACCACCGTCCTAACCACTACCCTGGACCACCCGGTTTCAATCAAAACCAAAACCGTAATCAAAATCAGAATAGACCAAACCAAGGTTTTTAAAACCAAGGTAATTTTAGTCCAAACAACGGTTTTCAAAATCAAAATAAAAACTTCCAACACCAAGGAAATTTTAATAGAAATCCAGGTCAGGGAAATTTCAACCCAGGGTATTTTCACGGCAATAATCAAGGAAATTTTCAAAATTAAGGCCCTAATCCAAACAATAGAGGCCAGAATTTTCCTACGCAAACTCAAGCCATTGTTCCAACTGGACCATCATCTGATGAGTTGTTGAAGCAATTCATGAAATCCCAAGAGGAAATGAACAGGTTGTTGGTTAGCCAGATTTCTGACATTAAGAAGTCTTTAAATGATCGACCCTCGGGCTCAGGTACTTTACCTAGCAACACGATCGCTAATCCGAGGGGCGATGCAAAGGCAATCACAACCAGAAGTGGTGCTTCGTATGATGGACCCGCTATTCCTACTACCTCTTCTTCTTCTCTCCCGAAGGTAGTGGAAAGTGAACCTGAGGCGACAAAGGACAAGGAACTTCCTACTAATAACGGAGGTACCAGCAATGTCCATCCTCAGGTTGTCCCGAAACCCAAAACCAAACCTGGAGTTGTTTTTGAACCTCCAGTTGACAACCCCAAATCCAAAACTTCTATTCCTTACCCCTCACGTTTAAATGAGCAAAAACTCCGCGAAAAAGCCAGTCATCAAATGGAAAATTTTTTTCAAATTTTCCAAGAACTACATTTTGACATAAGCTTTGCGGATGCCATCATGTTGATGCCCAAGTTTGCATCAACTCTCAAACACATGTTAAGCAACAAGGAAAAACTGTTTGAAATGGCTAAGACTCCTTTGAACGAGAACTGCTCAGCAGTTCTGTTAAAGAAGCTTCCCGAGAAGCTTGGAGATCCTGGAAAATTTCTTCTTCCTTGTGTTTTTCCAGGAATGATTGAATGCTTTGCCCTTGCCGATCTTGGATCAAGCATCAATCTGATGCCTTATTCAGTATGGAAGAAACTTTCTCTTCCAGAACTTATTCCTACCTGCATGACTCTTGAGCTTGCAGATCGTTCTATATCGCGTCCTCTTGGCATTGCCGAGGATGTATTCGTGAAAGTAGGAAAGTTCCATTTTCCAGCTGACTTTGTGGTTGTTGATTTCGATGCCGATCCTCGGGTTTCCCTCATTGTTGGAAGAGGATTCCTGAGAACGGGCCGTGCTCTTATTGATGTATTTGAGCAAGAAATCACGTTACGTGTGGGTAATGAAGCTGTTACTTTTAACCTTGATCAAACTTCGAGGTACTCCTCAAATTATGATACTGAATCAATTAATCGAGTCGATGTAATTGATATTGCTTCAGAGGAGTACTCTCAAGAGTTTCTTGGTTATCTTCATAATTCTGTGAGTGGGGATTCCACCACATCTTCTCAACCAATCATTGCCGACTCTTCCCCCTCTCTCACTCCGTTTGAGGGAGGTGACTTCTTTCTTGAAGAGATCGATGAATTTCTTGCTAGTGATGAATCAATTCCGCCTGGAATTGATGGTGTTTATGATTCGGAGGGGGATATCCTTTATCTCGAGCAATTATTAAATGAAGATCCATTACCTTCACTCCCTCCGAAAGAGATCACGATTGAGGAAATTAAATCAGTACAAACATCTACTGAAGAATTTCCCGAGGTTGAACTTAAGGACCTACCTCCTCATCTCGAGTATGCATTCTTGGAGGGTGATGATAAATTACCCGTCATAATTGCTAAAGACTTAACTGAGGAGGAGAAAACTGCTCTCATAAAGGTCTTGAAGTCACACAAGCAAGCAATTGCTTGGAAACTCTCCGACATTAAGGGTATCAACCCTGAGTTTTGTACTCACAAAATCTTAATGGAGGATGACTTCAAACCAGCAGTCCAACATCAGAGAAGGGTGAATCCTAAAATTCATGAGGTTATCAAACAAGAGGTTCTCAAACTTCTTGATGCCGGTTTAATTTACCCGATCTCTGATAGTCCTTGGGTTAGCCCAATTCATTGTGTTCCTAAAAAGGGTGGCATAACTGTTGTCACAAATGAAGATAACGAGTTAATTCCAACTCGATTGGTTACGGGATGGCGTGTGTGTATTGACTATCGCAAGTTAAAAGAAGCCACCCGTAAAGACCATTTTCCTCTACCCTTCATGGATCAGATGCTTGAGAGATTAGCAGGGAACGAATACTATTGTTTCCTTGATGGTTTCTCGGGTTACTTGCAGATCCCCATTGATCCGCTGGATCAAGAAAAGACCACATTCACCTGCCCATACGGAACTTTTGCCTACAGACGTATGCCCTTTGGCCTATGTAATGCTCCTGGCACGTTCCAACGATGTATGATGGCAATTTTCCACGACATGATCGGGGAAACAATGGAGGTGTTTATGGATGACTTCTCGGTCATTGGGGACTCATTTCAAACATGCCTCTCCCATTTAGATAAAATGCTCAAAAGGTGTGAAGACACCAATCTTTGTCTAAATTGGGAGAAGAGCCACTTTATGGTCAAAGAAGGCATAGTCCTTGGCCATAAGATTTCCAAAAATGGGATTGAGGTAGATAGAGCAAAAGTTGATGTTATTGCTAAATTACCTCATCCTACTACCGTCAAAGGTATTAGGAATTTTCTAGGTCATGCCGGGTTTTATCGTAGATTCATACAAGATTTTTCCAAAATCGCTCGGCCTATGACCCATCTTCTTGAAAAAGATGCTCCTTTTATCTTCTCACCTGAGTGCATTGAAGCTTTTGAAACATTAAAGAAAAAGCTTACGGAAGCACCCATTCTAGTTGCCCCCGACTGGGATTTACCCTTTGAGCTCATGTGCGATGCAAGTGATTTTGCTATCGGTGCAGTCCTGGGGCAACGTAAAACCAAGCATTTTCAGCCTATCCACTACGCAAGTAAGACTATGACTGAAGCTCAAACCCATTACACCACTACAGAAAAAGAATTATTAGCTGTGGTGTATGCGTTTGAGAAATTTCGGCCATACCTTATATTGACCAAATGCGTGGTGTATACGGATCACTCGGCTCTCAAATATCTCTTTGCAAAACAAGATGCAAAGCCGTGATTGCTCCGTTGGGTTCTCCTCCTACAAGAATTTGATATCATTATACGTGATAAAAAAGGAGCTGAGAACCTGGCTGCTGATCATCTGTCCCGTCTAGAAAACCCTCACCAGGATGTGTTCGAGAAAAAGGAAATAAACAAAACATTTCCTCTCGAAACACTTAATGTGGTTTCTTTTCGTAGAGACTCTTCTACCCCATGGTTTGCTGACTTTGCAAATTACCATGCGGGTAACTTTGTGGTGAAAGGGATGTCGTCCCAACAGAAAAACAAATTCTTTAAAGATGTAAAACATTACTTCTGGGACGACCCCTACTTGTTCAAAATTTGCGCGGATCAAGTCATCAGGCGATGTGTATATGGTCAGGAAGCCAATGACATTCTCAAGGCTTGCCATTCTGGACCTACTGGGGGACATCATAGCCCCAACTACACCGCCAAGAAGGTGTTTGATTCCGGATTCTATTGGCCCACGATTTACAAGGATGCCCATGAATTTGTCAAAACCTGTGACGCTTGTCAACGTCACGGAAATATCTCACAAAGAAATGAAATGCCGCAAAACGCCATTCAAGTGTGTGAGATTTTTGACATCTGGGGCATTGACTTTATGGGGCCATTTCCTTCATCTCGCGGTAATAAATACATACTCGTGGCCGTTGACTATTTGTCAAAATGGGTTGAAGCGAAAGCTTTGCCTACCAACGATGCCCGAGTTGTTGTGAAATTCTTAAAATCTCTTTTTGCTAGGTTTGGAACTCCACGAGCTATAATCAGTGATCGTGGTACGCATTTCTGCAATGACCAGTTTGATAGAGTCATGCAAAAGTATGGTGTAACTCACCGTCTCTCTACTGCGTATCACCCTCAAACAAGTGGGCAAGTGGAAGTTTCCAACCGAGGGATTAAAGGAATTCTGGAAAGGACAGTAGGCGAAAACCGTGCCTCTTGGTCGGATAAGCTAGATGACGCACTCTGGGCCTTCCGTACAGCTTATAAAACACCCATCGGGTGTACTCCATACAAGCTTGTGTACGGAAAGGCATGTCATCTGCCGGTTGAGCTTGAGCACAAGGCATACTGGGCCTTGAAGCATGCTAACTTCGATATTCAGGCAGCTGGTGATCACCGGAAAGTTCAAATGAATGAATTAAATGAACTCCGTGATTAAGCATACGAGAACTCTTTGATCTACAAAGAAAAGACAAAGAAGATTCATGACTCAAAAATCAAGAACCTCGTTTTCAACGTCGGTGATCGAGTCCTTTTTTTAATTCAAGATTGAAGATTTTCTCGGGAAAACTAAAATCCCGCTGGTCTGGACCATTCACCATCACTAAAGTATTCCCATATGGAACCATTGAGTTATCTCAACCCGATGGTCCAAACTTTAAAGTGAATGGTCATCGGTTGAAGCATTATTTTGGAGAGGACATTCCTCCTGTGGTTGTCCCGGATCTACAAACTTTCCCCATGAACCAATGAATGCGGGGATCGAGTCAAGCTAGCGACTCGGGAATCAAAAACAGTAGCATGCCATATGGGTTTTCACCCATATTTCTGACTTCTTTCTATTTTCTACCACCCTAGTGTGGGGGAGTTGCCCCCCGCTGTTGTATATAAGTTTTCACAAAAAAAAAAAAAAAAAAAAAAAAATTTACAAAATAATGGCCGTAGTATTTCCCTTTTACGTTCTCAGTTTCGGCATAACCGCCGGTACTTTGAATATTGAGGGCAATATTCATTTCTAGTGTGGGGGGGAATTCTCACGAATTTTATCATGTAATTATACCGCCTAATTCCCCCATTTTTGGCCAAATTTTTTTTTTGGAGTAAGTGTTTTGCACTTACTCAGATTATGGTTATCAGTCCGCCATGTCTAAAAACAAAAGGATTGGCTAATCCAGGAGCAAACGGCTCTTGGTAAAGATATATCAAATCCGTTTACGGCTTGCAATTTGCCCAAAATTGTATGGTATTCAGCTCACCATATCTTTAATTAGTTAAGAGTTGGCTAGCCCGCAAGTTTATGGCTTGTGGTAAAGGCAGTGGAAAAACCATAATTGGTAATCAGCTCACCAAAGATAATATTGATAATTTATATAAGAGTTGGCTAGTCCAGAAGCAAACGGCTTCTGGTAAAGACAAATCAAATCTGTTGGAAGCTGGTGGTTTGCTCAAAATCACATGGTTATCAGTGTAACATAGTTCTTACTTGAACTGAAACATTTGGCTACTCCAGAAGTAATGGCTTTTGGTAAAGAGATTCAAATCCATTAAGTTTTTCTCAAAAGATTGCTAGGGACTAGCAATAGCTTAGTGTGGGGGATTGATGAGTGTGTAAATACTCATCATTTTTGGTCAAATCTGAACTGCAAAACAATTAAAAACGCTCAGAAATGCATCAAAATACTGAAAATATCTCAAAATTGTATTTTATATGTTTCAGATGCAAAATGTTTAAAATCAGATGAAAAACGAGCTAAGTTTGCATAATTGGCAGTTTCAGTCCCCCGACTTTCAAAAATTGACAGAAATAGTCCCTGAGCACTTATTTTAAAAGAAAAGTCACCAAAGGTCCTTTTCGAATCATAAAATGTCATAATTAGTCCTTTGGTGAAAAGTTCCAAAAGTTTTTAGAAATTACAATTTTGATCCTTGGATTTTAAAAATGTTCATGTTTAGTCCTTGGAATTTCACAATTAGCAAAAAATGGTCCTTGGAGTATTGGAGATTGTCAAGTTTAGCCCTTGGATTCTAATTTCAGAATTTACACGTTGGTCCTTGGATTTTCAGAATATGCACTTTTGGTCCTTAGATTGATAAATGGGTTCAATTTTAATCCTAAGTCCAAGTCCTAATAAACACCCAATATCCCAAGCCCAATCCACCCTATACCCGGTCCAATCCCTTTATATCCAACCCCCAACCCGAATCCAACCCACCCACAGTTTTAAATAATAAACCGCCCTCACGGGTTCCCTTTTCCCTCCCCCCTCATCATCACCTACCTATACCTGCAACTCCACCCCTACTCCACGCCTTGTTCCCCCTCCAAGCACCTAACAACCAAACGCATTAAATGCTTCCTTCTCCAGTACACTCAATCCACCCCAGCTGTTAAAACCATTTTGGCGCCAAAACCGAATCAATGGCTAAAAAGAGCTCAAGCCATCCAATGGTCAGAAAAGCAAGTGGGATTTGCTCAGAGGAGAGAGAGAAGTCATTTTGGTGTATAAAAGAAGCAGAAGAAGGAGAGAAGAGGCAGTACTTAGTTTTTAGTTTCTATGTATGTCGTTTTTAATATTTAAGTCTTAATTAAGTTTTAAAATTGTAATTTTAAGCTTCTTTGTATCAAACTCAAGCCATTACATCAGTTGTAACAAATATGCAGTGTTAATTAAAAGTTTGGTTGAATTACCTGTTTTTCCATTTTCTATAATAAAACCTGTTTTAACATTATCAAGCTTCAAGCTTCAAATAGCTTCATTAGAACTTATATAAGCTTGTTCAAGCTTCTGATAGCTTTGAATAAGCTTATCAAATAGATTCAAGCAATTTTCATGTTTGGTCAACAAAAGTCAACTGCTGAAGCTGATTTGGATTTGGTGATGATATGGGTTGATGCAGAGCTTGGATGGGTTGGATTAGACTAGTTTAGTGTAGGATTGGTTCTGGTTTGAGTTGCTAATAAGCTGGATAGCTTGTGAGTACTTTACTTGTTTTCAATATTAGTGTATTTTTGCATAATCTTTATCTGTCTTGATTCACTATTAGCTTTAGTTTAGATATGTTCATTTAACTGTTATTAGGATTAGAGTGATTCAGTTTCAGTGATAGTAGCAGCTAGATAATCAGTTAAGTAGAAGTATTTGCAAATCAGTGTGCATAAGTGGTGTTTGGATCAGTTAGCATATTTGAGCTTGAGCTTTTGTTTGTGATTAAAATCTGTCTACTTAATCTTAATATAGGTCATTTGAATCAAATCTGTCAAAATATTGCCTCTGCAATAGCTCAAAGTCAAAATTAGCTATGATCTGTCCTAATTCAATGACTGTTGGAAATTTGTAAAACCAAAAGTTTGCATTGTGTTCATATTTGCTAGGAGTAGCTTAATCAAGTCTTATGATAGCTTAATTCATCATAATCAGTCCATAAATTGGTTTCAAATTTCATCCTGGTCAAACTTCTCAACACTGTCAAAAGTAAAAAAGGAGTGAAAATCTCAGTTTTCACCCAACTGAGATGATTTTTCATTGATTCAATTTTGGTCCAAATCCAGTGAATCTTAGGGTTTAAAAACTTCAGTTGGTCTAGTTTCTTAATATAATTTTAGTTGAATTTTAGTAATTTTCTAAAAGCTCCGAATGAGCTTGTCAATTTGGTCAAATATGCCCTGTGACAGGGCATAGTCACAGTGCAGTTTCTCAGTTCTTGCAGAGCTTGTAACAAGCTCATAAGAGCTTGTCCAGGTCTGGTTTTTGGTTTATAAGTAGCTAGCCAGGTCCACTTTAGGTTCCTACTTCTGGTTTTGAGTTTAGCTTATCTGAGTAGCTTATTCTCAAGCTTCAAAGTAGCACCCAAAATCTGTTTTAGTACTTGGATTTCAAATAATCAAATCATAGCAGTTTGCAATTCAGAGGTTTAGGATAGTTGTAACTAGTTGCTTTTAAGTAGTTTTAACATATTATAGCCTCTGTGAAAGTTTGGTGCTCAGTTGGTACCTTGTGCTTATTTCAAGTGCTTATTTATAAGCACTTTGCATTGCAGTTCCATAATCTTGCACACTAGCCATTGTTTTTATATTTTTCTTAGATTCATAATATTAATTTAGACTTTTCCTAAATTTTTCATATTTTTCTAGCACTGTTTGCTATTTTTCTTCATTTAAAACAATTTTTAGGCTTATTTAATTAGCTTTTAATACAATTAAATCAGAAAAGTTTCAAAAAAATAAGTTTTCATTTTTCCTAGGTTAAGATAAATATAAAAAGTCAAAAAAATATTTTTCCAGATTTTTCATAGTTTAATTTGTAATTTTTAGTAATTTAATTAGTTTTAAATAGTTTTTAATTCATAGAAAATAGAAAAATAATCAGAAAAATACAAAATTAGTTTTTAAAATTCTCTTTAGTTATTTTAGATTTTTCCAAGTCATAATTTCATTTTTTAGCTTTATTTCATATTTTCTTGTATTTTAGGGTATTATTAAATAAGTAAAAATAGTTTTTAATTAATAATAATTAATTAAATAGTTATAAAAATAATTTTCTTTTTCTAAAAATTTTCTCTTATCATTAGGTTTGTAAAAATGTCATTTTCATATTTTTAGGATTAATATTGTTTCAGTTCACATTTTCTTTTGTACCTCACGTAGTTTTTAATTTAAGTTTTATAAAAGAAAAATCAAAAACATCAGTTTAAATATAGTGATAGCGTTTATTTAATATAATTTATCTTTTTAATTTTCTTTAATTTGCATTTAAGCCCCTGTAGTTTATAAACTTTCTCTTTAGGTATAATTATTCTTAATCATAACCCTTTTCCATTCAAATTCTCTCGATCACTACACGTTTGATTATTCTCGCACAGCTCGTTGGGACATAACGACCTGGGGAAACACTATACTCTCCTGGACTTCATTGCATTTTGTGTCTGAACTGTTTTAAGTTTCTTACGGTTAGCCATTCACAAGTGGCTAGCTTGTAAGAGATAACTTGACGGTTTAGCACGAATCAAGTAATACCATTAGCGTCACACAAGGCTCTAAATTGCACTTCATTATCGAATTCCCTACCATGATCCGTTCTAATATACACTATAGGACTTCCTAGTTGTCTTTGGATGTGTTTGAAAATGATGGACCTTTGTTTCTTATAAAGATTTGATTATATCTTGGAGGTGGTTGTCTAATGGTAACATGAGTTGGTTTCTTCTTATTAACAATAACAAAATCAGTTCTAGAAGAGGAAGCTACATTATCACCACTGTTTGCTTCAGCAGACCCACGGATCCCTGGTTGTACACTAGCAGGTTCCCTGTTTGTGGGATCCGTGGGATCCGTGACTACAGTGGTTTGTTTTTCAAGTGCATTTACGAATTGTGTTTCTTTGTTTTCACTAGTTGACGCATTAAATTCCTGAAAACCTAGACCTTTTTGATTATTTCCTGTTTTAACACTATCCAATATCATATATAAGGCTTTAGTGTTCATTCTAGCAATCTTAGAGTCTAGATGATCAACTAGTGTTTGAAGTTGAACGCAAAGTTCACATTGGCCACTTGCTACCTTTCCCTTTTCTAGACGTTTTAATTTTGCCTTTAGATCTATGACTTCCTTTTCTAAACGTTGGTTTTGATTTTTCAAAAACTTATTTTTGTTGATTACTTTTAAACTAATTTTGCAAAGTTTATCATGTTCATTATGCAATGAATCATCATCTAAAGATGAGCTACTATAGTATTCGTGACATACCTCGTCATTTGCCATAAGACAAATTTCTTCATCCTCCTCCTCGCTCATTCCCCACGAACCGCTCACAAATGCCTTTTGATCATTGCATTTGTGATACTTACTAATAAAGTGGTTTGTGTTAGTGCAAATATTACGATATTTAATCTATACATTCTCATTTGTTTTGTTGATGACAAACATGTAACTTGTAATACATAACGTAAATTGTATAAGTTACTTGTAATTATATATTGTCTCAACACCTCTCGTCGACTCAAGTCCTTGTATGCTACAACACAGGTTCGTACATGTTTGTTATGTTGCGTTTTGACCAAACCCCCAACAAACCATTAAAACATATTTAGTTAAATAGTTTATGTATAACAACTAGTGTTTACATATTGGGTAAATATATACATAACTAGTATGTATTATAATGGGTAATATAAATAGGTAGAAAACTTAAGTATTTGACCCGTTGACCAAATACATTGAATGTAGTTGGGTAAAACCCAAAAGTCCATGACCCATACCCAATGTCTAGATACAATGTACCCTTGGTGGGCACTCAAAACCATAGACTAGATGCATTGCATCTTGTAGATACATTGAATCTACTTGGTACCCATAACCCATGACCCATACCAAATGTCTAGATACATTGTACCCTTGGTGGGCACTCAAAACCCATGGATCATATCCATAACCCATGCTATTGACCCATACCCATAAGACTAGATACATTGTACTCACTAGATACATTGTATCTAAAAGAATACCCATTGACCAGCCCATAACCCATGACCCATAACCAAAAAACCCATGGGTAAAAGGGAGCGTCCCACGGATCCCCAGTAATACACTGGACGGATCCCTCAAGGGAGGGATCCGTGGGATCCGGGGAACAGTGGCTAGTTTTCTTCTATAAATAGTGAGCCACTTCTTACCATTTCTTCACACCTTAACACATAGTTTCTCTCCACCAAATCTAGGATATTTAGATCATTTTGAAACATGTAAACCACCCTCATCTCATATGATCATAATGCTTCTAACTCTCATTTGTTGTAAGCATACTCCGAAAGTGATCCTCCAAAGCAAGCTTAGAGATCTTGCTTCCTTAGCTACTGAAGTTATCACCCATCACAAGATACAAGCACATGAAGATCTTATACAACAAGCTTGGGAAACTTGTCATATTCATTCATAGAATACTAACTACATCATGCTTTGGGTTCTTGATGTTTAGTCTAGGAGTTCATATCCATTTTACACATTGTCTTGGATATTGTCTAGTATCATATTCTTGTATCTATGACTAGACTAGATGGTTTATGTGTTTGTGCCATAAAACACAAGGTTTGTTATGTTGGGCCACAAAACATAACGGGTGTCATAGATGTGTCAAAGGCATTAGTGAAGAGTGTCGAAGATCCGTTTTGAAGGCATTAGTGAAAGGTGATGAAGGATCGTGTAAATGACATTAGTGAAGAATGCCTAGGTCATATAATCGATGAGGTGCATCGTTATACATATAGTATTTGTTTAGATCCAGGGATGGTGATATCCTTGATGGTGTTGTAACAAGGAGTGGATCTCCTTGAGATTAGGTGTTGTGTTGTGATGGGTAGTAGTTCCTCCATAGTAATGGAACTAGGTGCTTAGCCTAGTACCTAATAAAGGGTAGGCGACGTTGTGTAGGTGTAGTTCACCTTGGAGTGAAAGAACCCGGTGGTTAGCCTAGCACCGTATAAAGGGTAGGCGACGTTGTGATAGGTGTGGTTCGCCTTGGTGTGAAAGAACTCGGTATTTAGCTTTGTACCGGAAAAAGGTGTAAGCGACGTGGTGAAGGCTTCTCCGCCATAAGGAGTTGGTGTAGTGATTACGAACTCTCGAGTAGGTGACTCGGGGAGTGGAGTAGGGCAAGGAAGGTATCCTTGTAACCGAACCACTATAAATCCTCGTGTTGGTTTGTCTATCCTTTTACTTATCGATTTACTCTTATTATTGCATTACATTGTTTATTTTCTATGTGGTTGATGTCTATGTTTGTGACACATACTTGGTCTTTCATATAGTCACAAACTATAGTTAACACTTTACATATTATGACACGCCTCATCAAGAAAAAGCAACCGAACTAATAATGCTGAAACTTGATTTTTATTGAACCATTAATCTTGCGGAATCTTATGTGATATTAAGGGGTTGGCCTTACATGCCGTAATGCGTTAAATGCATCCTCGCGTCGAGATTAGCAAATGCAATGGTTTATACTATATTTGATACAAAAGTTTTTATGTTTGAAATGGAAACGTATTCACCCCCCCCCCCTCTACGTTTTCACAATTGGTATCAGAGCGGGTTGGCTCTAGTTTTTAAAATAAATGATTTTCAAAATGAGTAAGGTCCTCGTATCAAATTTTTGGTGAAGTCAAGCATAATATAAAAAGTGCTTTGTTGATTTTTTTTTTTTGAAGTTTTGTTCTTAGATATCTTGTTAATCAAGCTTAAATAAAGGTAAAAATGGTTAATATAACTTCACTAAAAGGTCTACAAAGGTTAAACCTTTTCGTCGGGGTCAAAACGTACATTTTTTAATTTTGTGTCAGATCCGCGGATCCCTCAGGTTACACTGGACGGATCCCTCAAGTAAGGGATCCGTGGTACAAAAGACAGTTTTTTGTCTGAATTTTAAAAATTCATAACTAATTAACCGTAAGTCGTAGAAGTCGTGCCACCTATCGTTTTAAAGGTATTTGAGTCTACTTTCATTTAAAAATGATTTCATAAACTGATTCAAAACAATAATTTACAGAATCATTGATTTATAATAGAAAGTCATTTTTCGGTAATAACTTTTGCACAAAATTTTGATCTAATTGGAGACGGATGTTTTCGCTTTTGAATAACAATGTGCCCTCTTTTGAAATTAAGGTTTTGATCATATTTATAAATATAAAAGAAACTAATCAAGCTTGGTATACATGTTTATATTAAACACAAAGCGATGAAAAGAACTTTCGTATGCTATGCTAAATGATAAATTGTCTTCTTTGCATTACTTGATTATTTGCTTATCTCAAATAGCTTTTGTGCTTATTTGATTGAATAACATATGTGGTTTCCTTACCTTGCTATTCATTTTCGTGTTTGTCGATTTTGTAATATTCTTGTAATCAATGTGCTATTTGAAGGAGTGTTTGGGATAACATCTAGTTGTGTCGAAAATGTTAGTTTAGATACTTAGATAAGTCATATAAGTTGAAAAATGTTTAAAACATATAACACACTAAATGAATTTTTTTTTAGTTTGTCATGTGTGCAACATAAATGTTTTATGTGCTTATATGATTTCTTTTGTTCTTGTATCGTTTTCTAAAAACAACAAGAATGTACATCGGATCATAACCTACACTTGTGTTGATGATGTACTCTCCCATTTTCCTTTTCATGATCGCTTTCCAAGCTTCATAGTAGGATTGACAACTTGATTATTTCATCCAATTTACTCAAGTAAATTATTTTGCAACACAAATATAATTGTTCATATCCGAAAGTCCAAACTCAAGCTTTCCAACAACATATGTTGAACTAGCTCATCCAACCATTTTTTTTTATTGTTCACCATATGGACAACTTTTAAATTTATTTTTAACATGACACCTTCGTCACCTTAGTTGTCTCAAGTATAATATTAAACGAAGCAAAGTATCATCATTGTTACTCTTCGATAGGCCATTGTAGGAATATAAATTTTCCTAACTTGAGAATGAATACTGGAGAACTTATTGCACTAGAAACTCAATTTGACCTAACGGTTGAATTGCTTCCTTGATAGAAGTTGGGTATGTGGAATCGCCGTAAAAAGGGTCGTGTTTAGCCGTAATTGAGCACCACTAGTAATAGTCTTATATTCATTCTCTCACTTAGGAAATTTATACTCCTATGTTTTCCTAAAGTAAGTTTACAATGGAAATATTTTTCATTGTCTTAGGATTACTAATCAAACAAGTTGTAAAATTAAATTTTCTTTTAGTTAATCATAACCACTTGCCTCATCAAGCGATTATCTTGCTTTGATCGAGAAGAACTACATGACTTCATGGACGAAGCTCATTGTACGCTAATCCTCATCCTTAATAACTAGATTGTCCTAAACTAGCACCTCACAACTCTTTTGTCTTGAACACCATCATGTGATCTTTTCTTTCAAAACACATACCTTGCATATCATTGTTAGTGTAAATGATTTACTAATCTAGACCGTAAATTTGTTTTAAGCTTCTTGAATAGTGCTTGTTAAGTTTGCTAAACATTTGTGTTATTTGTGAGCTCGATCTCATTTGATTGCCTATATGTGATCTCTACATGCTCTCCTTGCTTTGCTTAACGTGTATACATGTGTGCTTGCTGTAAAAACCATTAGTTACCATCAAACATTTTCTCTTGATCATTTAAGTCCATCTTCATGTAAGACACTTAAGAGACTGAGTAACTTAGGATATGTAGGTGCTAGACCTTGATAGAACCCAATCACCTCTTTTTCACCTCATCTGTTAGCCGGATCCCTAAACTTAAGCTAGCCGGATCCCTCTAGTGAGGGAACCGGAGGAACCGTGGAACAGTAGGTACATTATCTCTTTAGATAATCATTTCAAATTTCCTTTTTCCACACAAGCACTTGTTCAACACTTAGGATTATCATTTTCGTATATGTTTATAAATGAGTTGCATTTATATGATTCTATACGTGTTCTTTCTTTTCGTTTCATGATTTTATGTGAACAATTTATCCATTTGTATAAATGTTTTCCTTTTGTACTAACTCTTGTGGATTCCTGTACGATGACAATGGTCGATTTCACCATCAAGTCAAGTTGTGCTCATTCGCACATTTCTTTTATATATTCCTAATCTTGCATCATCCTAACCATCTTACTCCACTGTTATCACCACTCACAAAGTCATCATGTCTACCACCTCTATTGAGTCATCAACCAAGTCAAAGATTCACCTTGATACCTTTCATCACCTCTACCACAACTTCCATACCTCTAAGTCATAATGATGATTTCTATCACTATCACCATGTCCAAGGTCTAGTTCATGAACTACGTGATGAAGTATGTCTCATGTTCTACCACATCCCACTTGTGTCAACCACAACCTCAAACCACAAGCTACTTGTGTCAACCACATCCTACAAGTGTCTCACTACCACTACAATTCATGGTCGCTCAACCATCCTACACAAACATCTATGTTGTCAAAAGCCAAGTGAATTTCGTAATGAAATGCGTCTCATCCCTAAGCACATTTTTTTTACCTTGAACAAACCTTACAACCTCTAAACCAACCATGATGATGCAACTAGTAGGATTATTCTCTATTTGACACTAATCCTTTCTTTGTAGGTTCATACATATACACTTTGATGTGTATGGGATTCTCGTCTATTTGTGGACGAAATTTTACACTAATTTTTTTTGTAGATTCTTCTTGACGCCCTCGAGCTAGGGGGAGCTTCCGTCGAGCTTTTACAAAGTGCATCATATGACTTACTCGTCCAAGGACGAATATAATTTTGCACTAACTTTTTGTTTTGTAGATTTTCAAAACATACTAGGAGAACTTGACGCTCTCAATAAAGGGGAGTTTTTCGTCAAAGCAAAAACATTGCAAATTTTGCAATACTTTCATCTTAGCCTTCCTAAAATACTTGACGCCCTTAACAAGGGGGAGCATGCACACATTCATTCTTCAAAATTCCTTTATGTTTCAACAAAAGGGAGACTTCTTTCTCATAATATATTTTTCCTTTTTCTTTTCTTCCTAACACTAACCTTGATGTAGGTTAAGCCTCAAAAATTTGATCCATTGAGCCATTGGCAATAATGGTTATAATTCAAAGGATCTTTCTATTTTTTGTGTGTGATTCTCTAGGTTTCCCTTAAAGGCGAGATCACCACCTTTTGAAAACGTGCAAGCTCAACGTCATGAGTTGCTAAGCTTCGTCATTAATGTTTCGTGTTGAAGGTATTGGCGTGGTGTGCCAATTGGAGAAATAAGGTTTTTTTTTCTTTTAACTTCACTAGGGATGATGCAAACTCGCCCTTCTTGGGAGAAATTAAGGTTAAAGGACACACCCTTTTTGTTTTGACAAAAAGGGGAGAAGAGTGTAAACGGAGAAGGTAATGTATAGGAAGTACGGACACGAGTAACTTTGACATTTTACCTATCTATTACGTTTACATATATTTTGTCATCATCAAAAAGGGGGAGATTGTTAGTGCAAATATTACGATATTTAATCTATACATTCTCATTTGTTTTGTTGATGACAAACATGTAACTTGTAATACATAACGTAAAATGTATAAGTTACTTGTAATTATATATTGTCTCAACACCTCTCGTCGACTCAAGTCCTTGTATGCTACAACACAGGTTCGTACATGTTTGTTATGTTGCGTTATGATCAAACCCCCAACAAACCATTAAAACATGTTTAGTTAAATAGTTTATGTATAACAACTAGTGTTTACATATTGGGTAAATATATACATAACTAGTATGTATTATAAGGGGTAATATAAATGGGTAGAAAACTTAAGTATTTGACCCGTTGACCAAATACATTGAATGTAGTTGGGTAAAACCCAAAAGTCCATGACCCATACCCAATGTCTAGATACAATGTACCCTTGGTGGGCACTCAAAACCATAGACTAGATGCATTGCATCTTGTAGATACATTGAATCTACTTGGTACCCATAACCCATGACCCATACCCAATGTCTAGATACATTGTACCCTTGGTGGGCACTCAAAACCCATGGATCATATCCATAACCTATGGTACTGACCCATACCCATAAGACTAGATACATTGTACTCACTAGATACATTGTATCTAAAAGAATACCAATGGACCAACCCATAACCCATGACCCATAACCAAAAAACCCATGGGTAAAAGGGAGCGTCCCACAGATCCCCAGTAATACACTGGACGGATCCCTCAAGGGAGGGATCTAGGGAACAGTGGCTAGTTTTATTCTATAAATAGTGAGCCACTTCTTACCATTTCTTCACACCTTAACACATATTTTCTCTCCACCAAATCTAGGATATTTAGATCATTGGGAAACTTGTAAACCACCCTCATCTCATATGATCATAATGCTTCTAACTCTCAGTTGTTGTAAGCATACTCCGGAAGTGATCCTCCAAAGCAAGCTTAGAGATCTTGCTTCCTTAGCTACTGAAGTGATCACCCATCACAAGATACAAGCACATGAAGATCTTATACAACAAGCTTGGGAAACTTGTCATCTTTATTCATAGAATACTAACTACATCATGCTTTGTCTTGATGTTTAGTCTAGGAGTTCATATCCATTAGACACATTGTCTTGGATATTTTCTAGTATCATATTCTTGTATCTATGACTAGACTAGATGGTTTATGTGTTTGTGCCATAAAACACAAGTTTTGTTATGTTGGGCCACAAAACATAACGGGTGTCATAGATGTGTCAAAGGCATTAGTGAAGAGTGCCGAAGATCCGTGTTGAAGGCATTAGTGAAAGGTGATGAAGGATCGTGTAAATGACATTAGTGAAGAATGCCTAGGTCGTATAATGGATGAGGTGCATCATTATACATATAGTATTTGTTTAGATCCAAGGATGGTGATATCCTTGATGGTGTTGTAACAAGGAGAGGATCTCCTTGAGATTAGGTGTTGTGTTGTGATGGGTAGTAGTTCCTCCATAGTAATGGAACTAGGTGCTTAGCCTAGTACCTATTAAAGGGTAGGCGACGTTGTGTAGGTGTGGTTCACCTTGGAGTGAAAGAATCCGGTGGTTAGCCTAGCACCGTATAAAGGGTAGGCGACGTTGTGATAGGTTTGGTTCGCCTTGGTGTGAAAGAACTCGGTATTTAGCTTTGTACTAGAAAAAGGTATAAGCGACGTTGTGAAGGCTTCTCCGCAATAAGGAGTTGGTGTAGTGATTACGAACTCTCGAGTAGGTAACTCGGGGAGTGGAGTAGGGCAAGGAAGGTGTCCTTGTAGCCGAACCACTATAAATCCTCGTGTTGGTTTGTCTATCCTTTTACTTATCGCTTTACTCTTATTCTTGCATTACATTGTTTATTTTCTATGTGGTTGATGTCTATGTTTGTGACACATACTTGGTCTTTCATATAGTCACAAACTATAGTTAACACTTTACATATTATGTCATGCCTCATCAAGAAAAAGTAACCGGACTAATAATGGTGAAACTTGATTTTTAATGAACCATTAATCTTGCGGAATCTTATGTGATATTAAGGGGTTGGCCTTACATGCCGTAATGCGTTAAATGCATCCTCGCGTTGAGATTAGCAAATGCAATGGTTTATACTATATTTGATACAAAAGTTTTTAAGTTTGAAATGGAAACGTATTCACCCCCCCCCCCCTCTACGTTTTCACAGTTTGGGTCCCCACATTTAAAGCAAGCGCGATCATCCCTTGGCTTCTCGTCCTCTTTGCTTTTCCGAAATCCTTTCTTGTCGTCATATGGTTGTTTGACGTATGTTCCCTTCCTTCTAAAGAACTTTTTGAATTCCCTTACCGCCATGGCATACTCCTCGTCATCACTATCCGAAGAGGAATCCTCTTCATCGCTTGAGACCTTCTTGGCTTTAAGGGAAAGAGATTTGTGCTTCTCTTTCACTTTTGAATCTTCGGAATCTTTAGCAAGGACAAGCTCATAGACATTTAAGTTGCCTATGAGTTCATCAAGGGGGAGGATTGTCAAATCTTTTGATTCTTCAATTGCCGTAACTTTAGATCTCCACTTGGATGGAAGTGCCCTTAGATATTTCCTAACATGGTTACGGCTAGAGAAAGATTCATCAAGTGCTTGTAAAGATGTAATTATAATATTAAAGTTAGGAAAAGAATGATCTATAGTTTCCTCATCCGATATTGAAAATTGTTCATATTGTTGAATTAATAAATCTATTTTATTGTTTTTCACTTGTTGATTACCTTGATGAGTTAAAACTAAAGAATTCAAAATTTCTTTAGAGGTTTTAAGCATGGAGATTCTTTCAAATTCCTTTTTGGGTAAAGCATTATATAAAACCATTTTAGCTTCACTATTTTTGGAAAGCTTTTTCTTAATTTCATTGGTGAGTTTATCATGAGGTATGTTAACTAAAATTCCATCTTCTTCTTTTGCAGTGGCTTCAAAATCGCCTTCAACAATGATGTACCAAAGATCATTATCTTTAGACTTCACATACGTTTCGAATCTATTTTTCCAATATATAAAACCATTAGTTTCAAGTAGTGGAGGTCGTTGCACGGATTGCCCTTCCTTGTAATTTTCATAACCCATAGTGATCGAAAAGTTTTTAAAATACGGTTTACTTTAAAACTTTTATAAACTTAGCTCTTGATGCCAATTGTGGAAAACTAGAAGGGGGGTTGAATAGTTTTGCCGATTTTAAGTTAGTTTCTAAAAACATTAGATTCGATGTTATGTGAAATCGTATGGATGAAGATAAAGTATAGATCTAAGAGTAATGCAAGTAAAGAAAGTAAAGTAAGGGATAGAAATGACACAACCGATTTATAGTGGTTCGATTACAAGGACACCTTCCTTGCCCTACTCCACTCCCCGAGTCACCTACTCGAGAGTTCAAGCACTATGTCAACAAACTCCTTCAACTTGGAGGAGAAGCCTTCACAACATTGCTTACACCTTTTTCCGATACAAAGCTAAATACCGAGTCCGTAACACGTAGGACCAAACCAATACGACTATTACACAACAACTATGTGAAATATCAAGTACAAGATATTTGCTACCAAAATCTTGTGAAGGAACAGATAAATCAAGGACCACTTGCTTGGATGACTTGTAGAAAGCTTGTGATCTCACCTTAAAGAAGGACCTATATGAGAATCACAATAGAAAGAAGAACAAATCTCTAGATCAAGTTATCTTTTGTTAGAAGAGTGTAAGAATATATGAGAGAGTTAGTAAGAAGAGGGTTGAAAAGAAATAAAGAAATGGCTCTCTATTTATAGAAAAAAACTTGCCACTGTTGCACGGATCCCACGGATCCCTCCCTTAAGGGATCCGTCTAGTGTAACACCAGGGATCCGTAGGACGCTCCTCTTTACCAATGGGTTTTTTGGTTATGGGTCATGGGTCATGGGTTATGGGTTGGTCCATGGGTATTTGATTAGATATAATGTATTTAATAGATGCAATGCATCTAGTCAAATGGATATGGGTCAATACCATGGGTTATGGATATGCTCCATGGGTTATGGTTTTTACCCATCCTAATAAACTATTACAACAAATGATTTATTACAACAATTTGTATTAAATGACTATATGTAAATGCTTTACAAAAATAACATGTATCCTTATAATTTTACTTATGATAACATTATATTTGTTATCAACAAAACACAAAGAGATCGCTAAATATTAATAAACGTTTTTACGGTTTATTTGTATTAACAAAAACTGTCGCGAAAAGAAAAAAAACCATTTTTTATCCGTTGCGACTGGGTGCCTATCAAAGTCTTATTTTCTTTTATTAAAATAACTATCTTTAGCTTTGTTTTTATGTTTAAATATATGTCTTCTAATTCGAGCTTTCACGATTTCGTTGCTCGAATTGCGAGGAGTATAAGATGAGAAATAAGCCCAAACTTGTTTCTATTAAATAACTAGTTTAGTGGACTCAAGCCCACAATTATTGAAACCATGTAAAATAATAAAAGAGGTATTATTGATTGTTTTTTTTTTTTTTTGTTTACATAAGAAGATTACATGTGTATTTGTAATAGGGGTGTTCATCGGTTCGATTATCGGGTTTTTCGGTTTATTCGGTTCGGTTAGTTCGGTTATTTTTTTTTTGTATAACCGAGAACCGAACCGAATTAAAATTGACTAAACCGAACCGAAAATCGAACCGAATAACCGAAAACCGAACTCCCATAACCGAATAACCCGAATTACATAATTTCAATTATTTGTTCATTTTTTATATAGATTTTTAGAGGGGAAAAAAATCAAGCTTAAAAAATGTTATATTTATAGTATAAAAGAGTTTTAATACTTTTTTTATAAATAAATATATTAAAAAATATATATATTTATTTGATTTCGGTTTTTGGTTTAGATTGTTAGAACCATAACCGAACCAAGAACCGAATATTTAATTCGGTTCGGTTTTGGCAAATTTGGTTCGGTTACATGTTTGGTTTGGTTATTTTCGGTTCGGTTCAATTTTGGTTTTTGATTTATTTGAGTATTACCCAAATCATGAACACCCCTAATTTGTAATACACATGTAGCTTATTTATAAGCAATCACAACCCTCAACATAATGGACTCAAGCCCACAATTAAGCTTGGTCCACTAAACTAGTCATCTAATAATTTGTTGGTACAGGGTTTTCACTTATATAACCTCTATATATTGTGACTTGATAAACATTACATTAATACATTATAACCTACGGGTTTACATTATCTAACAATAGAGACTTTGCTTCCTGTTCGCTGAACAACCAACCTAGTGCAAAATGACTAAGAGGGTGTTTGGCTTTGCGTTTGTGAGCTACTTATCTGATTATCACGTCATGATAACGCAATAATCTAAGAAGTGGTGTTTGGACAAGAAGATTTGATAATCAATTAATTGCGTTTTGAAGGCTTGAAAACGCAGAAAACAAAAAGCAGGTAGGAACTTACTGCGCCAAAACGTGATTTTGCAATCCTGTCAAATTTACTCAATTACCCTTCTTTTATCTTGATTAATTGAAGTACGTGTAATAACCCTGTGTGTGTCGTAAGTGCTGGATGCGTTAACAGCGATGTTAAAATACAAAGGAAGGTGGATAGATTTTTAAAGATGCAAAACATGTGATACTAATTTGGCCCAATTGCAAATCAACCATTGGCTTTTTGTACTTATCTATCTAATTTTGTAAAAATAAATAGTATTGTTGTGTTATAAGTAATACTAGTATATCAAGTTATAAATATACGGAGTGAAATCCTACATGGATATAAAAAAAGAAAAAATTTGATTCATTACAAGAATGTCTATTTATGTCATTTAACCAATCAAGTCATAAAATAATCTAATATGCCAAACACAAAAAAAACTGATTATCTGATTATTGCGATATGAAACAGCATAATCAAATCCAAACACTACATTTTAAAACCACGTTTTGGTACAGCTGATTATCTGATTATTCGTTTTGAAAACGGATAATCTATTTTGAATAAGCAATCCCAAACACCCCCTAAATCCATATACCTAGTTGCTCTTTGCACGAGGGTCGTCTGCTCTCACTTTATCACATGTACGAATAAAATTCGAGTGCATAATAAAATGACTACAATAACCAATAATCCCTGGCATGCTATAGAATAATGTTACTGAGATGATATAGATTTGTCTACTTCATGTTTGTCATGGGACCACGTGTATAATGAAATCTTTGACGTTAAATTCGATACCTCGGCACACGAAAACGAACTCGTTTTATAATTAGTGTAGAATCAAACGCGTATAGTTAGGACCGAATCCAAAATGCCATTAGTTGCCGTCCATTGCCGGTTCAAAACTCTGCACTGAAATCATTACTCCAAATGGTATAAATAGCAAAACAATCGTGTACCTTTTATATCATCTTCTCAACAAAGCAACCAAAGTACAATTCCTATCTTAGCTTTCTAAGAGAAACTTTAACTAGAAGCCGCTGTAATATTTCAAAAATGGCATCATCTTATTCAACCATCGTTTTTGTTGCAACAGTACTTGTTCTTGCAGCTTCAATCTCTGCCACCGAATACATTGTTGGTGATCAAAGTGGTTGGACTCTCGATTATGATTATCAAACTTGGGCCAAGGATAAAGTTTTCTACGTTGGAGACACCCTTGGTATGTTATGCATGTCCTATAACTATAACTAGATTTAGTATGTGTTTATATATTGTGTTCATGCTTGTATTGTGTCCTGGACATTTAGAGAAATGTATTAATTTGATTTTCTTGATGCAGTATTCAACTATGCATCTGGTAGCCACAATGTGGTAAAAGTGAATGGCACGGGTTTCCAACAATGTACGGCAACATCTTCCAACGGAACCTTGACAAGTGGACGAGATGCCATTGCCCTTCAAACCCCTGGAAGAAAATGGTACATTTGTGGTGTTGCTAAGCATTGTGAGCTGAGAAACATGAAGCTTGTCATCACCGTTCTACCACAAATGGCTCCGGCTCCAAGCCCATCTGCATCGAGCACATTGGCAGTGCCAACAATCTATGGCATGTTAGTTGCCTTGTTCGGTGGTCTTGCATTGCTCTTCGGTTAAAATGTTTTATGTATTTATTTATTTTCGAGTTGGTTATTTTCATTTTCTTGATATGTATGATGATTCAAATGTTGTATCGGTTTGAAGATGGATTTTTTTTTTCTTTTTTTTTCTTTGGTTAAAGAGTTTGAAGATGGTTTGATATAATTAAAATTTTCCTTGAATACGTATTTGGATGTTACTAGTAGATGTTAAATTGAATTATACATGTAAATTCTTATAAAGCCGGTTTAATATGCATACCTAAACATAGTTCAATTGGAGTTATACTTGATCAGTGATGGATCAAATGGGTAACATTAGAGATGACAACGGGGCTGGGTTTGCGGGGAATGGTTGATACCACCCCCATCCTCGAATAGCTATTCCCATCCCCATCCCCATCCCCGTCAAGGGTCACAGTTTAGTTCCGATCCCCGTCCCCGATGGGGAACGGGGATCCCCAATGGGGAATCAGAGATTTTTCCCCGTTACATAGTTGACATAGGTAATATATTTCAAATGGTGCAACCATACTAACATCAAGCAAAATTTATTCATTAGAGTAAATTCAAACATTCGACACAAAATATAATAAAGAGTACGACTTATCGTAAGTACGAAAACCAAAGTATTACTACAAAATCATCCAATATTGTGGAACGTTAGAGTATTTGAATTAAATATAGTTACCAGCAGACCAAGATCAACAATAGATTACTTGCACCTAGAATGATTATATATACATGCATTTGGAAATTGGAATGTTAAAGCTTTTTGCAACATAGGGGCTTTACTACGCAAACATAAATCCTTCAAAAGCTTTTTGCAACATACACCTTACGGTCCCAACCATAGTGTTCCCTACATCAAAGATGTTCACTATCTTTACACGTGAAGTGTTAGAAATTGGGATGCACACGTTTTGCTTTAATTCTTACTAGTTTCCACAAACCAAACTGCCCAGAGTTCTGTAAATAATCATAGGTCATGCTCCAAACCAAGCTAAAGAAACATTAAACATTTGAATGAAAATGACTGCCAAAATCAAGGTTGAAAAGATTCACTCAATGTGTGATGCAAATGAATGATATATACTGATATACGCAACAAGTCTAAACTAGCCTTTATATGTAGACAACACCATTTCAACTAGAGCTGGACCATCAAGACAGAACAATTAAAAGGTGTCCCTCATCTTAGTTCAACACTAACGACTTGCGAGCCGAGCCCGAGCACGAGCATTAAGAATAACTCATGAGCCGAGCTCGAGCTTTACAAAGAAGGCTTGAAACAAGCCGAGCTTGAGCTTCTCCAAGGCTAAACGAGCCGAGCTCTAGCTTAATCAAACTGTTAAATTTTGGGGTATTAATATGTGGCAAACATGTCATTCTATCAATTACTAATGGTTTTCAAGTTATATTCAGTGCAGGCTTTTTACAGGGGTTAATCATGGACAAAGCATAAATGGTTTATAGTTCCAAGAAGTTCATTTCTGCTGAAGCATTTCTCATTTCTGCTGATGAGTCTTTTGTAGCCGTTAGAGGGGTCTTTGTGTATCTTTATCTCCTATTTAATAAGTCCCTTAATCTAGGGTTAGACACAACTGTGTGTGCAGTCATTGTCTTACATTCTCTTCTCTCTGATCATTTCACTGATCTTGTCTCTTCTTTGTATTTGTCTGGTTATTGTCTCATTGACATTAATCTAACCTTGTAACACTTTGGATACTATTGTTGATTTAATCTAAGCCGACTATTGAGGCTTAGGTTTGAATAAAAGTTTTATTGTTAAACTATTGTTGCTGATACTTTCGTACATGGTATCAGAGCTTCAGGCTCATAATCATTATTGATTCACCATCCAAGGGTTTCTTCGTAGAAACTTGGGGACATCTCTTCAGCAACAAATTGGTGGTTTGGGGTTATTGCTATTGACATAATCACTGGTTATTTTCTATTCACAATTAGCCCTAGACTAAGTGAATCTAGGGTAATTGTAATTTGTTCTTTCCGCTGCATATTGATCTGTAAGTCTAAGTCTACTCTCTTCTTCAAACAAACAGTACTTAAGTCTTTGTGGGTGCAAACGGGTAGACTAACATCTTGATCTGCCACCTCTGAGTGGTATGAATACCTGCTCTGGTTTACCCCAGTCCACAGGCTTGGTGCTTGTTGTTTCTTAATTACAAAGTCTTATTTATTTCTTTATCTGTCTATATGCTCCTGTTGTTATATATGTCTGTGTTATTTGTCTGTCTTATTGTTTGCATTATGGCTGTTGGTGATGATAATGTTGGTGGTGGTGGTGGTTCTTCCACTGAGAAAAGCTTATCCTTTGGTGATGCTTTGTATTTACACCCCAATAACACAAATGGTACTCCCATTATTTCTATCAAACTCACTGGAACTGAAAATTATAAAATATGGAATATGGCCATGACCTTTGCCTTAAGGAATCATAATAAGTTAGGGTTTATTGATGGTACTTGCATAAGAGATGACTCGAACCCTAGTCTTGCTAATCAGTGGGATACTTGTAACTCTGTTGTGGTTACCTGGATTCTTAACTCTCTCAGTCCTGAATTATTTGCTGGTGCTATCTATGCCAAAACTGCTTATGAAATGTGGAATGATCTTAAGGATACTTATGATAAGGTTGATGGTTCAGCTATTTTTAATTTGCATAAAAATATAAACTCTCTTAGTCAAAATGGGTCTTCTCTTGCTGATTATTACAACAACCTTAACTCTTTATGGAAACAATTTGATTGTATGATTAGCTTGCCTCCCTGCACTTGTGAGGCTGCAAAACATTTTGAAAAACACAATCAGCTAATCAGATTAATGCAATTTCTTATGGGTCTTGATGACACTTATGTTCCTATCAGAAGTAATATTCTAACCAGAGATCCATTACCTAATGTCAAAACTGCTTTTTCTGTTGTCTCTGGAGAAGAATCTCATAGAAATGTGTCATCTGGGAGTAGCTCTGCTAAACCCAATGCCACTGCTTTTGCTGCAAAAACTTTTGATAGTGGAAAATTTTTTGATAACAAAAAAGGATCAATCAACAACAATTTCAATAAAGGGTCTGGTTTTAATGCTGGTAACAGCTCTAATAACAGAGGACCAAACATGAATCTCAAATGTACTACCTGCAAAAAACCTGGTCACACTGTTGATAGATGCTATGATCTTGTTGGTTATCCTGCTGGATATGTTAAAAAGAACTTTAATGCTAAACCCTTCAGCAGTAACAATGTTTCCACTGATACTAATCATATCACTGATAATAGAGCTAGCAACTCTCCTATCTCTTTGTCTAATGAACAGCTCTCCAGACTTATGAGTCTTCTTAATGACAACAATGTGTCTTCTGCTAATGCCAACATGGCAGGTAAAAAAATTTCAGGAACCTTCTTTAATGGCAGTGTCAAGTTTAACATAAACTTCAACAAATTTTTTAACAACAACACAAAAACCTTATCTGAAAGCATCAGTCTTGGTTGGATTGTTGACTCTGGTGCAAATAAGCACATGATTGTATCGGTCAAATTTTTAATTAATGTTGTGGACATTTCAAATCTTGGTCTAACTGTTGGACATCCCAATGGTACTCAGGCCCTAATTACTAAAATTGGTGATTTAAAGGTCAACAATGACCTAACTCTTTTTGATATTCTGGTTGTTCCTGAGTACAATGTCAGTCTGCTGTCTGTTCATAAGATTGCTAGAGACAATAAGATGTTTGTTGGGTTTAATGAATCTAATTGCTATATACAGGATTTACATCAAAAAAGGATTGTGGGGATTGGTAAACAATGCAATGGGTTATATATGTTTGATATTGATTCTACATGTAAGATTACTTCTAATAACTGCATTTCTGTTTGTCATGTTTCTAGAAATCTCTGGCATCAAAGACTTGGTCATCCCTCTGATCAAGTCCTACATATACTTAAATCTACTCTTAAACTTGATAGTTCATCTGAATATAACCATCTTTGTGATACCTGCAACAAAGCTAAATAAACCAGGGAACCATTCCCTCTAAGTGAACATAAATCAACTAAAATTGGTCAACTTGTTCATCTAGATGTATGGGGACCATATAAAGTCACTAGCAGAGATGGTTACAAATATTTTTTAACCATTGTTGATGACTATTCTAGGGCAGTGTGGGTTTATATGTTTAAGGGAAAGGATGATGTTTATGTTTCCATTGTTAACTTTACTCATATGCTATCAAATCAATTTGAACACAATGTTAAGATTTTCAGAAGTGATAATGGGACAGAATTTGTCAATAATAAACTTCAACACTTCTTTCATGAAAAAGGAATTTTACATCAAACCTCTTGTGTTTATACACCACAACAAAATGGTATTGCAGAACGGAAACATAGGCATCTCCTTAATGTGGCTAGATCCCTTATGTTTCAGGGGGAATTACCTCTATATCTTTTGCCTGAATGTGTTCTAACTGCTGCTTATGTCATAAACAGGTTACCCTATTCAGTTCTGTTTGGCAAGTCCCCCTTCTCCCTTGTGTATGGGCATGACCCTTCACTCTCTCTCCTTAGAGTCTTTGGCTGCTTATGCTATGCCATCATTCTCAACATCTCTGATAAATTTGGTAGTAGGTCTGAGAAAAGTGTCTTTATTGGTTATTCAAATGAGAAAAAAGGTTATAAACTTTTAAGCTTAGAAACAAAAAACATCTTTTATTCCAGAGATGTCAAATTTTATGAAACTATTTTTCCCTTCAAAATGAAAAATACTTTGTCAAAACCTTTTGTTGAAACTTATGTGCCTAAAGATTTAAATCACAAAAATTTCTTTGACTCACAAATAAGTCTCAATGATGAAGGGAGAGTGACATCCTATGATGATGGCACAGTGTTGAGTCATCCTACTAGGGATGATGAACCTGTTGCAACGTCTATAGATGATAATACACACCCTGAGGGCACCATATCACATGAATCACATCCTGCTGATGCATCTTCTGATTCTGCTGATACATCTTCTGATTCAAAACAAGAAGGAGGCTTGCCAGCCACTACTGCTAGAAGGTCAACCAGAGTTTCTAAGTTGCCCAGTAATCTTAATGACTTTATTGTAGAAGGGAAAGTCAAATATGGTGTTGAAAAGGTTGTTAATTACTCAAACCTTAACAAAGATAATTACTGCTTTGCTTCTAGTCTTAATAAAAGTATTGAATCTACCTGTTATGAAGAAGTTATCCTTGATAGTAATTGGGTTGATGCTATGAACTCTGAAATTGAGGCCTTAAATGAAAATCATGCTTGGGATATAACTGATCTTCCACCTAATAGAACTCCCATTGGTTACAAATGGATCTTTAAAATCAAATATAAAGCCAATGGTGAAATTGATAGATACAAGGCTAGATTAGTTGCTAAAGGTTACAACCAAAGGGAAGGAATAGACTATGATGAAACTTTTTCCCCTGTTGTGAAAATGTCTACTGTTAGATGTCTTATTGCCTTAGCTGTGAAAAACAAATGGCCTCTTTTTCAAATTGATGTTAACAATGCTTTTTTGTATGGAGACCTTGATGAGGATGTCTATATGACCATCCCTAAGGGGTTCTGTAATGAGAATAATAAGAATAAAGTTTGTAAACTTGTCAAGTCTCTATATGGCCTCAAACAAGCTCCCAGGAAATGGAATGAAAAACTTGTTAGTGTTTTAAAGGAAAATAACTTTGTTCAATCAGTCAATGATCATTCTTTGTTCACCAAAACAGAGAATAACAAGTTTATTGCTCTGCTTGTTTATGTGGATGATATTGTCCTTACTGGAAACTGCATTGATGAGATAAACCTATTCAAAGAGTTTCTAAAATCAAAATTTCATATCAAAGACTTGGGAAACTTAAAATATTTTCTTGGCATTGAGGTTTTAAAAACTGGGAATGACATATGTCTCACCCAAAGAAAATATTGTCTTGAACTCCTCAAAGAATTTGGTCTTCTTGGGTGCAAACCTGTGTCCACTCCTATGGAACCCAACTCTGTTCTTCCATACATTCCCACTGCTGATGATCCCTTACTTGTCAACATCACTGGCTATCAGAAGCTACTTGGGAAACTTATTTATCTCACCCATACAAGACCTGACATCTCATACTCAGTTCATTGTCTGGCACAATATATGCATTCTCCCTTAAAATCTCATCTAGAATGTGCCCTCAATGTTTTGAGATATCTAAAAGGAGCTCCAGGAAAAGGTCTAAGGTACAATTTCAGCAACTCTGAAAACCATCTTGAAGGGTATAGTGATGCAGACTGGGCTAAATGCAAGAAAACCAGGAAATCTGTTACAGGTTATTGTGTTTTCTTTAATGACTGTTTGATCTCATGGAAAAGTAAAAAACAAAACACTCTTTCAAAATCTTCCACAGAAGCAGAGTATAGATCCATGTCTACTGCTGCTTGTGAAATTATTTGGATTCAAAAAATCTTAAAAGATCTAAAAGTTGATATTAATCTCCCTGTTAACCTTTTTTGTGATAACAAATCTGCTTTGCAACTTGCTGTCAATCCTGTTTTCCATGAAAGATCAAAACACTTTGAAATTGATGTTCACTTCATCAGGGAAAAAATTGCAAGAGGTGTTATAAGTGCCAAAAAGATTGGCTCTTCAAACCAAACTGCAGACATACTTACAAAAAATCTCCCTGTTTATCAGCATAAATTCTTGTGTGAAAATTTGATATTGTTTGATATGTTTGCCCATCAGATTAAGGGGGAATGTTAAATTTTGGGGTATTAATCTGTGGCAAACATGTCATTCTATCAATTACTAATGGTTTTCAAGTTATGTTCAGTGCAGGCTTTTTACAGGGGTTAATCATGGACAAAGCATAAATGGTTTATAGTTCCAAGAAGTTCATTTCTGCTAAAGCATTTCTCATTTCTGCTGATGAGTCTTTTGTAGCCGTTAGAGGGGTCTTTGTGTATCTTTATCTCCTATTTAATAAGTCCATTAATCTAGGGTTAGACACAACTGTGTGTGCAGTCATTGTCTTACATTCTCTTCTCTCTGATCATTTCACTGATCTTGTCTCTTCTTTGTATTTGTCTGGTTATTGTCTCATTGACATTAATCTAACCTTGTAACACTTTGGATACTATTGTTGATTTAATCTAAGCCGACTATTGAGGCTTAGGTTTGAATAAAAGTTTTATTGTTAAACTATTGTTGCTAATACTTTCGTACACAAACTCAGGCTCGGCTTGGGTCGTCTCGGCTCGTTTACACCCGTAGTTCAAACATTGCAACTGATGGTTGATATTATTACAAATGGACTATATACCTAATCATGAGTTTCTCATTATCAAGTTTGACATGATAGACATTCATCCACCAAACTAAAGGGCATGTTGGGTTACAAAACAGGCATGTTTTCAAAGTTTAGTTATGTTTTTATTAATGGTTTGTTTCCTCTTGTTTAATAAGGAGTACCTGTAAATGTCCGTAATTGTTCAGTCTACAAAGTTATTAGATTCAGCAACATAATGTGCTTCATTGTATATGTGAATACTTCAACTCTTCAAGTTACTTCTTACAGCTTATGATTTCCAACTTACCATCAACACAATGACTATCTATTTTCCTAACACTAAGTACTAATCACAATGTTCAAAAGTAAACACGCTCAAAAATTCATACATGCATTTAGAAGGACAAGTTTGTTTAGTGTTTACCTTGATAACAAATGACCATGGTCAGGGGCGGAGCCAGAAGTTTTTGCTCAAGGGGGAACATTTTGATAATTTTTAAAGACTACATTACAAAATGTTTTTTAAGGGGGGCAAATTACAAAAAGAAAATCAAATATTTTAAAAAATTTACAGTACAATTTTTTTTTTGCTAAGGGAGCACATGACCCCCAGGATCCTTTCCTATGCCCATGACCATGGTGGAATAGGCGCAGGGATAGTGTAGCCAATGATGTAGAAATTAGCCAATGATGTCTTGAATTTAGTGTTCTACACAATGAAGATCTTTTTTTGTTTTACGAGATTGAGAATTGATCGGCAACTGCCTGTTTCTAAAATTCTAGAAGATTATTTTAAAAGACGATATTAACTAGTACTCCGTAATTGACAAGATTTCAAATATTATATACATATATAATTTGTATTATATAGAAAAGATATTCGGGGACAGGTTCGGGGACCTGAGGGTATCATCATCCCCGCCTCCATACCCGCTTTTCAGTATCGGGGATTCCCCACCCCATCCTCATACCCGGTCAACTCGGGGATTACCCGGACAAATCGGGGTCGAGGTTTTTTGCCATCAAAGTGATACACATTGACATGTTGAAAATCGCCTAAAATGTCACAATGTCGTAAAGTCGATCTTTCAGATTGTTCTTTCAGAAATGTTGCTTTTGTATCAGAATTAACTATTAAAAAAAAAACCGCATGCTAACAATTTCCGACCTATATTACATGTTATATCCCAAAATATACACATTACATGTTGTGACTTAAGCTTATTTTCATATATTCCCAGAATACCTACAATATTGTGACCAATATATTCTTGACGCCGATTCACCTACAAATAAATTTTCTAAGCGCAGAAAACACAATATCAAGAAATCAAAAATAAAACAGTGAGCAAGAACAAGAACGATGTATGGTCCTGCATGCATTGAATTAGTAGAGAAAAAAAATGTGAAGCCATATAAAGCATATCCGAAATCAGTTATATACAGTTTCTGTAAGGAAGAAAATCAATAACAAGCAAAGTAAAGCAAACCAGATAATTACCATTGACCAATAACTCTTTGTATACATTTTGTTTTGGTTAGTTGCTGCTTAAGTTAGTCATTGTTCCCTCAGCACGAACCAACTATAATCTCATTGAAAATCATGAAAATCGGTTCTAAAAAAGCCCAACTCTCACAAAGATTTCACATGAATCATACCATGACTATCAACCCACAAATGTTACTCTAGCAATAGCATTTGTTGCTCCTCCTCTACCTTCTGCAACTCACTTAGTCGCTTTTTGGCATAAACAGTGACTATTATGGTCGTGACAATTGTTAAAATAAACCCACAAACTGTGAATACAATCTGCAGTGGTGCAAGTGATCTTTCTTCTTTGGAAGCATCTGCCAATGTCCGTATCATTATACCTCTGAAAAACAAGCAAAGAATTAAGATTTATTAGTTTTAGTGGTACTAATATATTTTTCATTAGCTTTTGCTAAGCTAAAGCCATTACAAGTGGTGAGATCATCAAATTCTGATACAGTACAACAATTAAAATACAGCAATCATAACCAGAAAAGTACATATTCCAGAAAAAACTAGAAAAATGTGCTTGATGTGTCTAAGAATTCCCGCCTATAATGGAAATCGCTACACGGAACAGTGCTATTGTGTTCATTTAACGCAACTGATAAATAATAGTACATTGAATCACTTTTATTCCAGATATAAAACCAAGCTACTTTGTTTCTAGTTATAAGGCATCCATTGTCTCAAAGATATATGTAATCAAAATATTTAGCTTAAACTAGCTTCCTAAACTCATTCTGAACCTCTTAAGCTTCAGTAGCTTCTCGTTTTGTGCTTCCGTCCCCTCCAATAGTCTGATTTTAGCAAAACCCTAAAACAGTCTGAAGAAAGAGTTATCATGTTCCCTAAACTCCAATTCACTATTTTCGTTAAACATCTTGTATAAAGAGCAAAACCAAAATGGTTCTCTAATTATTTCCTCCTTAACTGAAAATCTTGGGTTCTCAACCGTGGTCTAACTTCAACTGATATTACTCAAGAGTATGTATACCTCACCTTTGTTTCTCAACTCCTTTTGTAAAGGTAGCACTTTTAACCCATTTCATGTACAAATGGGTCAACTTGGGTAAGATGTGACTGATGACGGGGTTCAAACAAAACAAAGATGGTTATAGGTGGCTGAAACGTCTTTTACAACACACTGTGCAGATTATTCAGAAAAATGGAACCTGATTTTTAATAGCTTTCTATATGCTCTACATCTAAGCAACACTGGAGTTTTAACCATCGTTAAAAAAAGTTTAAAACTAACAAAACATAGGTTACTTCAATTATTGGATACAATGAGTTTACTGATGTTCATACATAAACAATTGCACAATAAAGAAGATGAGCAAATAGACATGGGTTCAAAAATACTAATTGGCATTTCTAATTTTGAAGATTGATCAGTTTGAATTGATACAGTATTAAAATTACGTGTATAATGCAAATAACAAAAAGTAAACAAAAACACGTGTATGTAGAAAAAGAAAGAGAAATCTTACGTGTATATCGCCACAAATACTTCTGGCACTATCCCAACCAATGTTCCAAACAAGTACGGAACAAACTTAACATCAGTTGCAACCGCACAGTAATTATATATTGCATATGGAAATGGTGATATCCTTAATAATGTGACAGCTCTAAATTGATCATACCAGTCACCTTCACCTGCTAACCTTATAATCGACGCTTTTTTTGGATATTTTTCTAGCCACCCCTGCATAGATAAGGAACACTCTTCAGTTTAAATTAATCAATAGAGAAATAGAAAATAGCTGTAATGATACGCATATACTTACTTTAATTTTGGGGTATAACAGGGAACCAAAGAAATAAGGAAGTGATACACCGATACTGACACCACAAATTATCAACAGAAATCCCAGCAAATAACCAAAACTCATTCCGGCAACCCACATGGAGGGTGTAGATGGTATGAATATGCTTGGGAATATTGCTACTGATGCAAATATTAAGAACGCTAGCATTGGCTTGCTGAATGTCGTGGTTTCCCAGTTTAAAATAGGTATAACCTCCTGAAACAAATGGCATACAAGTCCTGATCAGATAACTTTTGTCATGGTCCAGATTTTAAAGCGACACTACACTTACAAAACTTTTTGTCTATACCTTTACAAATATGTCATATTATTAATCATCATCCCTTAAATGTTTTAAAAAGGTAAGATACAAAGCAAACTCTTCAAAGCATTGAAACGATGTTTACTGATAAGCAATTTGAGGGTGTTTCGCAATGCTTATGCACATTACACATCTGATCATTTGTGAATTGGGAGTGACACAAGTTCTTTTGAAAAGCAATAAGCATAAGCATACTGCATATAATCAAAATTTATAAGGAATACCAACGATACATAAGAAACAACTTCATTAAATCATTGGTTCTTCGCTTCTTCTCTGTTCCACAATTAGGGGGTGTTTGGGATTGCTTAATAATACTGCTTATGGAGTTCTGATACAAGTGTTTGGATAAAAGCAAACTGCTTATGATTAATTGCTTGTCTGATTCTGATTAATTACCTTTTAAATCCTTAAATAAGCAGAAGCGTCAACCACATAAATAGCCACAACCTTTTGTAAATTGTGTTTTCAACAAAGAGTACACAAATCCAAACTCTTTTTCATTGGGTTTTGTTAGAGCAGAGCATTTTTAATAAGAGATTCCGAACACTCAGGAGTAGTGTTCGGTTTGCTTACTAAAACCTCTTACGCTCGGAAGAAGCAAATGATCAGTTGTAACAAAAGCAGCCATTACAGGGGTCGACAGTTCTGCTTATTTAAGATTTACAATGTAAACTAATCATAATCAAACTTTAATAATCAATAATCACTTCACCTCTATACAAACAGTCAAACTGTCTATCACAATAATAGGGTATTTAAGATCGCTTATGTTTTTCTACTTGTCTACTTATTTTAAGGGCAAAATACGCCTATTTCAATAAGCAGGCCGAGAAGCACTTATTAGAAACTGCTTACTTGAAATAAAACTATACTGACCTATAAACCCTCGTATGCAACCTAAACACCTTTAAATATATGCAAATCAGCTCTTCCGATCTCTCATTGCTTCTTTATCTACTCATTGCATTTTTTTACAGCGTAAGCAAATCCAAAAATTATTTCCTAAAGTTGCTTATCTACTTATAAGCATGTAAAGTGAGCAAAAATCTATAGATTCAACATCAAATACATCAAGAATGCATTTTTGCAACAAAATTCACAAAACGTAATAAACCCATATAATCATACTCCGTACTAAGCAATTTCCAATACAAAAACCGGGACACACTTATTTCAAACTGCTTATTTGTGATAAAACTAAAATGACCTATCAACCATCAAATCTAACCTAAATACCTTGACATATACCCAAATGAGCTATTGTTTCTTTATCTACTCATCGCATTTTTGCACATAATAAGCAAATCCAAACACTAATTCCCAAAGTACTTATCTCTATGCCGCTTATCTACTTATTAGCACGTAAACTAAACATCAAACACAACAAGAACACATTTTTACAACACAATTCAATTAACCCAGTAAAACCCATTTATACACATTTCTACTTGTTCTACTTTGTTACGGCATAAGCAAATCCAAATACTATTTCCTACAGTCTACTAAGCGAGTAAACTTAACAACCTATAAATCAAACATGAAACGCAACAATAATACATTGTTACAACATAATTCAAAAAACCCAACAAACCCCATTTTTATCCCTTGCTACTTATTCTACTTTTTTACGGCATAAGCAAATCCAGAGACTATTTTCTAAAGCTGTGTAGCGCGTAAAATGGGCAACTAATAAATCAAACATGAAACACAACAAGAACACATTTTCACAACATAATTCATAACACCAAACAAAACCCATAAAATAAAAAGCATAAAAACAAACCTTTTCCATAAGATAAGGACCAATTCATATTAAAGAAACTAATAACCAATAATCAATTCACCTTTATACAAACAGTCACAATAATAGGATGTTTGGGATTGCCTATTTTTTCTACTTATCTACTTACTTTGAGGGAAAATAAGCCGATTCCAATGCGCAAAGCTAGACTCGCTTATTACAAACTGCTAATTCGAGATAAAACTATATTGAACTCTAGACCCTCATATCTAATCTAGAAACCTTTAAATATACGAAAATGATGTCTTGCAATCTCTCATTGTTTCTTTATCTACTTTTAGTATTTTTTTCGACAACATAAGCAAATCCAAACACTAATTCCTAAAGTTGCTAACCTACTTATAAGCCGCGTAAATTGAGCAAAAACCTATACATCCAACCTCAAACACATCAACGACACATTTTTCCCACATAATTCACAAAACCGAACAAAACCCATAATTCACAAATCGGGTAAAGCCCTTCCCTTAAAGGAAGGTTGGCGTGGTCACATCAGGGTTGTTTGCACCTTGCAGGATTTGAACTTGAAACCTCTCACATATTAGTGATAAGAGTTGCAAGTCATTAACCACTATTTCCAAAAGTGCTTACTTTTGAGCTTCGTTTTGAGCGCGTAAATTGAGCAAAAAAACTATAGATTCAACATGAAACACATCAAGAACACATTTTTACAACATAATTCACAAAACCCATAAAATTAAAACAAATGTATGTACCTTTTCCATAAGATAAGGACCAATCCAAAGAAAGAAAGAAACCCCCAAAAGACCCAAAAATAAAACCAAGAAGACAAACTTGCCCCACCACCAAAACGACCACCAAATACTTATAACCTCATCTGCAACCACACCACACGATGGTCCCAACCCACCACCATCTGTTTCGTTTTCATCCAAGCCTTGTGGTGGTGATGTCACGATTACGTAATCAGGTTTTGGGTCGACTTTTATTCGGGTTATTCCTGCATTGTTGTGATTATCTGTCATTTTTTTTTATATATATAAAGGGTTTTTGAAAATGGGTTGGTTTTATAAGAAGCTTAAGGGGTTTTTTTTTTTTATTATTTATAAATATGGGGTTTTTTTTATTTATAAAGATGAAGGGTTTTGATATGAAAGAGGGGAATCAGGAGGAAGAAGGAGACGTGTATTGAAAGATGTTATTATTTTTTTTCTTTCCTTTTCTGGTATATCTTCATGGCAAAAATGTTGTTATGGGCGGCATGTTTTTATTTTGGGTTTTATGTCACTCACGTTTTCTTTTTTAAATGTTTTAATTTAATTATGTACTAATACAAATAAATTAAATGCAAATTGATGGAGTATAGCGTCAAATAATTATACTTTTTAAATCATGATTTTGGTTTGATCTTTGATGCAAAGTGTGTGTTTTTAAACAAAATCTATAGTGTGTGTTTTTGAAAAATTATCAAATTTAGAATTAATCAAAGTTAAGGCGTAGGGCTGAGCATGGAAGGTTCAAAACCGAACCGGACCGACAAAACCGACCGAACCGACAAAAACCGAACCGAACCGACAACCCTTCGGTTCGGTTTCGGTTTTGGTTTTTTACGATTTTCGGTTTCGGTTCGGTCCGACCCAAAACCGACAAAAATATGCACAAACACACGTAAACCGAACCGAACTGACGGACCCGACACTAAACCGAACCGACCCGAACATATTCGATTCGGTTTCGATTTAGGTTTTTTATGGTTTTCGGTTTTCGGTTTTTGGTTTTGTCGGTTCGGGTCGGTTTTGGACCGACACTCAACCCTATTAAGGTGTATTAAATGATACATATGATTAATTTAAGTAAACTACATTAATTTAAATTTTCAAGATTCAATATTTTAAGAACATATATTCACTTTTATAAGTGGTATAGAACTATAGATAGAGAAGTTTAATTAAAATTACCATATTATCGTTGGTTGAAATAATATTACATAAGAGTATAAGACACTGATTAATTAGTTAATAGTAGAAATTGCCATTATACATAAAAGTAAAGAAAGAAAGTGTTTTTTTTAAATTGCTTGTGTTTTTGTCAAAATATAGTTATCCTAAACTGTGTATTTAATCCTTAAAATTTTATCATTTTTTGTTTAAAAGTCATATATTTTTTTCTCATGACTAAAAATTACACCAAAACCACAAGTCACATGTATAATTATGTGCCGCTATATACCGTCGCTTTCTAATCCATAACTAGAAAGAGAAAAAAAAAATAAAAAATAAAAAAAATAAAAAATAAAAAAAAAACAAGAGAAAAAAAATAAAAAATAAATAAAATAAATTATCGCTTTATCAGTTTATTACTTTATTTGTAAATAAAAATCCAAAAGACATCTATGTAGTTTGTCTCGTGTCTCGCGTTACATCCTCGTGATTTTTTTGGCACAATCATCTCTCCGTTAGTAAAGTTGACACAAAATCATCCCATTGAACGAACGGTGCAAATATTTCCCAGTTAAGTGCCTCACGCTAATCACGTAAGGGGTATTTTGGTCCTCTTTTTGTCCCAGATAATCCCACGCCCCCTTTTATAACTAAAATCATTATCCCCAAAATCACTATCCCCAAAGTCTTCCATTTAACCTAATTTCACTATCCGCAAAATCAAAAATCCCTAACCATGTCCCACTCTAGGATTGTGCTTGTGGGTTACCAACTGTTATTCGCACTACATGGAGACCAGCAAATCCTGGAAGACGCTTTTATTGTTGCCCGAAACCTGTAAGTATTCAATGAGTTGATTTTATCTTTATTTTGAATGTCAATTTGTAAACTCAATTTTTTTAAAGGAATCTAATTGTGGGTTTCAAGACTAGGTGGATCCAGCAATGTGTGCAAGATCTGTCATGATTATTCCTAGATTATTAAGAAACATGAATTAGCTTCAAGAATCATCAAGGGAAGATGCTTTAAAATCTATAAGATTCAAATTCATGTTAGGATTTAGTTGGGTCTTCTTTGTTATGTATTTGATGATGAAATGAAATCCAATAATGTAATGTTGTTGTTATGAATGAAATGTGTTTGTGTTTTTTTTTCTCCGTTTTGTGTTTTGGTAACTTTTAGAGGGAAAACGAATGGTTAGGCATTGACTTTAGGTATAAAAAGGGGGTCTGGGGTTATCAAGGAAAAAAAATGATCAAAATACCCCTCACGTGACTAGCACGTGAGGCACTTAACTGGGATATATTTGCACCGTTCGTTCAAAGGGATAGTTTTGTGCCAACTTTACTAATAGAAGGATAGTTTTGTGCAATAAAAAATATGATGATGTAAAACGAAACACGGGACAAGGGACAAACCACATTGATGTATTTAAAATGTTATAATGGGCTTTCTAATTCATAACTAAAAAAAAGCCCATATCTAAACCAAATTAGCCCAACTTATGTAGGTCAAAAAATCACACTATTCATTAACCTGTACATTCGGGAATAATTTCTTCCATTTCTTGTTCCAAATTTTCGGTTTCTAATTTACACGAATTGGGTATTTGGAAATTCATATCATTCCTTAATTTCGAATTGATTTTTTATTTTTATTTTTTAGAGTTCCATTGATTTTTTAATTTTATAAAAATGAACAGAAATTAAGAACTCAAGTACAAGCAGGTATTACACACTACAGAGTTTCAGGTATTTTTTTAGTCACAATTATGATTCGTGTAAATGTTAATTTCGTATATTTATATTTAATTTTACTGTGTTTGTTATAACTTATAAAATTGTTACTGTTTTTTTTTTCCTTAATTCGAAGTATCAAAGTTATATATTTGTTTAAATTAAGGTTTTTCCGACTTTTCAAAAGAGCTTAACGATTATATTACTAGTTTAAATAGTTTATTAATGTAATATATTGCCATTTTTAGGGGAAAAAAAAATTAATAATAATTCGCAAAGTGTTTAACTTTGCTAAGAAAAAGGAAAGTTAAGTATAAGTTGCAAATTTTCTCACTTTTTCATTTTTTGTTTTCTTGAGAATGATATGATTTTCTTTTCTAGGAAACAGTTCAAATTTAAAAAACCGGTTGAGATGGTGTTACATTTTTTATTTCAAGTGAGAGAAAAGTAGAGAAGGGTAAATTGGAGTTTTCTGATTTTTAGTAAAAATTTGAGAAATGAGATTTTCATTATTTTAGAAAAAATTTCCAAAAATTTGTAATTAAACAGTTTTTCTGTATTTTAATTTTTTTTTTGAAAAATTTTCTAGGTGTATATTTTGCATTTGTATTTATTGACTTATGAATTAGGAAATTGTCTTTCTTGTTAGACTATAAAACTATAAGAATAGATTTTCAGCAGTGTTTATTATTCATATGTAATCATCTTTAGCAAAAGTTTTATACTTTTGAGTGTTGCTTCAAGTTATGAATTATATTTAGTTGAGTCTATTATTTCTTGTTAGCGTAAGAGCTAGAATTAGAACTATTGACATAACTTGAACATTTTTCTATTCTGCAACTTTGCTAGTTTTGTAAAAAAGCTTTCTCATTTTTGCGAGAAAGAGTCCTTTACGGAAGTTTGGTATATTAAAGACTTAAAACGCGTTTAATTTCCAATAAACATGTAAAGTTATTGGTAAATGGCGGTTAATATACTGTAAGCACATACTTCGTCACACGGGTGGTTTGTGCTTACATAGATGCCATATAGGGGAATATTTTGTTGATGTAACACTAATAATAGAATAATATATGTTGAAGTATTATTGCCACGTCAACAAGTAATCAGCTACTTGACTTCCATTTTTGTAAGAAGGCTTGTGCAGTTGTGTGACGTCGAAGTATGTCCTTCTTGACCTATATTTAGTATTACTTTCACAAATTTGTGTATTTTAGGCAAGGGCAAGGGCAAGGGCAAGGGCAAGGGCTCTAATCTAATTGAATTCGGTTGAGTGAGTTTACCACGCAATATGAGAGAGTTTGCTGCAACAATGGATGCATATGATATATTGATACAGATTATATAAATAACCAAAGAAGCGACGGTAGAAACATGGAAGTTTTTTTAACTGTTCATTATTTTTGTTTTTCTTGATGACGTAGATGACGAGATGGGATGAGATACTGTCCCTCCCTGTACAAAACCCTTCAACTATGGAATTTGCGGCATGTGATCTTGTGTGGTCTAAAATAGAAGGTCATTGTGACAATATGGACAGACTTGCTTTGATCCCATTTCCTAGAGTTGATGACTTTGTTCGTGGTGAAGCTAACAACAAAGATTGCCCCACGAGATTTCATGTAGAAGCTAGGAGAACACGCTCCACTAAAGTGCCGTACAAGCCTAAAGTTGACGGTATTCTGCAATATATTCTGTAAGTTTCTCATCTTCCCTCATGTTTGGACTTACGTTCTGTAATTGATTATCTGATTTCTGCTTGAAACGGTAATAGCCCGCTTTTAGTTTGGGTAAACATGTTCTGCATCTGATTATTTGGCTATTTAGAGGGTGTTTGGTGTTGTGTTTTGGATGTGCTTCTGATAATCAAACGATCAACTCTATAAGTTTTTGGAAAATTCGATTTGTTGAGAATTTACATGTAAATAGACTCGTAAATGATCAGAAAGTCCCATTTACTTTTTGTTGAACCTACTTTTAAACTGATTATTTGACCCCCATTATAACCAGTTAACCATTTCCAAACACTAGAAACTGATTATCTAGGAATCATCAGAAAACCACTTTCAAAACACAATGCCAAACACTCTTGTAAGGGTTTAATAATCAGTTCCATTACTGCTTACCCCTTTTGTAAACTCATTTGCGTGACTCTTACTCCCACTTTAAAAAAAGTTTAGTTTTGTAAAGCAATGACCTTTTACGTCTTCTTATCTATAAGTTTGTCTATATCTCTATTTACGTTTGCCTACCACTTTGCATATGATTATTACGACTTCAAACAGCAAAAAGCACATTCAAAAAGTATCTTTAACAATGATTTATTAATCAGCTTATCTTAAAGCCTATATTGTATGTCATATAAAGTCAAACTTCATACAATTATCAATTCATAGGTATTGGTGTTCGTTTGGTCCAGATGACCATAGAACAGGAGGCGTGGTTAGACCTAGCAGAGCTTCTTACATACCAAAGAAAAAATCTGCTGGTCGTCCGAGCACAAAAAGAGGGTGCACCTGCCACTTTATAGTCAAGCGTTTAATAGCCAAACCAACCGTAGCACTTATAATATACAACCAAGATAAACATGTGGATAAAAAAGGGTTACCATGTCATGGCCCACAAGACAAACATGCTGTTGGAACGCGTGCTATGTATGCACCATTTATCTCAGAGGAATTTCGCCAGCGTGTCATATCGTTATTACATGTTGGGATTCCAGTTGAAACCATTATGCAAAGACACAATGAATCGGTTGAAAAACAAGGTGGTCCATCTAATGTAAATGATCTTATAACTCATAGACACGTGAGGACACAAGAAAGGAATATTAGACGTTCAAATTATGAACTTGATGACGATGATGATGTCAGCCTTGATTTGTGGTTTAAGAGTAATAAGAATATTGTGTTTTTTCATGAAGAGTTTTCTGATACGAGCCCGTTTTTGTTGGGTATTCAAACGGAATGGCAGTTGCAGCAAATGATTCAGTTTGGCAATGGGCGACTTGTTGCTTTAGATTCAAGATTTGGCACCAATAAACTAAAGGTATGCTTGACACTTAAATTTATTGTAACCGTAACACACATGGGTTTATAACATACTGAATCAACAAATGAGTTGTACTCAAATATCCTCAATTCCACGTAAAAGAAATGTTTGTTCAACTTGAAGAAAAAAACACATGTTTCTTAGAAAATTCGATATTTGCATAACATATAAATATTTTTTTTTATCATGTTTTACAAACTTTTCTTATGCGGAATTGAGGAATATTTTGGTATAAACTCAAGTTTTTGTCTGTATTTTTATATGACCATGTGTATTTGGGCTGTTTCGATAAATTTCCATTTACAAACTTTATGCAGTACCCAATCCAAAGTCTTGTTGTTTTTAATTACGACAACAAAGCTATACCTGTAGCATGGATAATATCACCAAGCTTTTCCAGTGGGGATACGCATAGATGGATGAGGGCTCTTTTTAATAAAGTTTGTATTAAAGATCCAACATGGAAATTAGCTGGCTTTATAGTTGATGATCCTTTTACCGACGTCTTGACTATCAGGTTTGCTTATGGTTTTAGTTCTTGCTTTCTGTGATGGTTTTGAACATGGGAAAATCACCTAAACGACTCTATTGTACGAATAATAGATTTTGCAAAATGCTTCTAATTCACAAGTCACTTGATGATTTTTTTTCTTTATTGGCAAAATTTAAATGTCAAATTTCTTGTTTATGAAATTTAATTTATAGAAAGTTAACAATTTTTCAGTTTCTTTTTGCAAAACATTTACTTTTTCAGAATGTTTTACATAAAAGTGTGTACTTTTTAAATCTTTTTTGAATTATAGGTGATTAGGTTCATTTACAGATATACGTACATGAAAACAGGTATAGATTGTAATAGGGTCCCACACCATAGAATCATTTAGGTAATTTTTCGCTTTGAACATTTATATTGATTGCACTGGCGTGTTGTGTTATCAGGGAAGTATTTCAGTGTTCTGTATTGGTTTGCTTTTGGCGGGTTCGTCATGCATGGCATAAAAACTTAATGAAAAGATGTTCGGATATGCAGACACGAGCAAACATATCAAAAGTGCTTGGTCAAATAGTCAAAGATATTTCCAAAGGGTGTGTTACTGTTGAATCATTTGATAGTTTCATGGAAGACTTTGTAGAATGTAAAGATTTCATGGACTACTTCAAAGCAATTTGGTATCCGAGAATAGGTTAGTACCGGTTAATCCTATTTGCAAAAAATGGCCGTGTCCAGATTGGGCATTTTATCCCGAAAATCATGATTTTACCTATCTTGTATTAATTCTAATTGTTGTTTTTCTTCAGGTTCTTGGATCACTACCTTGAAAACGATGCCGATTGCTAGCCTTGAGAGTTCTGCAGCTCTTGAATTTTATCACAACCAGTTAAAAATCAGGTTCCTAAACGACGAGACCGACTCTGACATCTACAAACGTGCTGATTGGTTAGTCAATAAACTCAGTACTAAAATACATTCCTACTTTTGGCTTGACGAGTACGAGGGCAAAGATGACTTTTCACGTTACCGGAAAGATGAATGGGCAAGTGATTTTACCTCATGGCGTACATCAAGAACAATCCCAAACACTGATGTTATCACAGAAGGTGAACATGTCAAAGTTGTTGACCGGGTAGATCGGGATCTACATCATGAAATATGGAACCCTGGCTCTGAGTATGCAATTTGCAGCTGCGAGTGGGGAGAAAACGGTAACTTGTGTGAGCATGTTTGCAAGGTTATTCAGTATTATCGTGAAAAAGGTTCAGTCTTGCCATCTGTCAGCCTTCTACAGTTTAATCAAAGCTTGATTAATATGCTAAAATGCCCGCCTGCAAATTCTTTAATTCGTGACCATGCTGTTTCGTTAGCTGTTTGGGTTAATGAACAACTTAGTGCACAGTTTGCAAAAAGTGCCCAAAATGGTGTCTCAGGTGGGAGGGTCGAGATGGCAAATTCCGACACACAGATGGAAATTGATTTAGAATAATGGTGAGTGTTTTTGTGCCTGCTGATTTTTTTTTGGCTGACATTGTAGACTTGTTGAATAAAGTAGTCAAGACATAGTTGTATATGATGGGTGACTAATTGAAGTTTACTCCACTTGTATGTTAATAAAGTTTTTGTCAATCATGCTTTTATTTTTATTTTTGTATGGAGATTACCTATATGCATAAAAGGGTCGACCTCGATTTGTTTTTCGTCAGTATTGTGGTGGCAAGATCTACATCATAATGCTAGAGGCGTTTAAGTGGCTAAATGAGTGGTTAAAACGGGTACTTTTTAGCATTGGTTGAAACAGGTTAAGCTAACCCAGAAACACTATTAGTCCGATTTATTATTGTAGTGTACATCTAACTGATTCATTAAGCTTGCCGGATAAAGAGGTATATTAGTGGTCGTTTATGAGGCGGTGAGCCTAAGGTTTGATAAGCCTAACGATAGAACCGATTTATTATGCAGATCAATCTGTGAAGATGTGGAAGATATTGGATTTGAAAAATGGTCAAGATAATGTATGGCTATTTGCTATTATATGCATATGCCTGTTTTTTATTTGTCTCTCTCTATGCTGGTGGTAGCGTATCCAGCCCTAGATGATGTTCAGAGCATACTGAATTTATTTGGTACAAACGTTATCCATTGGTCTCTTAACAATTTGTAACTGGATCTAGTCTATAAAATAGCTGTGTATCAACCTCTCACGTATGTAACTAGTTTCATTCGGGTCCTGAAAGCGGAAAAAGGGAGAAATGAAAGCAAACAGTGCAATTAGAACCATTTATGCAAGACCATTTGATTTTTTGTAATTTATGTAATTAGCTACTGTTTCTGTTATTACCGTTATTTTTGGTTTCGTTCACCAAACACAAAAAATAACACTACAACAATAAGTGGGTTTCACGACGTCGACGCTAAAAGTCACAAAACGCAAAAACTTCTAACTTTGACTTTGACCTTTAACGAAGCATTTTGGTATACGTTTTGCTGAGGCATATTTTACAGACCAGCACCTATTTTTGCTGGTTATATTGGCTAATTTGTTCTGAAACCGTTTCTCGGCTACGTCTTTGGGACAATGGCCATGACCATTTTCGGGCTCCCAACTTCCTTAGGTAAGAGTATAGTTTTTAAAGTAGATTACATAAATCGTGTTTATGTTTTGATAATAAGTGTTCATTATCGATCGTTACTGTTTGCATACATGGTTGCAGGTGTTGGGATCATACTAACTTATTGTGTTAGCGGTCCCAGTTCTCGAACTACGCCACTTTTCTAACGGACCCTAAAGTAGCCCCTCTAAGCTTTGTTATGACCTCATTAAGAGAGCTAGGTGTCATAACAAGGTCTAAGTTCGTCGTCGCGCCACCTCAGCGCCACATCAGCATCCCATTTTCCCACAACTAACCACAACAAACCCCCTCCTCACTCATAACAAACCTCAACCTCTTCATTTGGGCCCCACCACTACCACTTTATTTTTTTTTATTCAATTTTCATTTCCAAATAAACTAAATAAATTCATTTCATTCAAATTAAAAATACAATACATAAAAAAAAAAAACACTTACTAATAAAAACGATACGAAAAAAAAAAACGACACGGGTAAAAAAAAATACAACACACGAGTAAAAAAACTACTCGTCCATGATTTGATGATATTTCTTGACTAGACGTTCCTGCCTCTTGCGGATGATTTCTGCTTTCACCGGGTCAGGATTGGTACTCGGATCTATCATGAGAAAATCCATCTCGATCTTCTCTTGCCACGTTTTTTCCTTCTCCCGCCTCGCCTCGTAACAAGCCCTTTGAGCATCGGCTTTTTGAGCATATATTTCGGATATATGTCCCGAAAAACTACTCGTTTGACTTCCACCGGAGCTTGCAGCGCTTGACGTTGAAGTCGACTTCTGTTTCTTTCCGGCTCGTTTGCATACATCTCTTTCAGGCCGAGGTCGTTTGTCCGGCCCGAATATATCCTCGAGACATGTAACGTCAATAGGATCTTCGGCATCCCACTTGGGATAATTTTTCAAAACAGCCCAACATTTTTCATACAAAAATTCCCTCCCACCAAAACGCTGCGTAAAGTTAACTTTGGCATTCTCGACATGATCTTGGTCATTTTCACCACTTCGACGCTGAAGATGTTTGTAAATAGCGTTGAACTTCTGGCAATCACTGTTAATCCTTGTCCATTTACCCGTTATCATGTTCTTGCCACGCTGGTTTTCGGTTGTCTTAGAATTGAACATTTCGAGAATGTCGTTCCAAAAGTACTCCTCCGGACGGTCATTGCCATATCTTTATCTTGGGTGCGCAAGTAACATTTCTTCAGACTTGGTCCACTTCCTCCTGTCCACTTGTGCTATGACTTCAACATCTTCGTCATCGTCCCTGTCCAAATCTACAGCAGTTTTTTTTGCCTTCGACTTTTTGCCCCTGCCTTTTGCCGGTTCACGTGCTTTTGGAACTTTGAATTGTGAACCGGTCGGTTGTGATTCCATTTGGGGCAATTGTGGAGACTGGGACGGGTTAAAAAACTGTGGAGATTGTGACGGGTTAAAAAACTGTGGAGATTGTGACGGGTTAAAGAACTGCGGTGATGGAAATCGGTTGGGGTAACTTGCGAAACCTTGTTGAAACTGATATTGTTGGTTAAGCATTATTTCTTGTGGAGACGGGTTGGAATTGGTCGAAGAAGGGGTAGACGGGTTTGAATTGTTGTGCGTTTGAGTTAAGTAGATTTGTGAAGTATCCTCCGTCATGTGGGTTTTGAGACATTGTGTAAAATGATATTGTTGGTTAAGAAAGATTTGTTATGTATTTTGGGTTTGAAGATGTGTAAAATGAAGAAGATGATGATAGTTTATATAGGAGTGGTGGGTTTTAAAAAAAAAAAAGTTAATTTTAAAAAAATAAAAATAAAAATAAAGTTAACGTTTGAAAATGTTTACGTTATAAAACGTAAACGTTATAAAACGTAAACTTATGCTTTTGTCAGACCAATCAGCTCGTCGTCCCCACGATTTGCTAGCCAACGGCGAGCCACAACGAAGCAGCTCGGTGTGGCGGCGAGCCACGGCGGCCGGCCACGTAGGCGACGGCGAGCCACAACGCCCCCCCACACCGTCCGCTCTAATTAATGGCTTTTTGTAACGTGTTTCTTGGTCTTTTTGCAGGTTGTAGTCATGTCACTAATGGGGGTTTCCCTAATCTTGCTTTAGGCCAAGAAGAAAACACAAGTTCAATTTCTGTCAGTTGATATCCCTTTTTAACTAACCGCGGGTTTCTAAGAAAAATACGTCCCAAATGATCAAATTTGTCTTCATTTAACTTTATCTTATGTACAGTTAATACTTCAAGATATATTTATAAAGAAGCAGGGTAAAAACAACATAGTGATGCTACTAATCGAAGATTTCAGCGAATTAATATTCATGTATAGTATAAAAAAGGATAAAAGTCAAAACCATTATCAAGAATTTTTAGTTTTGTAACAGAGGAAATTGGTTAGCCTCTTGGTTCAACTAAATACCTTGACAATAAGTTACATGTGACCTACTTTCTTAGACTTATAAAGTGCTCATATTTCTTATGTTATAACGATGTGGGACGAGGTAACTGGGACTAGCTGTTACCGTTTGTACTTTCTATGTCTAAAAATGATTCACTTAAATTTGTTATGTACACAAATAGTGAAATTTGCTAGTTTAGTAAAAGAATACACAAACCATGTGGTATGTACACAAGATTCTGATAATGGTTTGTACCATGACAGCCGCCTCGAATTTGTTTAAGAGAGACTAGAAGCTAACTTAGGTGGATTAAATATCAAAAATCACATGGTGTTTGTGTAGTTTCTAGTACAAGTCCAACGATTTTGTCGAGGCTTGCTCATAACCGAGTTAAGCGTTAATAAAACTCGGGCTACACTATATGGCCGATCTAAGGCTCCAATCCTGTGCTCTTTCGGAATGGTGAAGCATGTGGAACTAGATTTCTAGAATGTCAAGTAGATTACATCCTAGCCCACTACTAGTAGAACATAGAAATATCAAAGAAACGTACTAGTATATTTGTTGACCTTTGTATATCCTAATAATTTCATTATGTGAGTTTTTTATAGCATTAGTCCAACTTAACCGATCTAGTCATATATAATTCTCCAAACAACAATCAAAACTGAATAAAAGTTTATATAAATATGTAAATAGTTTTGTAATTAGTTTGGTTTTGTTCATGTATCAGTCAAGAGATTATTTGTTTTCAAAGCTCTATAAGTTTCGATGATAGATTATTTGTTTTCAAAGCTCTATAAGTTTCAAATATCATCATGTTTTTTAAGTGGGGCGTTTTCTCCATTCAGGTTATCAACGAGAACGAGTATATGATACAACTGTATGTGACCTAATTAGATAGTGACGTTTGAACATCATAGAGTGTCTATTCACTTAACCACATTTTATAGTTTTTGTATTCTTCTACTAAACTAGCAAATTCTTTTCCGGTGCACTCGCTTTATATCCCCGACACACAAGGAAGGACGGGTATTAGCTACAACTCGTATTCATTCAGTAATTCCATGAGAGCAACTCCTCCTCTGACTGAAAACAATGCTGGAATTTCAACACTCATTCGGGAGGGCTTGGTGGTCTTAAGAATGGTTTAGGTGGGGGCTCGCCCTTTGAATCTTCAGTAGTGGCCCTTTAGTCTTTTGATTAGAGTAGGGGTCGCGAGAGAGAGCACCCATATCGTGAGTTATATAGTTAGTTGCGCCCTATAACTCAGCCTTATAATGTCAGCCCCACACCTCACCCCGAGTCATAAAGTCTCGCATCGTCATGACCAGTCAACGTTTTACGGATTTTCTTTTATTCTTTTTCTTTCTCTTTTTGTATTTGTATTTTATTAGGTTAAGCATAGACTAAGGTGTCGTTTGTTTTTTCAGAGCTTTTACCTCTTCATCTGCAAACCATGTCTGCAGAAGAAGAGGTACATTTAAGCTCTCCATCTGCAAGAAGAAGACCGTTTGTTTTTTTTTGCTATTGAAGTACTTCTTTCATTTTTCCTCTTATGTCTGCATTGGTGTAGAGGAAAGAAGTGGAAAAAAGACATAAATTATGTCTGCATCTATGAAGAGGAAAGAAGTGATTCTAACCTCTTATGTCTGAAAAAAAACAAACGGTCTTCAAGCCTAATGTCTGCGCGCCTGCAGACAAAAGAGGAAAGAAGAGCTTCTTTGAAAAAAACAAAAGAAGCATAAGAGTGTTTTATAACTTGAGTAATAGAGAGAAGGTGTTTTTGATTAAGTTATAAGGGAAAGTGCTAATGTGACACACTTAGTACTATAACTTGAGCCGTATGGCTCTCGGCATGTGGTCATGGGTCGAGATAAAGGGGTCACAAAGGTCACATGCTCTTTCTGTGAAAAAATTATAGTGTAAATTTTTTGAAATATTTGATTTATTTATTTATTTATTTTTTATTTATTTTTATTTTTATAATTTTCTCTCTCAAAAACCAATTTATAATGTAATTCTAAAAAATATAAAAATGTGCCCCTAAAAAAAATTTCTAACTCCCCCCTACATTACATATTGGTCTCTAAATGTGTGCTAAACCCAAACCCAATCACAAAAGTTAGGCCCTAGGGACACAAAAACATGTTTTTAATTAGTTCCAACTCAACTCAAGACCGAACCAAATATGCCAACCTTTTTCTTTCCCTCTTTTATCATAAAAAAGTCAACAAGAACGTCACATAGCCCACAAGGTGTTTTAAAACAAAAAATCACCTTTTTTTTTCCAGTTGCAGTGAATCTTAACAATGATTCTCAGAACCAACACTTTTCATCATCATAAATATAATCAATCTACTTTTACTTTTTTCCCGCGAAAATGTTCTTCAGGTAAACAAATTGAATCCAATTTATGTTACTATACATTAGTTATTTTGTGGGTTTTACTTATTTACTGAAAGCATAAAAATTTGCAGAAGAAATCAGCCAAATGGGGTTCCCAATTAGTACCCACAATCTATCTTTATGTAAGTCTTTTTTTTTTTTTTTTTTTTTTTTTTTTTTTTTTTTTTTTAGGATTTGAATATATATGATGATAAGATTTTTTTTAATGAATGTTAATGTTAGGTTGGGGTTCTAGATTGATAGTTAGCAGACGTGTTTCTGGTGGGATTTCGGATCCGGTTGACCCGGATGAACCTCTAAACTATGCACCACTTTCGCCTCAGGTAAAACTTAATTGTTACTTATTGTTTTAGGGGGTGTTTGTTTAAGCTTATATAGCGGGCTTATGGCGTATCTGGTTTACGGCTTACGTTTCATAAGCTCACTTTTGTGGCTTATTTTAAAACTTTTCGGCTTATATAAGGTTATATAACCCCATATGTCCTGAAATAAGCCAAAAAGTTGGGGTTTATGAAACATAATCCGAAAACCAGATAAGCCATAAGCCCGCTATAGAAAGTTAAACAAACACCTCCTTAGTATAATATTTGGCAATTAATTACTTTCATCACTAAAATGTGAGGTCGCAAGTTCAATTTCTGCTAGGTGCAAACAACCTAAAGTGGCCACGCAAACCTCCGGAAAAGGGAGGGCTTTACCCTGTGTGGTGGTGGGTTGAAACTCCATGGAATTAGTCGGCCAAAAGGTCGAAAACCATGGTTACGAAAAAAGTATTAATTGATTTTATATAACTAATTACCCCCGGGTTTCCTTGGGGTAGGGGTATGATATTCTACCTCCCCCATACCCTGCCCCGGCGACTTTGGGATTGTTGTTGTTGTAGTAGGGTGTTTGTGATTGCTTATTCATACTGTTATACGCTAGTCTAAAATGAGCACAAAAAAACTATATATGATTATGATAGAGTAGATTAGAATGAATTCGGTAAGAAACTCGGTACCCCTCTATTCTAAACTACTTATTTCACTCTTGAATAATCAGATAAGCGTTTGGGTGACAGATCCCAAAACACATGTAACGTTTATTTTTCGTTTTCTTAACGTCAAAACTAAAGGAAAAAAACCTTTTTGCCATTGTATTTTTATCACCATTATAAGCTTTTAAGTTTTAATGCAGCAGGTACTTGAAAACAAGGCATCTTTTGTGGATGTGTTAAAAAAAGCCAACTCGGTATTACCTCAAGTAGTTCTTGCTAGCACAATATTGGCTCTTGTCTATCCACCATCTTTCACATGGTTCACTAGCAGGTAACTACTCCCTTAATTTCAAAACATTACTCCTCTAAATAATGCTATAGTGTCAGTTGCTATTTTTATAAGCTAATTTTGATAAACAAGAAATAAATATCAGGTATTATGCACCGGCTTTAGGTTTCTTAATGTTTGCAGTCGGGCTTAACTCAAGTGAAAAAGATTTTATAGAAGCATTTAAGAGACCAGCACCTATTTTGGCTGGTTATGTTGGTCAATTTGTTATTAAACCGCTCCTCGGTTATTTGTTTGGTACTATGGCCATGATGATGTTTGGCCTTCCAACATCCTTAGGTAAGAGTCATAGTTGTTTTCGGTAAACCTAAAATACATTTTTTGTTCATTATGCTGCTATAATTTCAACAATGAATCACTGTCATTTGATTTAGGTGCTGGAATCATGTTAACTTCTTGTGTTAGTGGGGCTCAGCTCTCAAATTACGCCACTTTTTTAACTGATCCCACAATGGCCCCACTAAGCATTGTCATGACCTCATTATCTACTGCTACTGCTGTTTTTGTGACCCCACTTTTGTCGCTATTGCTCATCGGAAAGAGGTTGCCTGTTGATGTAAAAGGAATGATTTCCAATATTTTGCAGATTGTAGTTTCACCCGTTGCTGCTGGCTTGCTTCTTAACCGGTAAGAAAATACTAATATTGACAAGATAAGAATGGACGGGTTGGAATCCTGGATAACGAGTCAAAATGGGTTTGTGCTGAAAGTGGTCATTTTTTAGTTTGGGTCGGGTTGTGTTGACCTGCTAAAATTTTTTCCTGTCTTTTTTCTGTAAATACTTTCCTTAATTGATAAACTTGTTAATAATGATTCTGAAACAGGAGAATTTGGTAAAGATTGTTTAGGAGGTAATGTGCATTATAAAAAACTTGAGGCATATCAGCTCGTTGAGTCTTCCCCTTTCGCTCATTATGTTGACTTTTTGAGATAACACACTAAGTGGACTCTTTCATATTTCAGTAGGTCAATGCTGTCACCATTTTGAGATACCATTTGACTTTCAAAGTCAATTTGACTTTTATAGATGAAAGTTTATATCAGCTTCAAGTTTGATGAAACAAGTTTGACCACAAACCCCGGATTCTCTTTCTTGAGAATGAAATTATCTTGTTTGTTCTCTTACTGGCATTTTTTTTTTGCACCTACAGGTTTTTGCCAAGAATTTCTAGTGCCATTCGACCTTTTTTGCCACCATTATCAGTTTTCGTGACTTCTTTATGTGTCGGAGCTCCTCTTGCCATTAACATAGACTCAGTTTTATCGCCTTTTGGCATATCTGTGGTTTTGCTTGTTATCGCGTTTCATTTATCAGCATTTGTTCTTGGATATGCATTTACGGGCGTTGCCTTCCAAAATGCACCAGATGTCAAACCTCTTCAAAGAACACTGTCTTATGAAACAGGTTCTACATTTATTAACAATCTCTTCTCTATCTCATAAAAGTTACACGATTCATTTGTTGTCAAGTTATGTGACACTAATCCTAGAAACAAAACTGTGTCTTAAATAGGTATGCAGAGTAGTCTATTGGCCCTTGCCCTAGCAAATAAATTCTTTCAGGATCCACTCGTGGGCGTACCTCCAGCCATATCCGTAAGTCGATTTATATCTTGATACTGATATTAAACATTCATATTTGCTAATTGGAGAAAATAGTTGATTTCTTCGTACATTAATTAGTAAATGAGACATGCTATCAGATGGGTTATGTTTGATCTCGATGGAATCAAATCAAATAGTTTAGCTTCCTAAAAAAGTTATTCACAATATAGATTAGGAAAATACTAAGTTTTTGGTATCGTATAAATGCATTGATCATCTGTAAAAAAAAAAAAAAAAAAAAAAAAAAAAAAAAAAAAAAAAAAGATTGATGAATAGTGTTTGCGGTCCGCCCTACCCAACCTGATTTAGCCCGTACTAAAAGTTACCTGTTTTTATTAGTCTTTTCAGTCAACCCTACCCAACCTGGTTTAGCCCATACTAGTAATTACTTGCTTTTATCCAACTAATTCTCATTGTCACCAAACCATCCCAATTTTTGCCATCTTTGGCTATGCCCTACACATAGTTTTACAATTCATATACTAGACACAACTTTGAATTTTAAATTATAATGCCCGGCGTACAAAATCAATAATACATGTGTTTAGTATTTGGAGCATCATATTTCTATGTAATGTTTTACCAGTTACTTGGTCTTCTTTCTTCAGGTTGTAATCATGTCACTAATGGGGTTTTCTCTAGTCATGATTTGGGCTAAGAAGAAAGCATAAGCGCAACTCATATCAGTCGACATCCCTATAACTTCCGTTTATAAAGTAAGCCAAGTCTAGATTTTGCTTATCCTTTGTACCAAACAGTCAAAACTTTACAATCATTATAGAGGAGCACCACAAACGCAACACGGCAACATTGTGTTGCTAGTAACCAAAATGTACAATGTATCATAAAAAATTGTAATTTTGTAATAATCTTGTGTGGTATTAAATATAGGCATTTCTAGATATGGCTATGTTTATTTGGTAGCATCGGCGCACCTGAATAAGTTATGAATCCTTTTGTTTTACTATTCCTGGCGGTCAATGTCCAAGGTTGTATGTTTAATTGATCAGCTCGGGTTTGGTTTGGAGTTCACTCGTGTTTAAAGGATATTTACTTGTTGAGTTTGTTAGAATATCAACCTTTCTTCTCTGGCAAAAAGTGGCGATCCATACCTTAACCTAAACCAATCGGTTTTCTTTTAATTCTATAATTGTTTGCTAAATCCTAAAATGTATTCCTGAATCTTATGTGTATTATCAATCCTTTGATTGGTTACATGCGTGTTGATTCAGTAAGTTATTTTTATGGTTTTTGTGAATCGTTTATTAGGGTTAGGGTTTTTGTAAGAACAAAGATAGTAAACTTCTAGATTCTATATAAGAATGAAGAAGATAGCAACACAACGATATTTCAAAGGATTTGTTATAGAAATATGAATTGTAGTTACAATGGTTTGATACAACGGAATTGAAGAAAGAAAATGCTTAACTGTTACAATGATTGAATGATTACAATTGAGATAGAAAGTGGTATTTATACAATGAAATGATGATGAAAGATAAGTTGGGTTGTAACAGCTTTTCTCGCCAAAAGCTGTTATTTGACTTCGAAACAGTTTAACTTTCCAAGTTTGACCAATTTGACCTTTTATTCATATCAATACCCTCCCCTTCACTAAATTCTTGTCCTCAAGAATCTATTGGAAACTCAAGGAATCTCTTGGCTATGTCACTGTGCAGCTCCCAAGTAGCATCAACTTCTTACCCGTTAGTCCATTGAATCAGCACAAAAACTTCAGCTTTGTTCCTGACCTTGCCAAGCCTCTTGTCTAAGACCTTGAGTGGAACTTACAAAACTTCTCCTTGTTGATTACAGATGGGGAGTGTAGGAGTAGCATTTGGAATAGGACCTTTGAACAACTTTAACTGTGAAATGTGGGAGAATGGGTGGATTTGAGAAGTAGCAGGTAAGGATAATTTGTAAGCCACCTTCCCAATCTTAGCCATTATCTGAAAAGGCCCCAAATACTTTGGAATGAGCTTGTTGTATTTAGCTTGTTTGAGAGTGACGTGTCTGTGAGGTTGCAATTTTAGGTATACCCATTGACCCTCTTCACATTCTCTCTCTGTCCTTCTTTTGTCAGCACTGGTTTTCATTTTCTGTTGAGCTCTGTGCAAATGAAACTTCAAAAGGTTAACAGTTGCTTCTCTAGCATCCAAGGTCCTGTCCACTGCATCAACACTACTTTGACCTTGTACATAAGAAATAGGGCTTGTGGGAGGCTGACCATACACTATCTCATAAGGGGTTGTTTGGACAGATGTTTGGAAGTTGGTGTTGTACCAATATTCAGCCAAGGGTAACCATTTAGACCACTACTTAGGCTTCTCCCCTGTCATGCACTTGAGGTAAGTCTTTAAACATCTGTTGACTACCTCAGTTTGTCCATCACTTTGTGGATGATAGGCAATAGAGAAATGCAGGCTAACATGTAACATTTTAAACAAGTTACTCCAAAACAAACTTAGGAAGATCTTATCCCTGTCACTTACTATAACTTTTGGAAGGCCATGAAGTCTGTACACATTGTCTAAGAACACATTTTCCACTTGCACTGCTGTAAAGGGGTGACTGAGAGCAATGAAGTGACTATATTTGCTAAGTCTGTCTACCACAACTAGTATCACAGATTTACCATAAGACATAGGTAGACCTTCTATAAAATCCATGGAGATCTCAGACCAAATCAAATTAGGAACTAGTAGTGGCTGAAGCAAACCTGGATAAGCAGTTAAATCTGGTTTACTCCTTTGGCAAACATCACAAAGTGCCACAACATTTTTCACATCTTGCCTCATTCCCTTCCAATAACACATGCCCAAGAGTCTATTGGTGGTTGCAGTACTCCCTGAATGGCCACCCACTGAGTCATTGTGAAAGTGCACCACGAGAGCTTGTTTTAATTCCTTATCATCTCATACAAACAGCTTTCCCTTCCTTCTTAATTGCCCATTAGACCAAGTGTAATGTTTCACAACTTCCCCTTGTTTCAATCTCTAAATCAAGGCCTGCAAATTAGCATCTTGTGTCAAAGTGTTCTCTATTTTGGCCAGCAAATCAGTTGTAACTGTAGTAAGAACTATCTGCAACAATTGGCTGCTGGTTGAAATTCTAGACAAAGCATCTGCTACACAATTTTCACTACCTTTCTTATAAATGATTTCATAGTCAAAACCCATAATTTTAGGAAGCCATTTCATTTGTGCAAGAGTTGTAATTCTTTGATCAAGCTGAAATGGTCAGTTTTAATCTTGAAATGCCTTCCCAAAAGATACTGTCTCCACTTATCCAAGGCTTGAATGACTGCTAACAATTCTCTCTCATAAGTGGACAATGTTTGGTGTCTATGTGATAGGGCTTTACTGAAGTAAGCTATGGGATGACCACTTTGTTGAAGCACTGCCCCAATTCCCCCTCCTGAAGCATCTGTTTCAACAACAAATTATTCATCAATATTAGGTATCTTAAGCACAGGTGCCTGAACCATTGCTTGTTTAAGTGTGTCAAAGGCTGTTTGAGCTGCTTGTCCCCACTGAAAGGAATTCTTTTTCAACAACTGAGTGAGTGGGTGACTAAGAACTACATACCCTTTAATGAACCTTCTGTAATAACCTGTTAAGCCCAAGAAGCCCCTTAATTGTTTGATGTTGGTAGGTTGTGGCCACTGTTTCATAGCCTCTATTTTGGATTCATCAGTAGAGACCCCTTCACAAGTGATTACATGGCCCAAATACTCCACCCTTTCTGCTGCAAAAACACATTTGGACTGTTTGGCATAAAGGGTGTGGCTTTTCAAAACCTCTAAGACCAACCTCAAATGTTCATAATGGCTCTGCAAAATCCTTGCTATACACTAAGATATCATCAAAAAATACCAAAACAAACTTCCTTAAGTATATTTTGAAGACATACTTCATAAAAGCCTAGAATGTTGAAGGTGCATTTGTAAGTCCAAAAGGCATGACCAAGAACTCATAATGGCCCTCATGAGTCTTAAAATTTGTTTTGTCAATATCCTTTGGCCTCATTCTTATCTGATGGTAACCTGACCTGAGATCCAAATTGGTGAAATACTTAGACCCCTGCAACTCATCAATCAGTTGCTCAATTATTGGTATAGGAAATTTGTCTTTAATGGTTTTAGCATTCAGTTTCCTATAATCAATGCACATTCTCCAGCTGCCATCATTCTTTTTAACCATGACCACTGGTGATGCAAATGAACTTTGGATTTCCCTTATTACCCCTGAGTCCAATAATTCTTTAACCATGGCTTCTGTGGCATCTTTCTGAGTAGGTGGATGTCTGTAGGGTCTCACATTAACTGGTACTGCTCCTTCTTTCAGTTCAATCTTATGGTCATAATGCTTGATAGGTGGTAATGTAGTTGGTAAAGCAAACACATCTTCATAATCCTTCAATAATTGAGTGATTGTTGTATCTTGGTGGTCCACATCAGTAGTCTGCAACATTGCCATCTCAGCCATTGGGTAGACACAAAGTACTATTGAGGACAATTGAGTTGTAGCAGTTGGTAATTTCTTGCCCTGCATCCACTGCAATGTTGACTTTTGTGTACCTCTAAGTGTAACTTTCCTTCCTTCATGGTGAAAAACCATCCTCAATTCTCTGAAGTTCCACAAAATGTCTTCCAAAGTAGACAACCATTGAACCCCAAGAACTATTTCACAACCCCCCAAAGGAACTAACATAACATCATTTTTAAAGGTTTCACCCTGCAACTGCCAAGTAAACTTTCTACAAACTGAAGTGCTAGTCAAATGATTACCATCTGCCACATCCACTTGTAAAGGAACTGTAGCAGTGATTCTACATCCTATTTTCTTGGTTGTGTTAGTGTCAATGAAATTGTGTGTGCTGCCTGAATCAATTAGGATATGGATTTTGTACTTCCCAATGTGACAACAAACCTTCATGGTTTGAAAATGAGGAATTATAGTTAAGGCATAAAGGGAATTTTGAGGTGTGATTTGTGGTGTAAACTCAATCAACTCCCTTGTTTCTTCCTGTGTTTGGTGCTCAGAATAATCAGGTAACAACAACTGCTCATCTCCCTCTGCCCCACTTCTGTCCACCACAACCTCTAAAGAAAACAATTGGCCACTACACTTATGACCAGGAACATACTTTTCATCATAGTAAAAACACAAATTCTTTGCTCTCCTCTCCTGAAATTCCTTTTGTGACAATTGCCTCTTAGGATAAGGTGTGTTAAAACTGCTCTTAGCTGCTAAAGTAGTGTTTGGGACAAGCAACTGTTTCAATGTTGTGCTATTTTGAGGAGTGTAGCTTTGATTATTAGTCAAAAACCTAGGTATAGGTAGCAATGGTGGCTTATACTTCTGCTTATTCACCTTAATCATAACTTCTTGGATTTTAGATAATTGGTATGCTTCTGCTAATGTCCTAGGCTTAAACATTCTAACTGCTAACTCCACATCAGTTTTTAAACCAGCAATGTAAGAGCTTATTTGTTGATCTTCAGGCAAAATTACTCTACTGATTAATTTGTCAAATGCATTCTGATATTCCTCAATAGTGCCTACATGCCTAGCATTCTTTATATCAGCCATATGATCATCAAAAGCGTTCCCAAACCTTTCAAGAATAACAGTTTTATACATAGGCCAAGTCACATCTTCACCCATAATCTGAACAAACTGTCTATGCCACATACTAGCAATGTCAAAGAGATGAATGGAAACAAGTTGTACCTTATGGTGATCTGGCACATTGTCAATCACATTGTCACTGCCATTTGACCATTGTACTAATACATTAACAAAACCCTATTGTTCACCTTTCTCAATTTCATGTCAATGATTTTCACTGGAAGCACTGATAGGAGTCCTTCATTGTCACACATGGGAAGAGTTCAAGCTTATCAACCACTCCCTTGCAAAGCTTGAGTTAGGACACATGAAATACTGGGTGGATTTGACTACCACTTGGAAGCTGCAATTTATAAGCCACATTGCCAATCTTCTCTATGATCTTGAAGGGACCATAGTACTTAGCTGAGAGTTTGTTATAAGGACTTTGTCTAGCTGTTACCTGCATTTATGGTTGTAATTTCAAATAGACCCAAACACCCTTCTCAAAATTTCTATCAGGTATGTCTTTATCTGCCAAACTTTTCATCCTATCCTGTGCTCTCTTAAGATGAAATTTAAGCATGTTAACCACCCGTTCTCTTGCCTGCAATGTTCTATCCACGGTTTCAACTGTGCTTTCCCCTAGCAAATAAGGCATGTGGATGGGTGGTGTTTGGCCATATAACACTTCAAATGGGGTGGTTTGGATAGCAGTGTGGAAATTTGTGTTATACCAAAACTCTGCCATACAAAGCCATTGTGTCCATTCTTTGGCTTCGCACCAGACATACATCTCAGGTAGCACTCAAGACACCTATTCACCACTTTTGTCTATCCATCTGATTGTGGATGGTAGGCTGTTGACATTTGCAGTTTAACTTTCAAAGCCTTGAACAATGATTGCCAGAAGCTACTTAGGAACACTTTGTCCCTGTCACTTACAATGGTGTTTGGCAAACCATGTAACTTGTAGATGTTGTCTAAGAACACTTGTGCCACTCGTGCAGCTGTAAAAGGATGTTGAAGGGAAATAAAGTGAGCATACTTACTGAGCCTGTCCACCACCACTAGTATAATAGTCTTTCCATGAGATTTTGGCAGTCCTTCCACAAAGTCCATTGATATATCACTCCGCACTCTAACTGGTATAGGCAAAGGTTGCAAGAGTCCTGGGTAGGCACTAAGATCAGGCTTTTGCTTTTGACAAACATCACATTCCCTTATCCATTGTTTAACCATTTTTCTCATTCCCTTCCAATAACAAATAGAACTCATCTTCTGCACAGTCACTTGAACACCATAATGCCCACCAACTGATTCATTGTGGATTTGTGAGAAGATTTTTCTTTCTGAGTGCCTCATTACCTCCCACCACCAACCTACCTTTCCTTATTAACTGGCCACTAAACCAAGTGTACGTTGTTGACTGAAAATTAGGATCTTCAAACTGCTTTACTAACTTGGCCAACTTCTCATATGTCACCCAACTTTCTTTAATTTCTTTGAGCAGTCTAGTAGTCACATTAGTAGCTATCATTGCCAATAATTAACCCTGCATTTCCTTCCTAGACAAAGTATCATCTACCACATTTTCACTACCCTTCTTAAAGACAGTTTCATAATCATACCCCAGCAATTTAGGCAACCATTTAGATTGGAAAGGAGTAGTTAGCCTCTGATCCAACAAGTACTTGAGGCTGAAGTGGTCAGTCTTGATCTTGAAATGTCTACCCATTAGGGCCTTACTCAAAGGGTGTTGATACTCACACCATTTTTTTTATACCTACACTACAATTGTGCATTACTGTCTTGTACAGTGTGCATTACAGTGTTGTACAGTGTGATGTTAGAATAAAAAAATGGTGTGAGTATCAACCCCTTACTCAAGTATGCCAATGGATGACCATCTTGCAACAACACAACACCAATACCAGTTCCACATGCATCAGTTTCCACAGTGAATTCTTTCTCAAAGTTTGGCAACCCCAACACTTGTGCTTGTATCATGGCCAACTTAAATTTTTCAAAAGCTTCTTGAGCTATTTCAGACCACTCAAAAGAGTTCTTCTTCAGTAATGCAGTTAATGGCTTACTGATGATTCAATACCGCTTAATGAACCTCCTATAATAGCTTCTGAGTTCCAGAATTCCTCTCAGGTGCTTCACATTCTTGGGTGTAGGCCAATCTTTCATAGCCTCAATCTTAGAAGGATCGGTTGCAACCCCTTTATCAGTGATGATATGACCCAAGTACTCCACCTAAGACACTGCAAAAGTGCACTTGCTCCTTTTTGCCAACAAAGTGTGAGTCTGCATAGTCTGCAAAATCAGTTTAAGGTGAACAATATGTTCTTCAATTGACTTGCTATAAACGAGAATGTCATCAAAGAAAACCAGTGTGAACTTCCTCAAATAAGGTTTAAATACCTCATTCATTAGTGATTGAAATGTGGAAGGAGCATTGGTGAGATCAAATGGCATCACTAAAAACTCATAGTGGCCATCATGAGTTCTGAATGCAGTCTTATGAATGTCTTCCTCCTTCATTCTGATTTGGTGATACCCAGACCTTAATCAAGCTTTGAAAACACCACTGACCCATGTAATTCATCTATCAATTCCTCAATCATTGGTATGGGAAATTTGTGTTTGACAGTATTCTTATTCAATTGTCTGTAGTCAACATAATTCTCCAACTTCCATCCTTCTTTTTAACCATGACTATAGGAGAGGAGAAAAAACTTTGACTAGATCTGATTACACCCACATCTAATAACTCTTTTACCATCTGTTCAATGGCATCCTTTTGGCTAGGAGGATGCATATAGGGTCTGATGTTAACTGGAGGGGTGTTTGGCATTAGGGGAATGTGATGGTCATGTGACCTTTTTGGTGGTAAACAAGTGGGAACTTCAAACACACCCTTAAATTCATTCAAAATTTCATCGATCTTGTGGGACTCAATCATGCTTGTCCCTGCCATACTACATAATGCCACAGGACAGACACAGTGTCATAGAATTCAATATAGCACTGTTCTGTTCTCTAGGTTGCATCCATTGAAGTGTAGCCTGTTGAGAACCTCTTAGCAACACTTTTTTATTGCCCACATAGAACCTCATGGTCAATTTCTCAAAATTGCACATAATCTCTCCCAAAGTGGACAACCACTGTATCCCCAACACCACTTCACAACCTCCCAAAGGTAGCACCATAGTATCAATCACATAAGTGTCTTCTCCCATGGTCAGAGATAAACCACAACACATCAGGTAACTAGTCATAGCTTGACCATTAGCCACAGAAACTTGCAAAGGACACATAGTTTTAGTCTTACAACCCAACTTTTTGACAGTCTGCAAATCAATGAAATTGTATGTACTTCCACAATCCACTAGCACACCTTGTTTGCCTACCATACCCTTAACCTTCATTTTCTGATAATTGCATACGCCAGTGAGTGCATTCAATGAGATTTGAGCAACCATTTCATTTCTCTCCATTTTTATGATCAATTTCAATAGTCTGATCATAACTCCCTAATTGATCCATTTCATCATTAGTCAATTCTTCTTCCACAGACTCAAATTCCTCATCTATCACCACTTCTAATGAATGCAATTGACCACTACATTTGTGTCCAGGCACATATTTTTTGTCACAGTAAAAACAAAGATTCTTAGCCCTCTTATCCTCCAATTCTTTTTGAGCCAATCTCTTAGATTTTTACCATATGGTGTTCTTGTGGGTGCAAGCAAAGCCATAGGTCTATTAACTTGTTTTGGTAAAATACCTCCATCTATTAACATAACCAGTATTACCAGATCTCACATTAGGTTGAAAAGAGTTATACCTTGGTTTTGTGGCAATGAGTGTAACTTCTTGCATTTTTTCCATTGAAAACACATCAACCAGGGTGTGAAGCTTAAACATTCTCACAAGCATGTTAATTTCATCCTTCAATCCTCCAATGAACAAATTTATTGCAAGAGACTCAGTCAATTCCAACCTATTCAGCAACTCTTCAAACTTATCTTGATAGGCTTGAATGGTGCTAATTTGCTTCAAATTCTTGAGTTCAACCATGGCATCTTCAAACACATTTCCAAATATTTTCAAAGCCTCTCATTCATACAACTCCCATAGATAGCCATCACCATAATGTTTGACAAATTGTTGATGCCAAACTAAAGCCTTGTCATACACATGCATATCTGCCAATTCAACCTTCATCTCTTCTTGAATGTTATCAATCCTGAAGAATTGTCTACATCTGAACAACCATCCTTTGACATCATCTCTAGTGAATCTTGGAAAATCAATATTAGACATTCTTCCATACTGTGTTACCAGTTGACCACTATTTTTGCCATTGTTACCAAGAACACCAAGATTTTCTCTCCTTTGGCTAGTACCTTCACCATGATCAACCTTGTTTTGCAAAGCAGTTACAGTATTTTGTAGTGATGCTATTGCAACCATCATCTAATCCACTTTGCTTTCTAAAGACTGATTCCCCACTGATTCTGCATGTGGGTTCTCACCATGACCATTTGATCGTGTTTGCACCATTCTTGAAATGATATTATCACAACTCATCAACTATGGGTGATAACCATCAATTAACCTGTTGTTGATTACTCAAACCAATTGCTTCTGATCAGCTTGTTCAAGATTAGAGACTTTAACCACTAATGGGCTAATCTTGTGACCGTACAATTGTTCGGCACTAATATGATGTTAAAAGAACAGGTGAAGTTAGTGGTGCCTAGCTTCGTCGGAAAAATAACCGTTTCTTGCCGGAATTGAAACTGAGAAGATAACCGGAAAATAAGAATGCCAATATAACACTCTTGAAGAGAATATGGTGCCAGAAAAGGGCCCTGAATACCACTTGATGTATACCAAAACGTAAAGATATGTTAATCCAGGAATAAAAATTCGTAGATCAACTAGAAAACAAACAGGGAAACATGGAAATAAGAAATAATTTCATATTTGAGTTCACTGATTCACTTTTGAATTAACAGAATTAGAGAGAGAGTTGATTACAATCAATTTTAGTGAATGATTTATAATTGAAATGGAAAGAAGTACTTATACAAAGTTGGAAAGGAAAAAGAAGAAAAATAGAATTTCCCGCCAAAAGTCGTAACAGACTTTTGGCTACTATACTAGCAGTACTAACTAGGACTAACAGTACTAACTAAGGCTTAGCAGTACTAACTAAGCTAGCAATACTAAATTGGTGCGTATCAGTTTGATCGTGTCCATATTCTTGCTGCTTGTTGTCGTTAGGTTTGTGTTAAACTAAAATTTATTATACTATCTAAATATTAGTGAGGTTGTTGATTTGACATAGTGAGGTGGTTGGTGAAGAAATAAGATGCTAAGATGCCTAAGTGACTGGATTTTTGTGTTTTACGTGAGATGTTTAAAATTATTTTACTTATCTTTTGAAATGTACTAATTATGATTTGGTGTAAGGCTGGTCCCAGTCGCGACCTGGGACGACCTGGGACAACCTGCGCCACGTCAGCTTTCTCTCTCCAGCGACCTGGGACAACCCGGATGCCCCAGTCGACGATCCAAGGAATTTTTTTTTATATAAAAAGAAAAAAGAGAGAAAAGAAAAAAAAAAAAAAAAAAAAAAAAAAGAAAAAAAAGAACAAAGCACGTGAATATCGGTCAAAAATCGAACCGATATTCTATTTCTTGATGCCACAACCGATGTCTAGCCCGATCTTCACATCCGAAGCACTCGATTTCAACATCGGTCTTCATTCAAAAATGGTGGTGCCCAACCGATGTTGACCCATCGATTGGGACGAGCAGATGTTTAATTTGCTAGATTTAGACATATCTCAAGTATATATTTTGTAAATTTTATGTGATTATGCAGATTTCATAGTTAGTTTTCATATCTTTTGTTCTTTTGTTGCATATTACTAGCCCATGGGTAACAAATATCTGCGGGTATGAGCAACATCAAAAAATTGTACCCGTTAATAGGTGGCGGGTGAGAAAAAACCACGTGTGCGAGTGATGAATTATTGGTACTGACATCTATTGCCCGCATGTGCCATATCTAATCTTTAATCTCAATAAGTTTGTTTTTTTTGTTTTGTTTTTGTTTTTTTTTTTTTTTTTTTCAACTTGCATGAAAGTTATTGACTTATTTCTAGATATAGCAAGTTATTTTTTTGTGAATTGCCGTATGCACAAGAAAGTAACATTAATAACTCGGATCTATCATATCTTTTCTAAATATTATTATGTGATTACTTTACATTAACTATTATTTGCTCACTTGCATTAATAAGTTTTTTAATTGTCCCCAATAATAATGCATAACACGTCACCTTACTTAACATTTAATCTACATTGACTATTACACTCATTTAATACGATATTTTGATACATAATATGTCACCTTTTAGTTTATTGTCACCAAAAATTCAAAGACTACAAGTCTATAACAAGGTTTTTTTATAAATTGTCAAAGTGATTTAAAAAGTTAGAGATTTACTAGAAGCAAATAATTTTTACAAAATAAAATTTACAAAATAATGTGTCAATGTTAATATATGGTATTCTTTCTCTTTCTTTACTTGTAGCCAATAGTCAACTAAAACACATCATTTTATGAATTTTGTTAAAATTTATGTGATTGTGGCATATCTTACAAAGTTACCTTGTTGAAATGATTTGTTGTTGATAACGTACAATATACGAAACACATAAAGTAATTTGTACAAAGTACAAAACACACATCCTTTATTTATATGTTTTTTATAGGCGGCAAACATGGAAAAACAAAATCAAAGCTTTATAGTAAACGATCAATAATGTACATCTACATTTTATTTATTTATATTGTTTTTTCAGGCAGCATGAATGTATTTAAACAATAATAATTAAACATGAAAAGCAATAGTAAAGAAGTTGAAACCATATTTCAAAACCTTTTTGCTTATCAACCATGAACGCATACACTAATCTTCTTGAGCTTCATTACCAGCATCAGCAACCTTATGTATCTCTCGCGCCAAAATGCTCACATCTAACAACAGGTACATGATTTTTCGGTTTTTCCATATAGATGTTATGTTACGTGTATCGGTTATTCTTTGTGTCGATTATCTTATGAGAAGTGTATATGTGAGTTATTTTCAGGAAATGTGTGCCTCGGGTTGCCTATTGGTATCCAACCGATTTCCTTGCGTGGTACTTAAACTTTTTAATAATGATTGCTACTTAGACATATTGTTTTGTTTTTCATGACATGTAATGATGATCGGTTTGTTGAATTTCAGGTCCGAGTTCACGATTAGTAGTACACAGATATGTTTCAAACACGAATGCCATTCCGTTTGATCCAAATGAGTTGCCAGAGTACGCCCCAATGTTGTATCAGGTAATCCTTCGAAAATTACATTGGTAGCATACTTTCATTTTTTACCCGTTATAACAAGCAAAGGGTAAATTACAGTTTCTATGATTGGAAGAAAAAATTGAGAATGTCACACGAGTAACCTTTTCGCATGTATGAGGTTTGCCTAATCTAATTTTTTCTTGTGTTAACTCAGAAGCCGGAAAAGAAGGTGGCCACAATTCTTGAAGTTTTGCAGAATGCAAATTCCATTTTGCCTCAAGTAGTTCTTGTTAGTACAATTTTGGCTTTTATACATCCATCTTCTTTCACATGGTTTACTAGCAGGTAACGATTCTATTACTAAAATAAAGAATGATGATAATAACATGAAATAAACCATCAAAATTTTGGAATGAACTATAATAATATATATTGCAGGTACTATGCACCGGCTATCGGTTTCTTGATGTTTGCAGTTGGACTTAACTTGAAAGAAAAAGATTTTGTGGAGGCGTTCAAGAGACCAGCACCTATATTTGCTGGTTATGTTGGTCAATATGTTCTAAAGCCTTTGCTCGGTTATTTGATTGGAACACTGTCTGTAACAGTACTAGGGCTTCCAACTTCCTTAGGTACCGATCTGTCCTTTCATATCTTTTTTTTTTTTTTTTTGTAGGCGAAATGGAGACTAAATATCAGTTAAATGTGGTTACAGGTGACGGGATCATGCTAACTTCTTGTGTTAGCGGGGCTACACTCTCGAATTATGCCACTTTTTTAACTGACCGAAAAATGGCACCTTTAAGCATTGTTATGACCTCGTTGTCAACTGCCACTGCTGTTTTTGTCACACCCATGTTAACTCTTTTGCTTCTTGGAAAGCGGTTGCCTATTGATTTATATGGAATGGTTTCAAGTATTCTGCAAATTGTTGTCACGCCGGTTGTTGCTAGCTTGCTTCTGAATCGGTATGGAAATGTACATATTCACTTTTGATGCTATAATATATAACGTCATAAAATGATATAAAGTTGGGACATTTATAACTTTTATAGTCGTTAATTAACTTCATAACAAAGTACTAGCAATACAGCAGTAACTTGCGTAATGCATGACAAGATTACTGGACTTTTTTTGCTTAATATTGCGTTGTTTGACCTTAAAAGTCAAAGTGTAAAATCTTAACAAGTATTTTGTTGCATTCGCAGGTTCTTTCCTGGAATTTCTAGTGCCATTCGCCCGTTTTTGCCTCCAATAGCACTTGTGGTGAATTTTTTCTGTGTTGGAGCACCGCTTGCGATAAACATGGAGGCTATTAAGTCCCCTTTTGGGATATCCATTGCGTTGCTTATGATCATGTTTCATTTGTCGGGGTTTATCTTAGGACACAAGTTTACGGGCATTGTATTCCACAATGAGCCTGATGTGGAACCTCTCCAAAGAACCTTATCTTTCGAAACAGGTTAAACATTACTTTCATATAATACAATATTAGAGGTGTCATATTGGGTGGGTCGGACGTTAAGCAATTTTTACCCATTTGAGCCAGAGGTAAAACATAACTCAAGTTAACCAATACGCATAAAAATATGTCGAGATTGCCACGACAAGATGAATACATTCCTCATGTCTACAACAAACTGACAATCCCCTTCTTCTTATGAAGGTATGCAGAGTAGCTTGTTGGCACTTGCGTTAGCAAATAAATTCTTCAAAAACCCACTCGTTGGCATCCCTCCGGCGATATCAGTAAGTTGAATTCCTTACATTTTTCGATATTTCTTTGTTAGAAGAATGTATAATAGTTTTTGATGTTTCCTGCAGGTCATAATCATGTCATTGATGGGATTTTCTCTTGTAAAGATATGGGCTAAGAAAACAAATGAGTGAACCATAGATACAGTTCGTTAAAATTCACATGGTAAAAAATAGCGAAAAAATGTGACACGATTAGATATAGATGCATGACTGAATTGTAGTCATGCATGAGTAAATCAATGTAGTATTCATCAATGTTGTTATTCTTCAAAGATAAACAAGTTTTGTATAAATGTTACAAATATTTTTTGTTGAATCTGTTAGATGAGATATTCGGCCCGAGCCCGACTTGTGGGTTTGTGGTCCATTAGGGTTTCATTATGATCGTATCAATAATGAAACCCTAATGGACCACAAACCCACAAGTCGGGCTTGGGGGTTTGTGGTCGAATATCTCATCTAACAGAATCATATAGACGTCAAAGTTTTATTTCATACGTATTGTAGTTTAATTAATTACACGAATGGTTAATGAAATTATTACATACAGATGTAAGGCAAATGAGCAATAAGTTGAGTTGCTAGCTTTTAAAAAGGTTATAAAAATAAACAAATAAAAAGGTGACACAAAGATAGAAATTTGCTAAGTATAAATAAGGCTATATCTAAAGTACATTCAATAATAACGATTCATTCTCTCAACAAACATTATACATGTTATTCATGGCCACTCTAGGATATTTAGGTCATGTGCTTTTGCTAAAGGGGGGTTTTTTTTTTTTTTTTTATCATAATAAAGTAATTTATGTCATATTTGGCAGCAAACACTTTAAAGCGTTTTGCACTGACTAGCAATTAGCATTTTAAATGTAAAGCTTGTTTGGCAACAAGCAACTAACATTTGTATTTTGTTTAACTACTTCTATTCAAAACGCTTTCTGATAAAGCATTAAAATCTTGTTACTAGCGTTATTCTTATTAAATTACATATATAACCTTAAATTAATTTAATCAGATTTTATTTTAAAAGTCACCTATACAATACAAATTACTAGATTAGACCAAAAATCAATCAATTACCAAAATGAACTCTGACAATAAAATGCAAACCGAATATTTAAAAAAGATGCATTGACTATTTCTTAGGATCTATCAAATAGGATGAGTTTTCAGAATAAAATTTACTAAATCAAACCTTTTTCAACCTATATTATACATTTGATGTGAAAATAGTAATTCTAGACATGTTACTATTAATAAGTATCAACACGTGAAAACCAATTTTGGCTCGCCTACAATTTTTGTTGCACGCCCAACACCCGCCCATGTCATCATACTCACCTAGTATCTCGTCTATCATTCTTCATTTTCTCAGGTCTCGCCTAGGAAGTGCTTTAATCGCCCCACTCCTCGCTCAAAATTTTTGATCGCCTAAGAAGTGCTTTAATCGCCCCACTCCTCGCCCCACTGATCGCCTAAAATTTCAGTCACTTTTCAATTGCCTAGAAGAACATGTTGGAATTATATAATATGACAATCATATATAAAACACATAAAACATCAAAGAAACATGTGAAAGCGTATAGGAACGAATAATGAATAATTAACTAACATAAACATAAAGTATGCGTACCTTTTTTATTCTAGCCGAACAAGAATCAATTCCACAAAACTAGTAATTGAGATGAACCCTAATTTGGGTTTATAGGATTATAAGAATTACCCCTTACCGTTTTGTAATTCAATCCAAGATACAATCAATAATGTGATTGTACCACGTTCTTGTACACAACTACTATACCGAATTAAAGGAATGCTAGTTTTAATTAAACAAAACAACTTTGATTTGGAAAAACAATGTGTCGACACCATAGGGAGGTGGTCGACCGGTTTCAAACACAAAAACACACAAACACTTTTGGTTTTAGGTTATGAGTACAAGAGATGAAAAACTAAGACCCTAGGCCTTGTATTTATACCCAATATAACTTGGTGACCAAGTTAGATATGGATTGGGTTATGGTAACCCATAGCCGATCGGTTTAGGACTCCCCATGGGATTCTAGAACCTTCTCGATCTCTATTTTCACATCTAGTCCTTCCATTTAACATTTAACGATCGTTAGTCCATTACACTTAATTAACTTAAAGTCCGATATATTATTTCGTGTAATTAATAAATAAATATAACATTTATATTTAATTATTAATTTTAATTCTCATACGTAAAGTGTGCAATCCCGTGGTCTCGAGTTCGATCCTAACACACATCTATTAATATTTTGTCCATTAAACCAACAGCTCCCACTTGGACATATATTAATAGTGTGATCACATCGGTTAGCGTCTAACAACACTTCGATGCCTCTAGTACAACTCGAGTAAGGTCTCCTGGAAAAACCTTTTAATGATTCATCATTATTATTATCCTTTTGTTTCTAATACCATGTTAAATAAAGATATGGAATTAAGTCATTCTTTATTCAACCATTCTGTTTCTCGTTATAAGTGATTGAGCAAGATTACCAAATCTTCTAAACATATTCAGGGGAGATCTTGGGCATGGCCATGCAAACATCTTGTCAACCCTACGAGGGGCCCAGCAGTATTAAAATCCAAAATAAATTTGAAGGAACAAATTATATCTTGACTACGAGACTAACCCACAAACTTTGCAACACTTATGGAAACAACCCTTATGACTACCAGTTACGTATAGCGTTAAGTTGTCCCACAGAAGTGCACTACATTCATGACACTTATCTGGTATCTCAAGTCTGAGGATAACTATTCATGATTTACTTAATAACAATATTCATAAAGTAAAATCATGTAGTTGGTATAAGTCCTATATTCAATTCATTGACTATCATCTGGAATTGGTATGCATTCTCATCAATATACTTTCAAGTATATTCTACCATATCTCTCAGATTTGTCTTAGTTTAATGATACTCTCATATCATTAATTGACAACGGACGATTTAGAATAAATAAATTTATTCACGGATTAAACATGCAAATATAGGATACAATATATTATAAAATCAAACATACCAAGTATTTGATTTATTATAACAATTGTTTAACATCCCTTATCCAAATACTAAATAGATCAATGCATGAAAATTCCAGTTGATGAATTATGCCTCAAGTAATGACAATCATACTTGTTGACAAGGCATAAATCAACCAACTTGATCTATCGTAATTTTGAGAATACGTATTTCAAGAATTCAATTAGTGAAGTCCTTGTATGTGTGCATTCACCAATCCACATAATAATTTATAAAGTGTGTGACATCCTCTATCACCAATTTATGACAATTTAAACTTTCAAATATTTTAAAGTTTAAAGTATTCTTATTCTTTTAATGTATAATGCAACTTCGCTCTTAGTAGCACAACTAGTTCACATGGCCATTAACAAGGATGAAATCCTACCATGACTAGTATTGAGTGTCATCTCAATTAAACCATCATCATTGTATACAGACAACAATATGCTCATTAAAACTCCATAAACTTTAATATCTTATTGTGTAATGTTTGATGTCTTCAAAACTTTCAAGTTTGAAGTTGATGACAGTTTGCACAACAATTGACATATTGTTCATCCATAGAATCTAGGAGCAATTTCAGGCTGAGGATGTAATTTTATTAGAATATTCATTACACAAGTTATCTAATAACTTTTAGTTAGATATCAATGTTGTCAAATCACTTTTTTTTCAAGAATGATACAACAATTTTAATACACAACATGATGTTCATGATGAATCTACAGGTCAAACTTAGATTTCATTCATGTTCTATCTTGTCAAAAGATATTTATCTATTTTCCAAATGATATATCATGTTTTATTAGAATCATTTATTTTACTGCACATGTTTATAATAATAAACATATATTCCAAGGTTGTATGTTTTAATTCTTAAATCTTACAAGTGAAGTTTCATTCCAATCTAAGACTTAACATTTAGCTTACAAGGAATGTTACTTCCTATATGTTATACAACATATAAGATTTAAAACCTTAACATAATACTCCCACTAGCTTTCAGGAACACTTCAAATTTATCTTATTTCAATTATAAATAAAAACTAGGATTTAATAATTAAACATAAGAATAATTTCATAGATGCATGCATTTATCCATTCATGAATTATTGCACTTCGTACACTTCCAAAGATTATATGAATTCAAAAAACCTTTCGATTATTTACCGTCCTCGCTCAAGTAATCTCTCAAGAAAGAGTTTTGATATTCCATTGTCAAATTTCATATTAATGAAAACAAGTATGACAATTATCATCTTTATATATTTAATCTGTCTAGGAAAGAATATTCAATCACAATTAATTGCTTAAATATGTGTACAATTTTGTCCATATGATTTCTACACAGAGATTCAAACCACTAGAGTTTTCCATCTCTTTGAAGAAACTCATCTTCATTCTCTAGTCTAACTATTAAGATAAACCAAATTTCCAAAATTGATTATCTTTATGGACAACATCTGTGGAAAACTAGAAGGGGGGGTTGAATAGTTTTGCCGATTTTAAGTTGATTTCAAAAACTTTAGATTCGATATTATGTGAAATCGTATGGATGTTGAGAACGTATAGATCTAATGATAATGTAAGTAAATAAACAAAGATAAGGGATAGAAATGACACAACCGATTTATAGTGGTTCGGCTACAAGGACACCTTCCTTACCCTACTCCACTCCCCGAGTCACCTACTCGAGAGTTCAAGCACTATGTCAACAAACTCCTTCACTTGGCGGAGAAGCCTTCACAACGTTGCTTACACTTTATCCGGTACAAAGCTAGATACCGAGTCCGTAGCACGGTGGACCAAACCAACACAACTATTACACAACAAATATGTGAAATATCAAATACAAGATCTTCGCTACAGAAATCTTGCGGAGTGACAAATCAATCAAGGACCCCTTGCTTGGATGACTTGTAGAATGCTCGTGATCTCGCCTTAGAGAAGGACCTATATGAGAATCACAAATAGAAAGAAAGAAGAACAACTCTCTAGATCTAGTGATCTATATGTTAGAAGAGAATGAGAGTGTATGAGAGATTTAGTAAGAAGAGGGGTGAGTTAGAATGAAGAAATGACTCTCTATTAATAGGCAAATTTCCTCACTGTTCACACGGATCCCACGGATCCCTTCCACTTGGGATCCGGCTAGCACAAAGCTAGGGATCCGTGGAACGCTCCTCTTTGCCCATGGGTTTTTTGGTTATGGGTCATGGGTTGGTCCATGGGTTATATCTAGATTCAATGTATCTAAGTATACATTGTATCAAGTCTCTTTGGGTATGGGTTAAGATCCATGGGTTGTGATTTTTACCCATCCTAATTAACTATTACAACAAATGCTTTTGTTACTACATTTTTGTATTTAAAAGATTATATGTAAATGCTTTACAAAAATAACATGTATCCTTATAATTATACTTAAGACAACATTATATATGTTATCAACAAAACACAAAGAGATCGCAAAATATTAATAAACGTTTTTACGGTTTATTTGTATTAACAATCTCCCCCTTTTTGTTGATGACAAAATATAATGTTATGATGAGTAAAACTTAAGAATAGATGTAAGTTTTGAAAGCTCCTAAGTTTTACTTCTTCTCCCCCTTTTTGTCGAAACAAAAATTTAACCCTTGGAGGAAAAAGTAGTCTACTTACTCCCCCTTGACGGTAGCTCCCCCTAGTTTGGGCGTCAAGAGAAGAAAAATCTACAAAAGAAAGTTAGTAACATGCTTAATTGATCTTATGTTTGTCGAGAAACAAGATAGGGAGCCAAGGTATGTAAACAAGGCCTTGTAATAAAACGACAAATTGTAGTGGTAGTTAAGCCACTTACAAGCATGTAAAAATAAGAACAAGACTTGTTCTTGAAAATGACAAAAAGATATAAAAAGTGAAAAATAGTAGTAGAGATTCCTTCTATGCTTGCATAAGGTTATGGATGGAGGTTTTGATGAGTAATTGTATTGATGCGATCAAGGATGAGGTTGAGTATGAAACGCATTTCTTCCCTAACTTCTATTGCAATTTCCCTAGTGGATTGGCAATGTTCACAATGTAGATGATGTGGGTAATGAGTGCGGAAGTTTTCCGGGTTGTTTTGATTTGAGTTATGCGGAAGTTGTGGTGGAAAAATAGGAAAATATGGATCAAAATCCGGAATGTTTGTATGTGGTGGTGGAAAAGAACCTAGATGTTCTTGTGATGTGATGGGAGCTAGAGGTGGTGATGTTTCAAAATCTTGAAAAATAGTATTTGGTGATGTGGGGGTTGTGGAAAAGACTATTTCTTTTTCTTTAGGTTGGGTAGATCTTGTTGGAGTCCTAAGGTGTAACACCCCCAAATTTGTTTAGCGGAAGCATACGTGATATTTGGAGCGTTACGAAATTGGTGAATCATAACACAAGTAATAAAGAACGGAATACATACTCCGTTTGATTTCATAAAATAGTTTTAAAAACGCTGTCTTACAACATAATTTAAATAAATGGGTACATCCCATTAGGTTTAGTGGTCCCAATGTAAAAACATCATTTTTGTGTAAAAACACTTCTTTAATACTACTACGACCATACATCCGCTTCTTGCCTTACCTTCATGAACAAATCTTAAACACCTAAGAAAATATGCTAAAAGGTCAGCTAAAAGCTGGTGAGTTCATAGGTTTAAATTAAAATAGTAAGCTTGGACCATAAGCAAAGTCATATAATCATTACAACGAATATAATGTTATATGAATGAATGTCTATTACGTTAGCTCTAAGTTCATGCAACCGATACTACGACAGTTTCTGTATGCTAAAAGATGTCATACAATATAGGGGCCCATAGCAAGTGTTTTGTCCCTCAACACTTGATTCCGACATGGTATACGTTTCGCCTTGGCCTAAGCATGGCCAACCGAACGGAGGAGTCACCATCAATAGATCTATTTATAACATTCGCGTTTCCCAATGGGGAATTGACGGTTCATGAAAAAGGGCATTCTCTAGGGACATAAGGGCTTAGGCTAAACCACGTAATAGTAATCATGTGATAGTTTTGGTCCATGAAATGTTTTGCATATTTCTCACCCCAAAATGTATAAAACAATTTATCAAGTAAAAGTGGGGCTATGAAACTCACCTTAGCAAAAGTGCAATCCAAATGTGGGATTAGTGATGGTCGTGGAGCGGCACCGACACGCGACCTAGATAAGAAGGGCAATGTTTTAGTTCATCGTTTTTAAGTATTGCTTACTTTAAGTAGTTCAATGGTTTTTATAATTGTAGCGAAACTAAACTTTTAGTTTTAGAAAAATGATTTTTACTAGTAAGTATACGAAGTATATACATTTTTATGTTGTCATTATAACGGTTTTAGAACTCGAAATTTGGTTTGAATATAACAATTTACTAGTAAGTTTATAAATGTGTATATACTTATTTAAGTTGACACAAAATGGTGTTGTCAAAAATGTATATATAAATTATTTATTTTCTAATTGTATTTAGAAAATATTCAAGTTCTATTTGAAGATTTTCGAACTTAATATAGGATAAAATGGCATAGCGGTCTCTATTTATTTATCATAACTTGTTCCGTACATATATATATATGTCGTTTTAAACGGAAGTTTTTCTGGACATACGTTTGCTCATAAATTCGACGTTAAAAGTGGTCGTAGACATTGTTAGGCGAAACGTGTTTTAAAACACTAGTTGTTTATGTCGAATTATTACACATTTTGAGTTTATTTTTGCGGTTTGGCTTGGACTACCAAATGAATATCCGAATTGTTATGGGCTGTGGCCCGTGTTGTTTGCAGCAGGGAACAAGAATTGGGCCTGGGCCCGAAATGAACACATGTAGGAATGGGCTTGGCTACTTGATAGCGCATGAAATCTTTGTTGGGGTGCTAACTGAGCTGCGGCTCAAGTGATACAAAAAAAATGTTTTGTACTAAGTTTTAACTTCACAATAAAATGTCAAGTACTAGTATGCTTTTATAGGTAGACATGTACTAGTTTTTAAGAGACAGATTACCTTCCAAACCTTGTTACTCGTGGGTCAATATTGATGCAAGTGGGAAAAGTAGTTAAGTGCTTCAACTTGACATTCTTATGACTCAAACACATTTTATTTTGATGGAAAGTCTTCCTTGATGAAAATGAAGTAACGAAGGAAAGTGGCTATGGTTGGAGTTTGTTTCTAGCGAGACTTGGCTAATCCCTTTATTGAAAGTATGAGCAAGGTGTGACGAAACATGTGTTTGGGTCGAGTACTACTCGACTTGGTCCCATTCTTAGGCCGACACAATAATTTCGACATAAGGCTCCTAGTTAGAAATCTAGCATGTAAGGTGTCTGTTTCATCTTTCATTCTAGAGTGATGTTTTATCCGAAAGAAAAGTACGACATACGACTATTTTTGTGGCCTCGCAATGCCATACGGAGACTAGCACCCTTCGGGGGTATTTGTGACTCGAAGACAACTAACCCAACATACAAGCTTTTGGATAGTGTAGTGGGTTTACTAACCCGATACTTCTTATGTCGAGACCATCAACAATGAGTGACTCGAAGAAGGTTAGTCATGCTAAATTTCCGAGTACTAAACTTCTCACCTATGACTTCAAAACATCACCACTGTGGAGACAACCACAGTGGGTTTTCGCCCATTTTGACCTTTCCAACGAAGCCTAATCAAGAAGGAGCGTTTGACGACACATAAAAGTATGGAATTTGGTATTCTTAACTTGGGTCTTCTCCTAGGCGGACAAAATAACTCTTACTCAAGTTTTAGATCCTATACCAATGAGACTCGGATTTTTCTCTTCTAACACTTAGCACTTAGTTTGCTTGTTTATCAACACTCTCGACAGAAAATTAACATATCCAAATCAATGACCAACTCAAAACTCAAGTGACCTTAATCATATATCATATCAAAGTGACATTTAGGTAACGCCAAACACTTTATTTAGACATCGAAAACCAAAACGAGATTTCACCATTTACATCTCATTAACCACGATTATTGTACAACAATTTACAAGGAAAAAGAATCAAAGATGAACCTTATGTTAGGGAGGCGAAAATGACAAAGATGAAGGCTAACTCGAGAGCTCCACACAAACCAAACCTCCAATCCGAATCCGAGCAACAAACCCAATAGTTTCACAATACCCTTAAGAACACTTTTCTTTTTGTGGTGGATTGAGATTTGCTTTGTGTGAGCCCTTAGCCTCTCGAGTTGCATAAAAAGAGAAAATAAAAAGGAAGTCTTTGACCAAGCCTTTACACCTTGCTCCTTTGTTTGAAGCTAAAAATGGTTTGCTTCCAAACCAAACGATTTCTTGGATTGGTGTAAAGATTTGTTTGTGATTTATCTTGATCTTCTTGGATTTCTTTGGAGGTAGCGGCGCATCAAGATAGAGTTGGGGAAGAGATTCTTACATGAATATGGTATGAAAGATGAGGAATATTAAGATGAGGGGTGTCGATTTACTATGTTTGGGAGAGATTCGCCTATGAGGCGTGTGAAGATGGAGAAGCAGATTTTCTAGATGAAAGAGATGAAGATATCTCTTCTCTGCTTTTGTACATATTTTGTCGTGTGGGTGAGATAAGAAAACAAGGGATATATTATTTACATGTGAGTGGTTTTGTCGTGTATGAAAGGGAGGACATGTACACCTATTTTTTTTTATCAAGTCCCTTTTAAGTGTATTTTATATACATAAATGAGTTAATATAATATAACATAAGTAAATGTAAGTAAGGTATGTGTAATGTATACTTATGATTTATTTTGTGTAAGTATTTGTATGTGGGATAATTATTGTATAAAATGTATGCATTTACATTATAGTTATGTATGTTTGCACTTGAGTCTTATAAAGTCATTGTTTAAGTGATAATGTGTTTAAGTATTTTGTGTCCCGCGAAGTCATATTGTGACCAAGGTATCATTGTTTGACAACTTTTTATCCGTGGTATTTTATTGTTACGTGTCTGAAATATTTTATCTTTGTAATATTCCAAGTCGCGGACATTTGTTAATTGTTTTAGCGAGTCCTTATCATAGTGTCGGTACGCGTGCAGTGTCGGGCACTGGGGAAACGAGATAACCTCTCGTCTTACAGTTTAAATCATATGACAAAAATGAAATATTCATAAAATGATATGAATGCAAGAGTGGTGAAATTTTTATTATATGCGAGTTATCTACTCAAATGCTCAGGCAAAGCTTATGCATGCTTAATAAATTTGGCTTAGTAATAATGAATTACTAATTATCAGTTAAATTTTTGTGAAAATTTACCGTGTGTCACATCCTCCCCGCCTTGGAAGAGAAAACCGTCCTCGGTTTTCAGTTAGGATTTCTTGGTGAGGTAGCGAAAAGGTGTGGGTATTTGCGCTTGAATTGGTCTTCACGCTCCCACGTGTATTTTGGACCTCTTTGAGAGTTCCAACGGACTTTGACGATCGGGATGCGGCTTTGCTTAAGCCGTTTGATTTCTCTATCCATAATTTCAATGGGTTCCTCGACAAAATCCAATCTTTCGTCAACTTGGATTTCTTCCAAGGGAATAGCAAGAGTTTCGTCGGAAAGACATTTCTTTAAGTTGCACACGTGAAACACGTTGTGCACAGAGCTGAGTTCTTGTGGTAATTCAAGGCGGTATGCTACCGGTCCGATCCTAGCAAGAATTTTGAAAGGTCCAATATAACGAGGATTTAACTTTCCACGTTTTCCGAAACGAATTACGCCCTTCCATGGCGCAACTTTGAGCATAACTTTATCTCCCACCTGGAACTCAAGTGGTTTCCTCCTTTTATCCGCGTAACTCTTTTGGCGGTCACGAGCTGCTTGTAGTCGGCTTTTGATTTGTACAATCTTCTCAGTAGTTTCTTGGATTAACTCCGGACCAGTAAGTTGACTTTCTCCAACTTCGGCCCAGCACACAGGTGATCTACATTTCCGACCATAGAGTGCTTCATATGGTGCGGCTTTGATACTTGTGTGATAGCTGTTATTGTAAGAAAACTCGGCTAATGGCAAGTGTTTATCCCAGCCATTTCCAAAGTCTATCACACATGCTCTTAGCATATCCTCTAGTGTTTGGATTGCTCTCTCGCTCTGTCCATCAGTTTGAGGATGGTAAGCGGTGCTCATGTCGAGGTTAGACCCTAAAGCATCTTGAAGTGATTTCCAGAAGTTTGAGGTGAAACGGATATCTCTGTCTGAAATGATGGAAATTGTTACACCATGGCGTGCGATGATTTCCTTCAGGTATAGTTGTGCAAGTTTTTCCATTCCATCACTTTCTTTCATCGGTAGGAAATGTGCTGACTTGGTGAGACGGTCAACTATTATCCAAATAGTGTCGTAGCCTTTAGAGGTTTTAGGTAACTTGGTGATAAAGTCCATTGTTATACGTTCCCATTTCCACTCGGGGATTTCGGGTTGTACTAGTAGGCCTGATGGTCTCTGATGTTCAGCTTTAACCTTTGAACAAGTTAAACACCGACTGACATATGTTGCAATGTCGGCTTTCATGTTAGGCCACCAGTACAATTTCTTCAAATCAAGGTACATTTTGTCGGATCCTGGGTGGATGGAGTATTTAGACTTGTGGGATTCATGCATAATAATGTCGCGAATTCCTCCGTAGAGTGGTATCCAACTTCGCTCTTTGAAACACAAGGTTCCATCCGACTTTTTCACGAATCCATTTTCACTTTCTGGCATTCCGTAAAGGTTCTCATTCGGACGATTTTCCTCTTTGAGTGCTTCCAATTGAGCCTCAAGAATCTTGGTTGGGAGAGGTGAACTAATTGTCATACCCAAGGATCTGACTCTAAGAGGTTTTGGTCGCTCTTTCCTACTGAGAGCATCAGCTACTACATTCGCTTTACCCGGATGGTAACGAATCTCACAGTCATAATCACTGAGTAATTCCAACCATCGGCGCTGTCTCATGTTTAGTTCTTTCTGATCCAGAATGTGTTGTAGACTTTTGTGATCGGTGTATACGACACACTTTGTGCCATACAGGTAGTGTCTCCAAATTCTGAGTGCGAATACAACTGATCCTAGCTCCAAATCGTGCGTTGTGTAGTTTTTCTCGTGAGTTTTCAGTTGGCGTGAGACGTATGCTATCACCTTCTCTCTTTGCATTAATACTGCTCCGAGCCCCTTATGTGAAGCGTCGCAATAAACGACAAAGTCTTCACTACCTTCAGGTAAGGCTAGAACAGGTGCACTACACAACTTTTCTTTAAGGAGTTGAAAAGCTTCTTCTTCTTTTTCTCCCCAGTCAAACTTGGCGTTTTTCTGGGTTAGCTTGGTTAAAGATTTGGCAATCTTTGAGAAACCCTCAATAAATCTTCTGTAGTACCCAGCAAGTCCTAAGAATTGGCGTATTTCAGTAGGAGTTGTGGGTGTCGCCCAATCCTTTATTGACTCGATCTTAGCGGGGTCTACATGTATGCCCTGACTGTCGATTACATGACCTAAGAATTGCACAGTGGGTATCCAAAACTCACACTTCGAGAATTTCGCATACAGTTCCTCCTTCTTCAACAATTCCAATATCAATCTAAGATGCTCTTCGTGTTCTTTCACACTCTTGGAATAAATTAGGATATCGTCAATGAATACGATCACAAATTTATCCAAGTAGGGTTTACACACTCGGTTCATGAGGTCCATGAACACAGATGGCGCGTTGGTTAACCCAAAAGGCATGACTTGGAACTCGTAATGTCCATAACGAGTTCTGAAGGCGGTTTTGGGAATATCTTCTTCTCGAACTCTTAGTTGATGGTATCCAGACCTTAAGTCGATTTTTGAATAAACACTTGAACCTTGCAGTTGATCGAATAAGTCATCAATCCTTGGGAGTGGGTAACGGTTCTTAATGGTTAGTTTATTCAACTCACGATAGTCGATGCACATCCTGAAGGTTCCATCTTTCTTCTTGACGAACAGGACTGGTGCTCCCCAGGGTGATGAGCTTGGTCTGATGAACCCTTTTTCCGTAAGTTCCGACAACTGGTTTGATAACTCCTGAAGTTCCGTTGGAGCTAATCGATAAGGTGCTCTTGCCACTGGTGCGGCACCAGGCACTAAATCGATCTGAAATTCAACCTGTCGGGTCGGCGGGAGTCCTGGCAAGTCTTCGGGAAAGACTTCAGGGAATTCTTTTACTATCGGCACGTCCTCCAGACGTTTTTCTTCCCCTTCTTTTTCGTCCTTTCCGGTGACTTGTGCTAGGAAGATATGACATCCTTCCTCGATACACCTTAACACCTTGGTACAGGAAATGACATGTAGTCTTGAAGCGTTTCTTCTGTCACTTCTGTCTCTTTCTATTGTTAGGACTTCATCTCCATAGGGTATTCGAACGAGTTTCTCGTCACAAATGATGGCAGCATGATATTTTGCTAACCAATCCATTCTGACAATGACATCGAAACTACCCAATGCTACTGGTATCAAGTCGATATTGAATGGGTGGTTTAACAGGTTAAGGGTGCAACCTCTTATGATGGTATGATAAGGTTTTAAAAGGTACCATTTTGAGGGGTCATTTAAGTCCTTATTTGATCACTTTTGTATCCGTTATTGCTTAATATCGTTCCTTTTCACTTTTTAGGTCTCGTGAAGGCAAAATGCTGGAATGGCACTTATTTGGACGAAAAGGCGCGAATATATGAAGAAAATGGCCAAAGTCGAAATCGAGACACTCACAGTCGCTGAATGTAGAAGGCGACGGCGTCAGGAGCTATTTGCGACGCCTTCGGAGAATTATTGTGACGGGTCAGAACTCAAAACTCGTGTTTTCAAGGGACGGCGTCTAGTTGTGAAAGAGTAGGCCGTCGCTACTCAGACGGCCTAGATGCGATCCAGACGACGTCAGAAGCTGAAGAGGACGGCGTCACGGACATAAGGTGACGCTGTCGCAAGGTTAACGTGGCCAAGACGAAACCCTAATGGCGGCGACACGACGGCGTCACTAAACATAAGGTGACGCCGTCGCAATTGTAATCTTATATATAGAATCCGAATTTTCCAGTCTTTGTGTGGAGAGTCTTTGGAGTAAAAACCTAAAACCGAACCTAAGGTGTCTTGTACAGTATTTTAGGGTTTTTAACCCTATCTTACACCAAGATAAGTCTTTGCTTCATTAATTCAATTATGTCTTTGATTATTTGTGTGTATGCTTGCATGTTCTCCATGTCCGGCTAATTTATTTGTGTGTTTGCTTAGGAAGTATGAAACTTAATTATTGAATATTGATTGGTTGTTTCTTATCTTAGTTGATTAATGATCTAGTAATGCGATAGGTCATTCGTTGTGTACTTAATGCTTGATTCATCTTTGTGAACCTTAGAGTATGATTACCTGAGTGATTGTAGGCTAAACCATCCGAAGAGCGCCTTAGAGTAGGAGTCTATAATCTCTAAGTGGATTTGTAGACAAGACCCTTTGGTAAGTTCAAAGAGTTAGGGAGAAACGCATACCCTACAACTTTAGAAACACAACGCAACTAGGAATAAGACGTGACACTCAACCATCAATAGGAGATAATTAAGGAGTAATACAAACTAAGTAAACACATCTTTAAACTATCATACGAGCACACATTAATTAGACATAGACTCCCACAACCTTAGTTTAGATAATTAGATAATAGTAGAGTAATCGGTAGAAATACCAACCCCCCAAATCCAATACCCGAGATTCGTACCTTTCCATTTTCATAAAATATAAAAAGATAAAAAATAATCTTCCTCAACCTTAACCCTAGCGTAGTAACTCCCTACTAGCATTCCTATTCCCCTAGAGAACGATATCAATACCCGTGGCTTACCCTAATTACTACACTACAACGATTAGGTTCACTGCCTAGGGTGTTATAAAACTTGCTCGAAGAAAAGGAAGTTCCTTTGACCCCGAACGACGCGTGTAGCGTTATCATGGTATCTACCCTTTCTATGTTACCGTTAGCTAGTTCCACGTTGTATGCATTTCCTAATGTGGTTGGGGCAATATCGAGTAGTGGACTAAATGTATTAGAAACAAAACTCCTATCGGCTCCCGTATCAAACAATATGGATGCATAACGGTTATTTATAAGGAACGTACCCGTCACAACATTCGGGTCTTCCTGAGCTTCCACTTTGGTTACAGCATAGACTCTCCCACGAGCTCCTTCTCCATTTCCCTGATTACTCGTTTGTCCAACATTTCCCTGAATCCTGCCATTCCCATGGCTTCCTGGATTTCCTCGGTTTCCTTGATTTCCTTCACGGCCTTGGTTTCTGGTCTTTCGGCATTCATTCTTATAATGCCCTTTTTCACCACAACCAAAGCAAGTTATATTAGCTTTTGGGTCCTGAGCTGGAGCTGTTTGAACTGTCGCCAATGATTTGGACCAGCAGTTCCTGGTTAAGTGTCCGATTTTCTGACAATTACGGCACTTGACGGTACACTGCCCCTTGTGATGCAGTGTGCATCGATTACACAATGGTGCAGTCCTTGAGTACGGTTTTCTTTCCCCGACATTCACTGCATAAGCTCTAGCAACATTTTGCCTCTTGTTTTGATTGTTGCGGTTGTTCCTACTGTTGTTGCCACGATATTCATAGTTGTTGTAACCTTGAGAATGGTCATCCCATTTCCTCTTATTGCCAACCACTTTGTCCATGGAATCCTCAATCACTTGGTCCATGAGTTTGTTGGCTACTTCGATGGTTTCATGAAGATCAGCAGCCTTAGAAGTGGTTACATTGCCCTTGATAGGTTGGGGCAATCCTCCGATGTATCTCTCCAACAATCGGGTCTCAGTGGGAACCATTTCAGGACACAATAAGGCTAGCTCTTGAAATCGCTGATTATAAGCAGCCATATTGGTGCCTTGAACCTTGAGGTTCCAAAACTCATGTTCGAGCTTCTTGATCTCATTACGAGGACAGTACTTTCGAAGTACCATTTCCTTGAAGTTTTCCCATGGCATGGCATAGGCAACATCGATACTAGCGGATTTCAAAAAATTGTTCCACCAGGTCAAAGCAGCATCCGTGAAAGTGAATGATGCATACTTAACCTTTGACTCTTCTTCACAATTGCATATTCGAAACACAGTCTCGAGCTTTTCGATCCATCTAGTCAGATCGACAGCTCCTTCGGTTCCACTAAAGCTTCCAGTCATGGTTTTACGAAAGTCTTGATAAGTACAAGTGCGGTTGTGAGTGGGTGGTCTTGAAGTTCCAGCATTAGTAGACGAGTGATTTGCTGCAGCTAAAGCGGCGTTTACCCGCTCATTGACTAGTTGGTCGATCATGGCTTGATTCATGATAGGTTGGATTGGAGTAGCCCTAGCAGGAGTAGTGGCTTCGGCAGTCTGATCGTGTGTGACTCTGTTTGGAATAGCAGTGTTTGCAGCTTGGTTGCGAGTACTCTCGCTGGGATAGGAGCATTGGGAGCTCCATCAGGGTTGGTACGTTTGGATCTTCGTTTTGGCGGCATTTCTGCAGTAAGAAAGGTGATAAGATATATGACCTTTTAATCAAGGTAAGTGCCAAGTAATAGTGTGGTTATCGTAGATAGATCATATGTGCAATCTATAAAAGTAAAGACAATTGGGTAGGGAAATAAGTTTGACATAGATGGAATTTCGGTTACAAGGTTCCTACGGTACATGATGAGATACTAGCTGGAGTACAACCGAAATACAACGGAATACAACGAAAATGCGAGAATAATAACTAACACTAACTGTTATAGTTCAGTTTAGTGTAATACATCATGCAATAGAATCTAAAGATGTCCATGCTCGGTACGTAGTCGCTCGATGGTAGCAACTAACTCTCATTGCGTATCCTCCAAACTCGCGATACGCCTCATCTGTGATGCCAACATAGACTCTAAACCAGTATTCCTCTGCCATCCCTCTCTGACAGTATCTCTAGCAATCCACTGGACGCTCTCTAGCTCCTCTAGTCGTCCGTGTATCTGAGCCTGACCTCTACCCAAGGCTCGTACTCTGCTGTCCAACTCTCTGACGTCCTCAACCTGAGTCTCAACCCTAAAACCCAGTCGCATCCTCTCGTGTCTCTCGAGCCCCATGCTCTCAAACAACACATCAGTAACTCGGTCTAAACCCTCAACACGCTGCTCGCAAGCTTGCAAGCGTGTTGGATCGATCCTCTCTAGCTGATCAGAATGGACTCCTAGCAGAGTCTCCTGAGAGTCTAACTGGATAAGTATCCTCTCAATGAGGGTCGGATCACCATCTGGAGATCCTGACAGGTCTGGCTCGGTCTGTGCCTCAACTGGTGCAGCTTCCTCAATGGTCTCAAGCTGTCTAGTGGTGCGCTCAAGGCGCTCCATGTCTGCTGCAGATGGTACAAACGAAGGTGATGACGGACTATAGCTCGGACTAGTGATATGTGGTACTGAACTGATCAAGCAATCAATATCTCTCCAATCAATCTCACTACTCTCCTCCTGACTGTGGAGAAAAGCGGCTCTCTGCCCTAATCCAAATGGTGCATCAATATCCATGTCATCGCTCAATCTCTGAGCCATCCTGGAGCTCTGTCCTAACTCCTGTATACTCTGGACAATCTCCAGACCCTGTGTACTCATATCTGCTGCTATGCTAACATGTCCAGGGACACTCTCAGTCGGTATGGGCTCTGGTAGTTCCTCCTCAGGATCCTCTTCCGGATCTTCTTCCGGGTCTTCCTCTGAGTAGGAATCAGTAGATCTCCTGAGTCTCTGATGAGGTGGTGACTCAGTGGGTGATGGTGTCAGTGACTCTGAAGTAGTAGAAGGACCCATGTAAGCAGCGCGGGTCATCCGAGAATCTAGTGCAGGCACATATGAATACCGCTCTCGATATCCAGGTACTCTCACAATCATGCGGGGTTTTTGCCTGCGCGTCAACAAAGCTGATGGAGTGGTAGTGAGGGTAGGTATAGGTGGAGTAGGTGTAATAGCTGGCTGGACTGCTAGTGTGGCCTGTACGTATGGATCAGTGGCTAAGTGTGCAAGCTGGCGGATGGTTGGTGAGTGAGCTAGTAGGATGTCCTCCTGAACATCGTGAGGAAAGGCTGGTGAAGGCATAGTCTGTGACAAGACGGTGCATATGTGTAAGTATGTGGAAAAATATGCTCATGATGGATATGAAATGGTGCATAAGTAAATAGGAAATAAAACATGTAATCCTATTAAATGAATTTTAAGTAAAATGGCAAGTAAGGCAAGCGGCAATCGGCGGTCGTAGTATGATGTTTTTGGTGAAAAGTAGTTATAGTTTAGGATTTATATGTACCTAGTTCTCTATAACTTAGGCTCTGATGCCAATCTGTAACACCCCCAAATTTGTTTAGCGGAAGCATACGTGATATTTGGAGCGTTACGAAATTGGTGAATTATAACACAAGTAATAAAGAACGGAATACATACTCCGTTTGATTTCATAAAATAGTTTTAAAAACGCTGTCTTACAACATAATTTAAATAAATGGGTACATCCCATTAGGTTTAGTGGTCCCAATGTAAAAACATCATTTTTGTGTAAAAACACTTCTTTAATACTACTACGACCATACATCCGCTTCTTGCCTTGCCTTCATGAACAAATCTTAAACACCTGAGAAAATATGCTAAAATGTCAGCTAAAAGCTAGTGAGTTCATAGGTTTAAATTAAAATAGTAAGCTTGGACCATAAGCAAAGTCATATAATCATTACAACGAATATAATGTTATATGAATGAATGTCTATTACGTTAGCTCTAAGTTCATGCAACCGATACTACGACAGTTTCTGTATGCTAAAAGATGTCATACAATATAGGGGCCCATAGCAAGTGTTTTGTCCCTCAACACTTGATTCCGACATGGTATACGTTTCGCCTTGGCCTAAGCATGGCCAACCGAACGGAGGAGTCACCCTCAATAGATCTATTTATAACATTCGCGTTTCCCAATGGGGAATTGACGGTTCATGAAAAAGGGCATTCTCTAGGGACATAAGGGCTTTGGCTAAACCACGTAATAGTAATCATGTGATAGTTTTGGTCCATGAAATGTTTTGCATATTTCTCACCCCAAAATGTATAAAACAATTTATCAAGTAAAAGTGGGGCTATGAAACTCACCTTAGCAAAAGTGCAATCCAAATGTGGGATTAGTGATGGTCGTGGAGCAGCACCGACACGCGACCTAGATAAGGAGGGCAATGTTTTAGTTCATCGTTTTTAAGTATTGCTAACTTTAAGTAGTTCAATGGTTTTTATAATTGTAGCGAAACTAAACTTTTAGTTTTAGAAAAATGATTTTTACTAGTAAGTATACGAAGTATATACATTTTTATGTTGTCATTATAACGGTTTTAGAACTCGAAATTTGGTTTGAATATAACAATTTTCTAGTAAGTATATAAATGTGTATATACTTATTTAAGTTGACACAAAATGGTGTTGTCAAAAATGTATATATAAATTATTTATTTTCTAATTGTATTTAGAAAATATTCAAGTTCTATTTGAAGATTTTCGAACTTAATATAGGATAAAATGGCATAGCGGTCTCTATTTATTTATCATAACTTGTTCCGTACATATATATATATGTCGTTTTAAACGGAAGTTTTTCTGGACATACGTTTGCTCATAAATTCGACGTTAAAAGTGGTCGTAGACATTGTTAGGCGAAACGTGTTTTAAAACACTAGTTGTTTATGTCGAATTATTACACATTTTGAGTTTATTTTTGCGGTTTGGCTTGGACTACCAAATGAATATCCGAATTGTTATGGGCTGTGGCCCGTGTTGTTTGCAGCAGGGAACAAGAATTGGGCCTGGGCCCGAAATGAACACATGTAGGAATGGGCTTGGCTACTTGATAGCGCATGAAATCTTTGTTGGGGTGCTAACTGAGCTGCGGCTCAAGTGATACAAAAAAAATGTTTTGTACTAAGTTTTAACTTCACAATAAAATGTCAAGTACTAGTATGCTTTTATAGGTAGACATGTACTAGTTTTTAAGAGACAGATTACCTTCCAAACCTTGTTACTCGTGGGTCAATATTGATGCAAGTGGGAAAAGTAGTTAAGTGCTTCAACTTGACATTCTTATGACTCAAACACATTTTATTTTGATGGAAAGTCTTCCTTGATGAAAATGAAGTAACGAAGGAAAGTGGCTATGGTTGGAGTTTGTTTCTAGCGAGACTTGGCTAATCCCTTTATTGAAAGTATGAGCAAGGTGTGACGAAACATGTGTTTGGGTCGAGTACTACTCGACTTGGTCCCATTCTTAGGCCGACACAATAATTTCGACATAAGGCTCCTAGTTAGAAATCTAGCATGTAAGGTGTCTGTTTCATCTTTCATTCTAGAGTGATGTTTTATCCGAAAGAAAAGTACGACATACGACTATTTTTGTGGCCTCGCAATGCCATACGGAGACTAGCACCCTTCGGGGGTATTTGTGACTCGAAGACAACTAACCCAACATACAAGCTTTTGGATAGTGTAGTGGGTTTACTAACCCGATACTTCTTATGTCGAGACCATCAACAATGAGTGACTCGAAGAAGGTTAGTCATGCTAAATTTCCGAGTACTAAACTTCTCACCTATGACTTCAAAACATCACCACTGTGGAGACAACCACAGTGGGTTTTCGCCCATTTTGACCTTTCCAACGAAGCCTAATCAAGAAGGAGCGTTTGACGACACATAAAAGTATGGAATTTGGTATTCTTAACTTGGGTCTTCTCCTAGGCGGACAAAATAACTCTTACTCAAGTTTTAGATCCTATACCAATGAGACTCGGATTTTTCTCTTCTAACACTTAGCACTTAGTTTGCTTGTTTATCAACACTCTCGACAGAAAATTAACATATCCAAATCAATGACCAACTCAAAACTCAAGTGACCTTAATCATATATCATATCAAAGTGACATTTAGGTAACGCCAAACACTTTATTTAGACATCGAAAACCAAAACGAGATTTCACCATTTACATCTCATTAACCACGATTATTGTACAACAATTTACAAGGAAAAAGAATCAAAGATGAACCTTATGTTAGGGAGGCGAAAATGACAAAGATGAAGGCTAACTCGAGAGCTCCACACAAACCAAACCTCCAATCCGAATCCGAGCAACAAACCCAATAGTTTCACAATACCCTTAAGAACACTTTTCTTTTTGTGGTGGATTGAGATTTGCTTTGTGTGAGCCCTTAGCCTCTCGAGTTGCATAAAAAGAGAAAATAAAAAGGAAGTCTTTGACCAAGCCTTTACACCTTGCTCCTTTGTTTGAAGCTAAAAATGGTTTGCTTCCAAACCAAACGATTTCTTGGATTGGTGTAAAGATTTGTTTGTGATTTATCTTGATCTTCTTGGATTTCTTTGGAGGTAGCGGCGCATCAAGATAGAGTTGGGGAAGAGATTCTTACATGAATATGGTATGAAAGATGAGGAATATTAAGATGAGGGGTGTCGGTTTACTATGTTTGGGAGAGATTCGCCTATGAGGCGTGTGAAGATGGAGAAGCAGATTTTCTAGATGAAAGAGATGAAGATATCTCTTCTCTGCTTTTGTACATATTTTGTCGTGTGGGTGAGATAAGAAAACAAGGGATATATTATTTACATGTGAGTGGTTTTGTCGTGTATGAAAGGGAGGACATGTACACCTATTTTTTTTTATCAAGTCCCTTTTAAGTGTATTTTATATACATAAATGAGTTAATATAATATAACATAAGTAAATGTAAGTAAGGTATGTGTAATGTATACTTATGATTTATTTTGTGTAAGTATTTGTATGTGGGATAATTATTGTATAAAATGTATGCATTTACATTATAGTTATGTATGTTTGCACTTGAGTCTTATAAAGTCATTGTTTAAGTGATAATGTGTTTAAGTATTTTGTGTCCCGCGAAGTCATATTGTGACCAAGGTATCATTGTTTGACAACTTTTTATCCGTGGTATTTTATTGTTATGTGTCTGAAATATTTTATCTTTGTAATATTCCAAGTCGCGGACATTTGTTAATTGTTTTAGCGAGTCCTTATCATAGTGTCGGTACGCGTGCAATGTCGGGCACTGGGGAAACGAGATAACCTCTCGTCTTACAGTTTAAATCATATGACAAAAATGAAATATTCATAAAATGATATGAATGCAAGAGTGGTGAAATTTTTATTATATGCGAGTTATCTACTCAAATGCTCAGGCAAAGCTTATGCATGCTTAATAAATTTGGCTTAGTAATAACGAATTACTAATTATCAGTTAAATTTTTGTGAAAATTTACCGTGTGTCACATAAGGAGTTCCAAAAGAGTTATTTTAGGTGGTGATGAAGTTGGTGTACTTGTTGGTGATGAGGGTGGTGCTATAATGGAAGCATCTTGTGGTGAGTTATTTGAGGATGAATCATTTGAGGTTGGTTTTGCTAAACAACAAGATCGGATACTAATCCGAGCGGATATCCTAGCATTTGATTGTGGTATTTTGGATGGTGGAAGTACAAAGGTTTGGATATCATGATTGTTTGTACTAGATGATTCTCCTAAAGGGTTTTTGGATGACATTATGAAGTGTGTTTGTGAGAAGGAGATGGAGTATGCAAGCATTTTGGGAGTTATATATATAGAAAAACAACACATTGTAATGAATGCTTGACCCAAAATGTGGATTAAAATCTAATGATTAGATATGAATTCAGGGCATGTGATCATGAGAACACAAGCATTAAAGAGCATACTCCCAAAAATAAGACAAATGTGGATATTTCATCCAAAATGACAAAAATAGAAGTTGAAAACAGCTTCTGTATACACGGATCCCACGGATCCTTCCCATGAGGGATCCGTCCAGCATGAAGGCTGGGATCCGTGGGTCTGGTGTTTCAGGCAGTACAAAATTCTCCTTTTGGAAATATTTTTGCCTATTGTGTGCCTATATGCAAACTATTTGGAGTTGCGGTTATCTCGACCCCTAAAACGAAATAAAAACTAAACTAGAAGTATAAAAAGTATCCTATTGAGATAACCTGAAAACACATATTTAGTACATAAGTACGTAATCTTGTGTTGTCAATGCTCCTAATTCATTGTAGCTTAAATGAATGTACCCAAAAACACATATTAGTTATGTGTCCCCTTTAGCATTCAAAAGACATGAGATGCAATGAAAACGGGTTTTTACTTTGTATTAATAATGAAAAAGCGATTTGTCCTAGGCGTGAGAAATTGCTTTTGTGAAATTGATACGGGAAGGTATCATCCTTTTAGAAAACATTGTGAAAGTAGGTTTTCTTTGAAAATGTGTATATAAAAAGTAGGAAAGCTATAAGTAAAAAGAAAACTTATCTTTGGGTTTTGAAAATTCACGTATTGTTTGTGAGTTGTGCGTGAAATAGAGATCCTAGACTCAGAGGAAAGAAGGCTAGTGTTTACATACCTTGTAGAGTCAAAATAAATTACGACGTGTGTTCCATTAAACCAAGACCAAGACGAAGTAGGTTGAATTGTTCCCGCTTCAACGGTTTGGTGAGGACGTCGGCTATGTTATCTTCGGATGCTACCTTCTCAATAGAAATGTTCCCCTTTTGAACATTGTCTCTTAAGAAGTGATGACGAATCTCTATATGCTTGGTGCGAGAATGCAATACCGGATTCTTGCTTAAGTCGATGGCACCTTTGTTATCACATAGAATGGCTATGTCGCTTAGATGAATGTCGTAGTCTACTAACGCTTGTTTCATCCATAGTGCTTGTTGGCATGCTTTGCCGGCGGAGACGTACTTGGCTTCGGTTGTTGATATTGCTAGAGCCGTTTGTTTCTTAGAAAACCACGATGTTAAACAACATCCCATGAAAGTACACACCCCACTTGTACTTTTTCTATCAATGTAATCTCCTGCATGGTCAGAATCTGCATATACAATTGTTTCTACACCCGTGCCCTTAGGATACCATAATCCTAATTGTGTTGTACCCTTAATGAATCTAAAAATTCTTTTTACGGCTTCTAGGTGTGAAGTTTTGGGGTTTTCTTGAAACCTAGCACATAAGCAGACACTAAACATGATATCCGGCCTACTTGCCGTGAGGTAGAGAAGACTACCTATCATGCCACGATATTTAGTATTATCTACGGATTCGCCGTCTTCATCTTTTGTGAGTTTGGTGTCGGATGACATGGGTGTCCTAATTGGTTTCGACTCTTCTAGACCAAATTTCTTTAACATCTCCTTGATGTATTTAGATTGATTGAAGAAGATACCATCTTCTACTTGTTTAATTTGTAGACCAAGAAAGAAACTAAGTTCTCCCATCATACTCATCTCGAACTCGTCATGCATGATTTTAGAGAAATCATCACACATGTCTTGATAAGTGGATCCGAATATAATATCATCTACGTATATTTGTACTATGATTATGTGTGACTCCTTTTTCTTAGTAAAAAGTGTGTTGTCAACTAACCCCATGGTATAGTTATGTTTAATTAAAAAGGACTTGAGTCTATCATACCAAGCTTTTGGAGCTTGTTTAAGACCATAAAGGGATTTCTTTAATTTATAAACGTGTTTGGGTTTTTCAAAATCGATGAAGCCCGGAGGTTGAGCTACATATACTTCTTCATTAATAAGACCATTTAGAAAAGCGCTTTTGACATCCATTTGATAAAGCTTTAGATCATTAGCACAAGCATACGCAAGAAGTATTCTTATAGACTCTAATCTAGCCACGGGGGCATAGGTCTCATCAAAGTCTATTCCTTCTTGTTGGTTATACCCTTGGGCAACGAGTCTAGCCTTGTTCCTAGATACTACTCCGTTTGCATCTAATTTGTTTTTATACACCCATTTTGTTCCTATTACGGTTTGATTACTAGGTGGAGGGACAAGTGTCCAAACATCATTAGAAACAAATTGATGTAATTCTTCTTGCATAGCCATTACCCAACTTTCATCTTTTATGGCTTCTTGTGTGTTCTTAGGTTCTATAGTTGAAACAAAACAAAATAAGCTACTTTGGTTTTGAACTTGAGATCTTAATGTTCGTTCATTTAGCTTTCCTATGACCTTATCTACGGGGTGATCTTTGGACTCTTTAATGTTTGTGATTTCACTAATTGAAGGTTCTTCTTCTTTATTTATCTTTTTCTTAATTACAATAGCTTCACTTTCTATGATCTCGTCATCGACAAGAGGTGGAGAGGGTTTGGGTGGACTTTCATCAAATTTTATGTTTAATGACTCTTCTACCTTCATTGTTTCTTTGTTTAATATGACGTAAGCTTTGCTATTAGGCGAGTAACCTAGAAAGATACCTTCGGTTGATTTAGGATCAAATTTTGTAAGGTAATCTTTAGTGTTAAGAATGAAACATTTGCTTCCAAAGACTCTAAAATGATTTAAAGTAGGCTTTTTGCCTCGGAGTAACTCATATGGAGTTTTACCTAAGATCGGTCTAATTAAGACTCGATTGAGTATGTATGTTGAAGTATCAACAGCATTACACCAAAATTTTTGAGGTATGGATTGTTCGTTAAGCATGGTTCTACTCATTTCTTGAAGGGTTCTATTCTTTCTTTCTACTACCCCATTCGATTGTGGAGTGCGTGGAGCCGAGAAGTTGTGAGTAATACCATTAGCGTCACAAAAAGCTCCGAATTGCACTTCATTATCGAATTCCCTACCATGATCCGTCCTAATAGACACTATGGGTTTTCCTAGTTGTCTTTGGATCTTTTTGCTTAATATTTCAAAATAGTTAAAGGTTTCCGTTTTGTTCTTTAAAAATTTTGTCCAAGTATACCTAGAGTAGTCATCCACTATTACCAAAGTATAGTAGTTGCCTCCATAACTTTGGATAGCGGATGGACCAAATAAATCCATATGAAGCAATTCTAGACACCTAGTTGTGGACACCATGTTTTTAGCTTTATGACTCGAATAAGCTTGTTTTCCTACATTACAAGCATCACAAAAATGATGTTCATATTTTAACTTAGGTAGATCTCTTACTAGATCTTTGGATGATAGCGATTGAAGAAGTCGCATGTTGGCGTGACCCAATCTTCGATGCCATAAGGTCGAAGTATCATCCATAGAGGTAAGACATAGTTTGTCTTTAGGTTCATTACCGATTTTAATGACATAGACTCCATGTTTCCTAATTCCTCTTCCTATGGTTATGCCATTTTTAAGTATCTTACTACCGGTTTCGGTAAAAAGTACATTGCACTTTTTATCACATATTTGTCCTATACTTAAGAGATTAAAGTTTAGGTTTTCTACGTGACACACATCGTTAATGGTTAGAGATTTGTTAGAAACCGTACCTTTACCGATGATTATACTTTTGCTATTTCCAAACACCACATTACCTCCATTTACGGATTCATATGTGGAGAATAGATCCCTATTGTCGGTCATTTGCCTCGTGCACCCGCTATCCTTGACCCATTCATCGGGGTCTAGGTCGACCTTTAAGCACACCTAAAACAATAATAAACTCAAAAGTTTGGTCCCCATTTATTCATGGGTCCATTAGTGTTAAACATTCCATTCATGTTAGACATGTATGGATAAGATGAGTATGCATTTCATGGAGCAAAGTTTTGAAAAGAGAAACCGTTTTGCATATTAGGGTTCGATCCCATTTGATGGTTACTTCTTGGATAAACGTTATTAGGTCTCCTAGATGCATTATGTTTTTGAAAAGATGGTGCTTTGTTTCTTGCAAAAGTAGGATTAATTTTTGGAGGTGGATGTCTAGTGGTGACATGAGTTGGTTTCTTCCTATTTACGATAACGAACTCGTTTCTAGATGATGAAGCTATGTTATTACCACTAGTTGTCACAGCAGATCCACGGATCCCAGTTTGTACACTAGCCGGTTCCCTTTTTAGGGGATCCGTGGGATCCGCCACAACAGTGGCTGGTTTTTCTAATTCTTTAACAAATTTTGTTTCTTTACTTTCACTAGTTGATGGATTAAGTTGCTGTATGCCTAGACCCTTTTGGTTGTTACCGGTTTTAACACCATCGAGTATTGTATCTAAGGTGTTTGTACTCATTCTAGCAATTTTAGAATCTAAATGATCAACTAGTGTTTGAAGTTGAACATAAAGTTCACATTCACCACTTGCTATTTTACCCTTTTCCAAACGTTTTAGTTTTGCTTTTAATTCTATGACTTCTTTATCTAAACGTTGTTTTTGACTCTTTAAAAGCTTGTTTTTGTTAATTAGTTTTAAGCTAATATTGCATAGTTTATCATATTCATTATGCAATGAGTCGTCATCAAGTGATGAACTACTATAGTATTCGTGACATACCTCGTCATTTGCCATGAGACAAATTTCTTCGTCCTCCTCGTCGCTCATTCCCCACGTGCCGCTCACGAACGCCTTTTGATCATCCCGTTTGGGACACTTACTAATAAAGTGGTTTGGGTCCCCACATTTAAAGCAAGTACGATCATCCTTTGGCTTTTCGTCCTCTTTGTTTTTCCGAAAGCCTTTCTTATCGTCATACGGTTGTTTGACGTATCTACCCTTTCTTCTAAAGAACTTTTTAAAGTCCCTTACCGCCATAGCGTACTCTTCGTCGTCACTACTCGAAGATGAGCTCTCCTCATCGCTCGAAACCTTTTTGGCTTTAAGGGCAAGAGATTTGTGTTTCTCTTTCACCTTTGAGGCTTCGGAATCTTTAGCAAGGACAAGCTCGTAGACTTTTAGGTTGCCTATGAGTTCATCGAGGGTGAGGATTGTCAAATCTTTTGACTCTTCGATTGTCGTCACCTTGGATCTCCACTTCGATGGAAGTGCCCTTAGATATCTCCTAACATGGTTACGTCTAGAAAAGGATTCATCAAGTGCTTGTAAAGATGTAATAATAGTATTAAAGTTAGCAAATGAATGATCTATAGTTTCCTCATCCGATATTGAAAATTGTTCATATTGTTGAACAAATAGATCAATTTTATTATTTTTAACTTGTTGGTTGCCTTGATGAGTTACAACTAAAGAATTCCAAATTTCATTAGAGGTTTTAAGCATAGAAATTCTTTCGAATTCTTTTTTCGGTAAAGCATTATATAAAACCATTTTTGCTTCACTATTTTTAGAAAGCTTTTTCTTCATTCCATCATTTAGTTTATCATGAGGTATGTGGACTAAATTTCCTTTATCATCATTTGAGGTAGCCTCAAAATCACCTTCAACAATAATGTACCAAAGATCAATATCTTTAGACTTCACATATGTTTCGAATCTATTTTTCCAATATATAAAACCATTAGTTTCAAGTAGTGGTGGTCGTTGCATAGATTGCCCTTCCTTATAATTTTCAGAACCCATAGTGATTGAAAAGTTTTTAAAATACAATTTTATTTTAAAACTTTTATAAACTTAGCTCTTGATGCCAATTGTGGAAAACTAGAAGGGGGGGTTGAATAGTTTTGCCGATTTTAAGTTGATTTCAAAAACTTTAGATTCGATATTATGTGAAATCGTATGGATGTTGAGAACGTATAGATCTAATGATAATGTAAGTAAATAAACAAAGATAAGGGATAGAAATGACACAACCGATTTATAGTGGTTCGGCTACAAGGACACCTTCCTTGCCCTACTCCACTCCCCGAGTCACCTACTCGAGAGTTCAAGCACTATGTCAACAAACTCCTTCAATTGGCGGAGAAGCCTTCACAACGTTGCTTACACTTTATCCGGTACAAAGCTAGATACCGAGTCCGTAGCACGGTGGACCAAACCAACACAACTATTACACAACAAATATGTGAAATATCAAATACAAGATCTTCGCTACAGAAATCTTGCGGAGTGACAAATCAATCAAGGACCCCTTGCTTGGATGACTTGTAGAATGCTCGTGATCTCGCCTTAGAGAAGGACCTATATGAGAATCACAAATAGAAAGAAAGAAGAACAACTCTCTAGATCTAGTGATCTATATGTTAGAAGAGAATGAGAGTGTATGAGAGATTTAGTAAGAAGAGGGGTGAGTTAGAATGAAGAAATGGCTCTCTATTTATAGGCAAATTTCCTCACTGTTCACACGGATCCCACGGATCCCTTCCACTTGGGATCCGGCTAGCACAAAGCTAGGGATCCGTGGAACGCTCCTCTTTGCCCATGGGTTTTTTGGTTATGGGTCATGGGTTGGTCCATGGGTTATATCTAGATTCAATGTATCTAAGTATACATTGTATCAAGTCTCTTTGGGTATGGGTTAAGATCCATGGGTTGTGATTTTTACCCATCCTAATTAACTATTACAACAAATGCTTTTGTTACTACATTTTTGTATTTAAAAGATTATATGTAAATGCTTTACAAAAATAACATGTATCCTTATAATTATACTTAAGACAACATTATATATGTTATCAACAAAACACAAAGAGATCACAAAATATTAATAAACGTTTTTACGGTTTATTTGTATTAACAACATCTTTAACATTCATAGTATGAGTAATTTACCCAATTCAATATTTGGTAATCCATCATAATGATTATCAGGTTTACTATAATCCTGTAACTCATGTTCTTCTCAGCATATAAATCAAATATCTGAGATATCCTTGCAGATCTATGAATGAAAATTCCATCATCTTGAGGTTAACATTTCATATCTAGCCTCATCATGATATTTACTAGTGTATTTAAGAAGATTATGTATCTTGTAATTTTATCTTTCAGAAAAAACTCCCACTTGCCTTTTGTAATATATGGACTATCTATATATACTTAGCAATTAGAGCAAAACTATATTGTTCTCTTTTTGAGACATTACAAATACACATTGATAATTCCTGACTTTAGTTTGTTAATAACCTATTCATAAGTAGTTTAAGAAATTCAGAATCTTCAATTTTAAAACTTAATGTGATTCATCACATTCCATAATAAAATGGTGTTTTATTAATCTTCTAGGTTGGAGTCATATTGAGTATATTCAATCCATACTCAATTTTCTAACATTGTTACTTATTAAGAAAGAATTTATGGTTATCTTGAATCAAACAAATCAAATAGAGTTTGATTCTCCTAACTGAACATACCATCAACTTGTGGTATTCATTAGAATTAATATTGTAAGACAATCTAACAATATATAAGATAAACATATTCTTTTTGGCTTACCTATTTACCAACTAAGTCAACTTAATGGTATAATAGACTTTTCAAGCCAATTGCATGCTTTATAACACAAGTACTCTTTAACCAAGTCACTTCATATCCATGTCTTATCAAGAAAACATAAACTGTTTTAATCCCATTATACGTTATAAATCATTGATCAACTCAATGACTTCTTGTATATGTCTTAATTAAAAACATAACAAGTTAACGTCTTACTTTATTATAAGTCTTAAAAGACTTTATGTTTATGTCTTTACAATGAATCATAAACATGTTTAACTAAAGTAATTATGAGCACAACTCTTGGTTTCAATAGTAATTTCAAGTTAATTTATTTACTTCACAATAATGTAGGACTACATTATTTTTCATTTATGTCATTCCAAAATACATAAATAAACAAATTGAAGTAGTATTAGATTACTCCATTTATTCATGTCATTCTAATAATACATAAATATTTAATTTGAAGTAGTCTTATATATCATTTTGACACATGTTCTAAATACTTGTCTAATTTAGAAACTGCAAATATGTCCATGTGAGGTCTGACTTCACATGGAGATTTACTTTGTTGTTGCAATCTCGCCAAGTTCTCACATAACGTAAATTTCAACACCAAGTGTTTCTTGAATTAGATATGTACAAGTCATATTATAACGTTAGTCTCTTACCTTGCAGTCAAGAGAATCCGTTAAATCATATACCTATATGTTGTACCTTGCACACAATATAGATTTCTCCCACTTGTGCATGGAACAACATCATGTAGCAGATAAACAACACGACATATGTTTGTTTATGTGACCAATATGATTGTGTCATTGATATTAGCATAACTAGTAGATGTAGAACCACTTCATTGTCTAATAAGGAAACGTACATAACTATCCTTGAAAACATAAGTGTCTACAAGTAGAAATTAATTATCTTAAGACATTCTAGAGATAATCTGGGTTACTACCAAGATGACAAAGCTTGTAACTCCCACTATATTAAAGATCATTACATTAATTCCTTATTCAGTAATAAGGACACAATACTCCCACTGGATTTGATAACATTGTCAGTGTTTCATTAACCAGTGAAGGAAAATAGTGTTCTATTTACTTCCTTACACTTTTGAGAAGTCCATACATAACAATTACTTATGTACTAAAAGAGTGTATTCTACTATGTAGATGATAAATTATCCATCAATGCTATTAACTTGAAAAATTGGGCATGCAATTTCTTTCTTAATAGTTCTACTATTCCAACAATTGTAAGTGGTACTTTTAAATGGTCAAAACAAAACAACTAGATAAAATGTGCTAGTTTGTCTTTTACCAAATATACATTAATTAGTCTAGCTTCTAATTTAATAACTCAGAAAATATGCAATTTCCTTAACTATTAAAATTTGCTTACGAGTTATGTATTTAGAATTTAGACAATTCTAATTGTCCTATCATACATTTCTCATTCATGAAAAGAAATAGGATTGAATTGCACTCTTTCTTATAAAAAGAGGACTAGGTTTATTCTTTTAGCAAAGTTGACTCAACCAAAAACCCATACAGGTGTAGATCAATCTTTTATATAATAAAAGAATTACATCATTTCGGAGTGTTTTTGCAAAACCCTTCTTATTGAAAAAAAAATTAAACCAATAGGAGAGCTCGAATTTGCCACATAGGCAAAATCGAGCAATATGATTGGTCAATAGAAAGTCAAAATTAAATTGGTTTTGGTCAAACTTAATAATTTTTGTGGAGAAATTTGGTTAAGAAAAAAAATGCATAAAAATATAGGTGTCAAATTTATGAAAACATAAACTTAAAAAAAGAGAGAGTAATTAATAAAACTTTAGTGGTTGAATTTTAAATAAATTATATAGAGCTAAGTGTAAAATTACAAGTTTCCATATTTTTTAATAACTTTAGAAAAAAAAACAAATAACCCCTTACACTTTATACCCCCTATACTTTATAATATTAGTAACGGGAATATAAATATCAAATGGTAAGCACGAGTTACTGTGATATGAAAATAAATATACGCGATTCTACTTATAACAACGACTAATGAATTATTATATAAAATTTATATATGGATATCCATAAAAACATTTTAAAAACTTTACGGAGCATACTTTAACTTCATCAACGCTCATTATGTGCTACTAAACTCGCACATTTTGTACAACATGATATCAATAGTTAAAGTTAAACATCAACATCAACCTCAACCTCAACATGTCTGTCAGTTAAAAATGTTTTACAAAGCTAATTATTAAAAAAAAAACAAACAAACACATGTGTTAGATAGTCATATATTGGTTAATTTAGAAGGTGTTTTCTTTAAATTATAAAAAAAATGTACACATCACAATCCTTATTTCATAACAATCACCTCCTAAATTAAAAAAAAAAAAAAAAAAAAAAGGGAAAACTACGTAGGTGATAACCTAACTTTATTCATTGACGTGATGTTTCATAAAAAAAAACGTAATAGTTGGCCGTTGTAAAGAAATAAAAGTATGTACATGAGAATTGATAAGCAATAATATATACTTTTTTAATCAGGTTATTACGTTACTATACTGCGATAATGTTATTGAGTTGGTAATCACGGATGTGAGATACAACCATTCTTCTATACTTATGATTTATGTGTTAACCTCTTTTTGCTTTTGAATAGAATCCAAAAGAGACTTCAACAGAACTTTGGCTTATGCCTTATCTAGCTGATAGTTTTTAGTAACTTTTTTATGGTTTAACTTTTTTGTTATACACACCAACTTTTAGTATTTTTTTTTAATGAAGAGTTCTACGCTTAATATTTGTGTTTTTACTATAAACACACTAAGCTATGATAGAATTAGTTGTGAGTTCAGGGTTTTTTTTTTACTAAGCTTCTCAAAAATGCTTATAGTTTTATCATAAACTTATAGTGTTATGGTAATTGAATAAGCCAATAAGCACATTTAATAAGCATACCAAACACCCCTTTTGTTCTAATCCGAAGTTTTCTTATTTGATGTTATGACTAACTTTGTTGTTATCCTCACTATAATGCAACATGTTAGTGGTTTTTGCAGTTTTATGATCTTATCGCACATGATTGTCGTTGAAGGATTTTCGAAGATGATTAAGTATCAACACATGATTGTCGTGGAAGGATTTTCTACGCCTGCTCAAGGTATGAATGTATAATTAAGTTGAGTTGCTGATTTAGATAATACATGAATGTATTTTAATGTACCAAAGATGTGTTTTAGTGCCTATATAGGGAATTTTATGGTAGGAATGTTCGAATATGTGAGTCGGATACGCATGTTATACGGTTAGAAATACGTGAGCGTATTGGGGCACACACGTAAGCGAAATCGTGAGATGTGATTGGTTAATAAAAATCAAAATTAAATTGATTTTGGTCAACCTTTAAAGCTGGACACAGTCGTGACCCAGGTCACCGGGTGCCACATCAGCTTTCTTGACAAAATAACTTTGAAATGACCAATGTGGGGTGTAGGTAGAGGATCGGTCGAGGCAACCCAAAAACGAAAATCGGTTGTTTTTTCAAACGATATTTACACACACTTTCCTGTTTTTTAAACTTGGTCATCGACTGTGGCAACTTGGTCGTGTCTGGTCATCGGAGAGAATTCATTCTTATTGAAAAAATAATTGGGCCAATAGGAGAGCTCGATTTCACCACGTAAGCAAAATTGTGTGATGTGATTGGTTAATAAAAGTCAAAATTAAATTGATTTTGGTCAAACTTTAATAAATTTGGTGAAAAATTTTGGTTGATAGAAAAAACACACAAAAATATAGGTGTCAAATTTGTGAAAACAAAAACTTAAAAAAAGAGGAGGTAATTAATAAAACTTTAGTTGTTGAATTTTTTAAAACTATATAGAGTTAAGTGTAATATTATAAGACTCCATGTTTTTTAATAACTTTGGATTATAAACAAATACCCCCTTATACTTTATACCCTTTATACTTTATATCTTAAAAAATACAATGTATATGTTGTTTTAAAATAACAACATATAAATTTGCATAAGATTATAAGTATCAATTTTTTTACTTTTTACGTTCAATAAGGACCCACTTATTTCATTTTTAAAAGTTTAACTTATGTGGACACGAGTTTACATTTTAAATACGGCTAAATTACTGAAAACGAGAATATAATTATCAGATTGTAAGCACGGGTTACTTTAATATAAAAATAAATATTCGCGATTATTGATAAGGTTTTAAAAGGTACTTTTTTGAGGGGTCGTTTAAGCCCTTATTTGATCACTTTTGTATCCGTTATTGCTTAATATCGTTCCTTTTCACTTTTTAGGTCTCTTGAAGGCAAAATGCTGGAATGACACTTATCTGGACGAAAAGGCGCGAATATACGAAGAAAATGGCCAATGTCAGAATCGAGACACTCAAAGCTGCTGAAAACAGAAGGCGACGGCGTCACTGCTTAACTGCGACGCCGTCGGAGGAATTTGTGACGACTCAGAAGAGAAAATGCTAGTTCTGAAGGACGGCGTCGGGCTTTAAAGAAGTAGACCGTCGCAACTCAGACGGCCTAGATGCGACCCAGACGACGTCAGAAGCTGAAGAGGACGGCGTCACAGACATAAGGTGACGCCGTCGCAAGGTTAACGTGGCCAAGACGAAACCCTAATGACGGCGACACGACGGCGTCACAAAACATAAGGTGACGCCGTCGCATATGTAATATTATATATAGAATCCGAATTTTTCAGTTTTAGAGAGTCTTTTTGGGAGTAAAAACCTAAAACCGAACCAAGGGTGTCTTGTACAGTATTTTAGGGTTCCAAACCCTATCTTACATCAAGATAAGTATTTACTTCATCAATTCAATTATGTCTTTGATTATTTGTGTGTATGCTTGCATGTTCTCCATGTCCGGCTAATTTATTTGTGTGTTTGCTTAGGGAGTATGAAACTTAATTATTGAATATTGATTGGTTGTTTCTTATCTTTGTTGATTAATGATCTAGTAATGTGATAGGTCATTCGTTGTGTACTTAATGCTTGATTCATCTTTGTAAACCTTAGAATATAATTACCTGAGTAGTTGTAAGCTAAACCATCCAAAGAGTGCCTTAGAGTAAGAGTTTATTATCCCTAGTGGGTTTTGTAGACGAGACCCTTTGGTAAGTTCAAAGAGTTAGGGAGAAACGCATACCCTATAACTTTAGACACACAACGCAACTAAGAATAAGGACGTGACAACTCAACCATCAATAGGAGATAATTAAGGAGTAGTAAAACCTAAGTAAACACATCTTTAAACTATCATACGAGCACACATTAATTAGACATAGACCACCACCACCTTAGTTTAGATAATTAGATAATAGTAGAGTAATCGGTAGAAATACCAACCCCCCTAAATCCAATACCCGAGATTCGTACCTTTCAATTTCCTAAAAAAACATAAAAAAAGATAAAAAATAATCTTCCTCAACCTTAACCTTAGCGTAGTAACTTCTCACTAGCATTCCTATTCCCCTAGAGAACGATATCAAGACCCGTGGCTTACCCTAATACTACACTACAACGATTAGGTTCACTTCCTAGGGTGTTGAAAAACTTGCTCGACGAAAAGGAAGTTCCTTTGACCCCGAACGCGCTGCGTAAGCGTATCAAGTTTTTGGCGCCGCCGACCAAGCCCAAACTACGGCCCTGCGATCCGACACCATCCGGTTGGTGCAAAACGGATGTGCATTCCATGGACTTCGTTCCGAAGATCCAAATCAGCATCTGAGGGATTTCCTCAAAACTGTCGATTCCATCGACCTTGATGCTACTACTCGGGAGACCACACGCCTGCGTCTCTTCCAATTCTCTCTACGGGACCAAGCTAGTAATTGGCTTGAGCGACTTCCCGCCGGCTCCATCTCAAGTTGGGATGATCTTACCTCTCGCTTCCTTGCTCAATTTTTCCCACCGGGGAGAACCACCAAACTTAGGCGAGACATCTTGACGTTTCAGCAACTCCAAGGTGAGTCTCTCTACAAAGCGTGGACTCGATTCAAGGAACTACTCCGTAGACTCCCCCACCATGGCATTGATCTTTGGCTTCAAATCCAAATCTTCTATGATCATACCGATTTCATCACTCGACGATCCATTGATCGAGCCGCCGGTGGAAGGCTCAGCGACTTTAACGCAGAGAAATCTTGGGATATTATAGAGGAGCTTGCCGATCAAAGCTACGAAGATTGGAATGAATCTCCCGAAACTCCGATTAACGTGGTTAATGCCATATCAACTCCTTCTGAATCCTCCGATACCCTCGAGGAGCAATTGAGTGCCATTGAGAGAGGAATTGATTATCTTATGGAAAGGCAGAAAAGAGCCCCCGTAAAAATTCCTCGAGAAGCTGTCAAATCCGCCAACTACACCAACCGCCCCACACCTTCTTTGGAGTTCCCAAGTCGTGAGCAAAACCCAAGTTCCGAAAGGTGCTTCCGTTCTACTTCCCCAATACCACTTTCACCAAGCTTCAAGGATCAAATGAGGGAGTACATGGCAGCTCATACGGAGAGATTAGCCAGATTTGAAGAGGAGGTTTATAGGCAGAGAGAGGAAATGCAAGAAAAAATGACAGAAATGATGAATTTGGTAATTGAATTTACCAAAACAAAGGTTCCCGAAAAGGTGCTCGTAAGAAGCAACGATTGCCCTCCCACTTCATTTGTTAATGCCGTTTCCATTATGCCCGAGAATGCAAGGGTTGAGATGTGGAAAACTAAGGAAAGCAAGAAGGAGGAGTCTGTGCCTAATGATGAACCTGAGACCATTGAGTACTACCTTAAGCACGAAATTAACAAGAAAACCATTGCAAACCAAGTAAACAACTTTAGGTACAATGAAGTTCTTAGGGAAGCTCTTGAAGGAAAAATGACGAAAGAAAAATATGACGCCTTACCTATGGAACCTCTGTATGAGTTGGTTATAAAAAAACCGTTAACAAGAAAACGAGACACCACAGGGAATTTCGTGATACCAGTTAGCATCGGTGACATTGATAATATAAATGCCTTGGCCGATCAAGGGACCGATGTGAACATAATGCCATTGTCAATCTATAATAAGTTAACTAAGGAGAAACCAGCCAAGACTGACCTTAGACTTTCCTTAGCTAATCATACTTATGTCCACCCCGTAGGAATCGCTGTAGATGTTCTAATTGAGGTGGCTAACATCGTTTATCCGGTGGATTTCATGATCATTGATGTTGAGGAAGATAAAAACTTACCCCTCATTCTTGGGACACCGTTCCTGGCCACCGCCAAGGCAACCATCAAATGCGGAGAAGGCATCATGATACTCAAAAGCGGGAAGGGGTACGCTAGGATACCCATCATCCCAAGATACCCTCTTAAGATCATGGAAATGATTACGGGTGGAAATCGAAAAGCCCCAGGCAACAATGTTAAGAAGAAGATGAATGACTGGGAAAAAGGGCTTAGAGACTTTATGGTTCAAGGATTGTATGCGACGTTGTGGAAACCCGATAAAAAGTTAGGAAGCAATCCCACCTCAATACCTAATGTACAAAAGGACCCTAAGGAATTTCTAAAGGGAGAAAAAGTGCTCTTGTATAGATCTCGGATAAGGGCATTACGAGGAAGAAACAAACCAACATGGTTTGGGCCTTTCACAGTTAAGGAGACCAATTTAAAAGATAAAACCGTCACCATAATTAACAGCGTTGGCAAGGAATCCACGGTGAGCATACAGCGTCTACACCCTTTCGATGAAGGGAAAACAAAGGGTGAAGAGGGCGGTAATGAGAAAACGTAGGGGCACGACTACGAGTCTAGCTACAAGACTCTTAAATAAAGAAAAGCGCTTCGTGGGAGGCAACCCATGCTTAATTGTTTGCTTGTTAGTGTCATATATCTTTTATTAATTGTTTATCCTCATGTTTAAATTTGTAAAAAATGCTTTATTTTGTTTTTAACCTCGTCTTAATTGCATATAAAGGTATTTTACATAAGGGATAAGTGAAGGAGGATTACACACGTTTTCAAAAGAAACGTAAACATGAGAATAACAATTAACTAAAAGATATGTATGTTTGTTTTTTCGAGTCAAATGCTAGTATCGAGTCATAATGGATGTTTTTGCAGAAATTTTTCCAGATTCTATAGATGTAAATTTTCCAGAATTTTTTTCAGAATATCGCAGAACAGTTTTTGTCAGGATAACCTGACGGCGTCAGGATTGCAACCTGACGGCGTCAGGAAGGAGTAAAAACATCAGATCACTTTTTCTCGTTTTCTGAGCTACTTATAAATTTTTGGAATTTCCCAGGTCTTAATTTTCTTAGAAATTCTGTAGACACCCATTCCACAAGCATTATATCCTAGTTTAAATCGAGTCTTATATATATTATTACCGCCGATTTTACGTGAAGGTTTCGTTTGTTTTGTTCAAGTGTGCAGGTTTAGTTTGTCAAGAAGAAGTTACACAAGATTGGAAGGAGCTTTTCACGCAATAATTCTTCTTGGAAAGGATTTAACCACCACTTTACACGGATCCTACCGAGCTAATCAGGGGAGTATTAGTTTCTTTCGTTTTTAATTACCTTCTTTTATCATTACTTTGATACTTTCGGGGAACATTGGGGACAATGTTCAGTTTAAGTGTAGGGAGGGAAAATAAAACGGGAACTTTGAAACTATGCTTATCCTTGATTATTTGCTTTGTCCAATTGTGGTTGTGTAATAAACCATGAGAAAATGTCGGTTAGGGTAATTTTGGCACCAAATTTAAAATTTTTCATGACATATAGGAGTGGGCCATTAGTCTTTACAAAAGCGTCTCACGGATAGGAAGTTATATGACTAGCACAAAAACCCTTTACCACCCAAATTCCACTCAAAATGTTAGGATCGCCCTTAGATTAGTAGGAATTAAAAGCATTCATCTTCAATGCTTAGAGTGTGAACCAGTAGTATATTAGATTCTAGAACTTGTTTTGTGATGCATTCCGAGATCGCAAGTGAGACTACACTTGTGTAGTTAGGAATAACTAAATGATAAGAGGCATTAGGATAACCCTTGTTTGATACCCGTAATATAATTACTTCTTCCACATCGGTTGAGTAATTTCCCCCACACCCTTTGCGTTGTACTCATCTTTAGTACACGATACCCCTAGTTAACCCCTCAAAGCCTATCCTTTTCGCGGTTCTCGTGATGTTTCGGTTTTTCCGAAATATCAATGAAGAGCATTTTTTACACCCCACCCCCAAATATACACCCAAATCGCCTTAGCCTACCCCTTATGCACTCACTTTTAGTGCAAATGTTTGTTATCACCCTAAACCCTTAGTTCAATTATCTGGTTGCTTGCATGAGTTGCTAAGTCGAGTCATATCCTTTGTATACAGTTTTGGGACGATTGGGATTCATGGGAAAAGTTAAAGTTTATGAAATGACGGGAAGGGAACGTTAAATTCAAATTCCCTTTGTTTGCGTAATAATGTACCCCAAGTGTTTTGATCTTTTCAATTCGGGTCAAATTAGTGTTTGAGTAATAAAAACTCAAGTGTAGGGATGTGCCTATAAATCCCTATCATTTTGATGTTACCGTAGAGGATGGTAGAGTAAAAGTGTATGAAAAAAAAACGGGCTACAATCCTACATCTATCATTTAAATTTATGTTTGTTTATTTCCGTTACCTAGAGTTTTAGAGTGTCGAGTCTTGGCTTAACAACGCCATTCTTCGTATGCATTTAACATAGAAATTTTTGACTTGCCACCACTAAATAGCCTATCCCACAAACCCTTGTTTCCCTACCGTAAGCCTAACATTACAACCCTTTAAAAGACCTCTTTGATAGTCTTTCCTAGGTGCTTACGCCAAAGCGATGGAGGTTTGATCTATTCTCAAGCCTATGGTAATCTATGTACTAGGACCGGTTAATGAGTGTTTATCTTCCATTTCCTATTTGTTAAATTTCATATATACACCCGAGAGAGATGTGAGTATCCAAACACCCCATGTGAGGTGCTAGTATGTAATTTCCGTGCTTGTTATGACTTTTGCGGGGCTTATATGTGTTGTGGACCGTTTTAAATCAATGCTTCATGACCCCTAACTTATAAATTAATTGGCTAAAAGCACATTTGCTTGAGGACAAGCAAATACCAAGTGTAGGGATATTTGATAAGGTTTTTAAAGGTACCTTTTTGAGGGGTCGTTTAAGCCCTTATTTGATCACTTTTGTATCCGTTATTGCTTAATATCTTTCCTTTTCACTTTTTAGGTCTCTTGAAGGCAAAATGCTGGAATGGCACTTATCTGGACGAAAAGGCGCGAATATACGAAGAAAATGGCCAAAGTCAGAATCGAGACACTCAAAGCTGCTGAAAACAAAAGGCGACGGCGTCACTGCTTAACTGCGACGCCGTCGGAGGAATTTGTGACGACTCAGAAGAGAAAATGCTAGTTCTGAAGGACGGCGTCGGGCTTTAAAGGAATAGACCGTCGCAACTCAGACGGCCTAGATGCGACCCAGACGACGTCAGAAGCTGAAGAGGACGGCGTCACAGACATAAGGTGACGCCGTCGCAAGGTTAACGTGGCCAAGACAAAACCCTAATGACGGCGACACGACGGCGTCACAAAACATAAGGTGACGCCGTCGCATATGTAATATTATATATAGAATCCGAATTTTTCAGTTTTAGAGAGTCTTTTTGGGAGTAAAAACCTAAAACCGAACCAAGGGTGTCTTGTACAGTATTTTAGGGTTCCAAACCCTATCTTACATCAAGATAAGTATTTACTTCATCAATTCAATTATGTCTTTGATTATTTGTATGTATGCTTGCATGTTCTCCATGTCCGACTAATTTATTTGTGCGTTTGCTTAGGGAGTATGAAACTTAATTATTGAATATTGATTGGTTGTTTCTTATCTTAGTTGATTAATGATCTAGTAATGCGATAGGTCATTCGTTGTGTACTTAATGCTTGATTCATCTTTGGGAACCTTAGAATATAATTACCTGAGTAGTTGTAAGCTAAACCATCCAAAGAGTGCCTTAGAGTAAGAGTTTATTATCCCTAGTGGGTTTTGTAGACGAGACCCTTTGGTAAGTTCAAAGAGTTAGGGAGAAACGCATACCCTACAACTTTAGACACACAACGCAACTAAGAATAAGGACGTGACAACTCAACCATCAATAGGAGATAATTAAGGAGTAGTAAAACCTAAGTAAACACATCTTTAAACTATCATACGAGCACACATTAATTAGACATAGACTACCACCACCTTAGTTTAGATAATTAGATAATAGTAGAGTAATCGGTAGAAATACCAACCCCCCAAATCCAATACCCGAGATTCGTACATTTCAATTTCCTAAAAAAAGATAAAAAAAGATAAAAAATAATCTTCCTCAACCTTAACCTTAGCGTAGTAACTTCTCACTAGCATTCCTATTCCCCTAGAGAATGATATCAATACCCGTGGCTTACCCTAATACTACACTACAACGATTAGGTTCACTGCCTAGGGTGTTGAAAAACTTGCTTGACGAAAAGGAAGTTCCTTTGACCCCGAACGCGCTGCGTAAGCGTATCAATTATACTTATAACAATATTTGTAAAAACAAAAACTTAAAAAAATATGAGGTAATTAATAAAACTTTGGTGGTTGAATTTTTAAAAATTATAAGGTTAAGTGTAATATTATAAGTTGTCATGTTTTATAATAACTTTAGAAATTAAACAAATTCACCTTTATACTTTATACCCCCTATACTTTATATATTAAAAATACAATATATATGTTGTTTTAAAATTACAACATATAAATATGCATAGGATTATAAATATCAAAATATTTCTTTTACTATATAAGTTCAGTAAGGACTCATTTATTTTATTTTAAAAGTATGATTATGTGGACACGAATTTGAATATTAAATACGGCTAAATTTTTGAAAACGAAAATATAATTATCAAATTGTAAGTACGGGTTACTGTAATATGAAGAAAAAAAATATATGTGACTGTACTTATAACAACGAATCATGTAATTCTTATTTATTTATATAAGGATATGTAGAAAAACATTTTTTAAAAACTTTAAGGAATATATTTTAACTTCATCGACGCTAATTATGTGTTACCACTCGCATCTTGTGTACAACATAATATCAATAGTGAAATTTAAGTAGCAACATCAACATATATGTCTGCTAAATATATTTAAATCTTGAGTTATCTAAAAGAAATTTTTACAAAATTTTATTTTAACAAATTCTAATGGATATTAATATATAATGGAAAACTCGTGCATAAGTATATAATTATATGTAATTACTTTTAAATACAAAATATTCAGTATTAATACAAAATAATTTTTTTTTGTCAAAACCCCGTGCGTGCACGGGTATTACAACTAGTTTACCAATACAGGAATAACCTACGTTTACGGTTTAATGTTGCATTAATACATTTAAAGAATTAGCAAAATTCAATTTTAGTATTTTCGATAATTAAACTTTTCAAGAAAATAAAATACCCAAGGTAATATTCATATAACCATAGAATTTTCTCGAAAACTAGGATCCAAATTATCATAGTTCCATTACATCAGTTGATCTGCTAGTAACGAAAGCACACAATAAGGTAATATGTCGAACAATAATTGGAAAACATTTTCCAATTCCTAGATCATTATGGGATTTATATTTTCCAACGCTATTGCAAATGTAAACATGTTTTATCCCATCTTGTGCCTTGAGTCCAGGTCTCACTTACTACTCAATTTAAGTCGTCTAACTTAAAGAACTGCAAATATGTTCATGTAAGGTCTGACTTTACATAAAGATTTACCTTTCCATTACAATCTCGCCAAGTTCTGACATGACGTAAATTGCAACTTCAAGTGTTCCTTTAACTAGATAGCACAAACTTAATTTATAAAGGGTACTAATTTTGATTTTATGTGATCAAATCAAATATGTACAAAGATGTCATGCATTCATCTTGTAGCATAAATTTTAATAAAAAACTTTTTATTACCAATTCATAAAAATCAAATTATCAAAGTTTTGATTGAGGTATTGGTTTCGCCAATCAAGGAATTTACCTTTAATTATCATCCATTATACCGTACTTTTTCATAAGTCTAAAGACTTAGTGTTTCGGGTAATTACTACCGAAGTGGCGCATGGAATTAAAGCTAATTCGCCTTTAAGATGATTTTGTACATTTATGGCTTACTTGGTAGCTCTAATTTGACTCGCAAGCAAGCGGAGAATTCGGTCAGCGCAGAAGCAATAACCTCCTTCTTTAGGGTCACAATTTAATGCGCTCCCTTCCTACCCACACAGTCCGTCAAATTGGGTGAGCCGTTCAGACCATTTGTACCAATATCACCAATCAATTAAACTATTGAAAACTTAACTCTTCAAAAACAAATCAAATTTCACCATTGTTTAATCCGTATTATTTTTCTATTCAAAATTACCCTTTGCTTAAAACTGTCACACATAATAAACAAACAAGTAAACAAATAAAAAATAAATAACTAAAAACAATGCGCACATAACTAACCATTAATACGTGTAAACAAGTAGTCACATGCAACTTATTCGATAAAACCTTATTAATAACCAATGTCTAGGTTAATTAATGTATATATTAATTAGGGCTTTCATCGACGAATCGATTGCGTAAACCCTTAATTAAAATATACCAAATTGCACATTATTGATTCATTAATATATAATTGGAGTCTTCCCCAATTCAAGATTTATCAAAAATAAACATGTGTATAAAACTTAACAATTAATTTTCGCATAACCAATCTTAACAATTAAATATATATCGACAATAATCCATGCCAAACATGCACGTTTTCATGGATTTAACATAATAATTATTCACGTTGTCACAAGATCGCATACAATTCATGTCACATAACACTTTATTCATGAATATATCACGTAACAAATATATTAATTCTAGGTTTCGATATTGAAAACATAACAATTATATAAACCCTAAAACAATCGACTAAAAAAAATTTAGGGTTTCGACCCATATATTTTTTTTTAATTCGATCATAAAAAAATTTAAAACCAAATTAGGGCAAAAGCCCTAACCCTAAAATTAGGGTTTACATAATCATAACCAAAACCCTAAAATAATCATATCAAACAACATACAATATTCATTTTTTACGTGTTTAGTAATTAATTACTCATTAAACCAAGCTCGTGATGCCACTGTTGGAATTATATAACATGACAATCATATATAAAACACATAAAACATCAAAGAAACATGCGAAAGCGTATAAGAACGAATAATGAATAATTAACTAACATAAACATAAAATATGCGTACCTTTTTTATTTTAGCCGAACAAGAATCAATTCCACAAAACTAGTAATTGAGATGAACCCTAATTAGGGTTTATAGAATTATAAGAATTACCCCTTACCGTTTTGTAATTCAATCCAAGATACAATCAATAGTGTGATTGTACCACGTTCTTGTACACACGTACTATACCGAATTAAAGGAATGCTAGTTTTAATTAAACAAAACAACTTTGATTTGGAAAAACAATGTGTCGACACCATAGGGAGGTGGTCGACTGGTTTCAAACACAAAAACACACAAACACTTTTGGTTTTAGGTTATGAGTACAAGAGATGAAAAACTAAGACCCTGGGCCTTGTATTTATACCCAATATAACTTGGTGACCAAGTTAGATATGGATTGGGTTATGGTAACCCATAGCCGATCGGTTTAGGACTCCCCATGGGATTCTAGAACCTTCTCGATCTCTATTTTCACATCTAGTCCTTCCATTTAACATTTAACGATCGTTAGTACATTACACTTAATTAACTTAACGTCCGATATATTATTTCGTGTAATTAATAAATAAATATAACATTTATATTTAATTATTAACTTTAATTCTCATACGTAAAGTGTGCAATCCCGTGGTCTCGAGTTCGATCATAACACACATCTATTAATATTTTGTCCATTAAACCAACAGAACAAGAGACATGTGTAGAGTTTAAAATTTGTCCTGGATTGAATCTAACGTATGGTACGTAATATTCATTTGCGTAAAAGACATACGTGAAGTTTATTTTCGTAACATGTACTTGTTACGATCCATTTAACAAATTTTCTTTTATTTTAATGTGTATGTCATTTATCGTCATGTTACACGCTATAAGTAGAGTTACAACTACGCTATCAAACGTTTTTACTAAGCAAACAACTACCGTCAACTGGTACTACTAACTGCTCATACTAACTACTACTCATATTGTTGCATTTCACCAAACATACCCTTAGCAAAAACCCAAAAAATATTATGTTATTGAACCTCAAACTCGACGGTCTTATCTATGTCAAAAGCTGACCATGAACCCCGTCCGGTTCAATCAACTTCACTTTCCAAAACACGTTTACAATATGCTTTCCAATACGTTTCCAAATCTTAGAGGATAAGTTTTTGCTATTTTTAACCATTCTAAAACAATTATAAGCGTTGTTACTATCGAAATAGATAGTACGTATCAAGGAAATATAAACTTTTCGTAAATTCTAGAAATTGACTTTTCCGAAGATAATGCACTATGGAGTACGCTTCGAAAAGTGTAAACCGGCAAAAGAAAACTGGGCACATGGTAACTATGGGACGTATTCACACACATCATATTGCATTATTGATGTCACATTAAAAAAATCATTTGAACATGGAAGTGACACGTTTTTGGGTTCAAACCGATCGTTTAAAAACAGTTTCATTAAAAATAAAACACCACAATTCAAGTGAGAAATGAGTATTTCTAGTAATGTTTCTATGTTAAAGGTTGGACAAAATATCTAAACGTTTGGTTTTATTTATGTAGCTTCGGACCTTCGGTTCGTTATCACAACATGAATCACATATCGTCATAAATCGAGAGCATATTGATTAACTAAGATAACGTATGTTGTATGTTTGTACTTCTATAAGAAAAAATTTGCATGGATTTTTTCTTCCTATCAAAATGTTAGGAACAATAATAGTCACCCGAAAGCCCGAACATCCTGCCAAAAAGATAATATAAGAAATGTTTGTTTAACGGATGCCCTCGGAGCATTAGCTAAAATGTATTCATTGATCTCAAATATTTCTTAAATATTTTAAAACACTATAACTTATTTGAAAAAACAAGCAGTGAAAAAAAAATCCGCCAACCCCAATTGCAAAACCAAATTTATCAATAACCATACTACAATATATAGTGCATACCTTATTTTAAATTCTTAGACCCTGCCATTGATGAGAAGTAATGCTAAAATTTATGTGACTATAGAAAATTAAATTAAATATTGTGCGACCTTTATTTTCTTAAGAAATAATTTTTCCATCACACCAAAATTAACATCCCAGTCTAATTTTTAATATAATAAATTTAAGATTTTTTTTATATTCATCTTACTCGATGCTTTTAGAGCACTTATTCTTTTTTCTTTTTTTTTTGTAAATGACGAGTTAGTACAATAGTATAGTTAGTGATTCGATTCCACAGTACTTGCTCAGAAGGTAGTCCTTACTATCCTCAAATCGGCGCATCTATAGGACAGAACCCACACAGATCCCACCCTGAAGGAAAACCCACCATAAAGAGACTCTAACCTAATACCTCTCGCATGTAATAACAGCTCTTGCCAAAGCTCCTAAAGAGAACTTGATGAACAACTAAGCTAAGCCCTTATTAGACAATCACTTGCGCTCATTTTCTTGCGAAATCTTCTCCCACAAGACGTTTTTTTTTTTAATTCTTTGTTCCATTGTTTTGCTAAGAAACTTTACGATGAACATGATAAATTCTTTTTTTCATAATATTAGCAAACTTTGTTGTCAATTTACGTCAAGACTTGCCGTACAATTATTGAAAAAGGAATCCAAAGATTCGGATCATTTCTCATCGCGTTTCCATTGTTATTAAACATTATTAATCTCTTTAGGATTTGTTTATTAGTAGCACTTAATAATAACTTATTATTAACATGATGGATCATTCTACATAGTACTAACGTTAGCTGAAAATGTGAGAGTCGGGTCTGGTTTGAATTGACCACTCGATAGAATGCTGTCGTTCATAGGTGGTTGGTATATCAAAAGTTTGGTTCGATTCAATGGATTGTCTTTCGCCTTGATAGTGATATTTTGTTGTGTTTCTATTTTGATCAAGCAAAAGCTACAATGTAATCCGTAGATGAATATATGCTTTGTGCATTTGAATTTATTTTGAAAAAACTTGCAATATTTAATGAGTCAAATAAATGGATGGTAAAGCATTTTCTTTTCAAACGGTTAGCGTGATCACTTTAAAGTTGTTTGCACCTAAAATTAATTGAACCCTAAAACCTCACATATTTTTGTGGTATTAGTCACAAGACTTTTACTACTAAACTTCCTATTAATGGTTAGTAAACTCGTATTTTTTTCACGCGTTCTACTAGTATTTCGAGTCAGTAATGCTTTATGCATTGATCGATGAACCGAGCTCATTTGAGTCACATATTTATCAGATATCTCGCATTGAAAACAAACTTGAAATATATAATGAGCCAAAGTTCGAACAATTATACTGAATTCAAACTTAGCTAATTAAAAAGCTCAAAGCTCAAGCTCAAACTCAAACTCGACTCGTTTTATTGCTACCCTATTTCTCACATTAGCTTAGAGAAGAGGGAGTGGTCACCTAATACCCTAGGTGCCACCTCACCTCTATCCAATAAAAACCTTACACCTCAAAACTACCCAATTTTACCCTAATACTACCCTAAGTGGAGGGAGTGGTACCCGATCCTACCCAATTCTACCCTAACCCCATAAAAAACACATACACTCACACAAACAACCCTTTTTTCACACACAACTCAAGCGGTTTGGGAAGCCGAATTTGGTACCCAATTCATGAACCCGATCATGTGGCGGCGGTGTACCCGATCGGGTACCTCTACCCGAATGGCTTACCCGAACCCACTCCCTCCCCCCTTAGAGTATTAACTTAGCATAGCTTTTTCTTAAGGTCAACTGTTAAGGTGATTTGTTTGTCATCCTACCTCTCTTGTACCACAAGACAACAACTAGAAAGAAGGTGTAAACAAGTTGGATTCCCATATTCAAAATGACCAAAAACACCCTCACCCAATACCATGAAAAAAACCATCCAACACTTTATCCCAAGGGCAATCTTGACCATTTCAAACATACCTTTCCTCATTAATATAACTTATCTCCAAAGAAAAAAAATTCAAACCCACCTTTCCCAACTTTATTTAAATCCAACTTCCCATTTTCCTTGCACAAACTTTTTCATATCTTTTAATTTCATTTCACATAGTGATTTGTTTTTACAAAACAAAACCTTATCAAAATTTTATAAAAGTTACATATGGGTTCGGATGCTAACAAGATGAACGATGGTACGAGCTACCAACCAACCGAACCGTCGCCTTGTGCCAACGGTTGCGGTTTTTTTGGAACAGCAGCCACAAACGGCTACTGTTCCAAATGTTTTCGAGACATGCGTATCAACGAGGAAAACGCAGCTGCGGTCACAAAACTGGTGACCGCAGCCGCTTTTCCATCTTCTACATGTTCCAGTTCTGAACCGGTTCAGCAGCTGATAACATCTGTCTCAGCTGCTGATGAACCGGTTCAGGTTAAGGAAAAAGTGCCGAAAAATAGGTGTTTGACATGCAATAAAAAAGTTGGTGTCATGGGATTCAAGTGTAGATGTGGTGATATGTTTTGTGGGGCCCATAGATATCCTGAAGAACATGATTGTGGGTTTGATTATCAGAAAAGTGGTAAGGAGGGTATTGCTAAAGCGAACCCGGTTGTTAAAGCTGATAAGGTGGTGGACCGGATTTGAGTGTGTTGAACCCGGTTCTGGAAGTGTGTGTTATGTTGGATGTTAGCTTTTTTTTTTTTTTTTTTTTTTTTTTAGATTTTTTTTATTTGGAAAGTAAGTTGGTGAAATATAATTGGGTTAATGTTTACGTGTTTGATTATAGTCGCTTGTAAATAAATTTCCATGGATGTAACTTCTAATTTGTCTCAAAAAAGGTGTAGATTATCGGAAACACTCTGATCTCGGATGTTTTTTTATATGAGTCATTGTTCACTTTACAAACAATAGCTCTGACAACTCTTTTGTCCGTGTGAGGCAATAACTGGTGTAAGCACGAGTCAAGACTCGGACCTCTGAACTCTTATTTTATAAAGTCTTTTCAGTTTGCTTATAGATTTTACGAAAGCGAATACGTATATAAAATAAATGACAATGATGAAACTTAAACCTAGATCAATTCACTCAAATAAAAATGATCCAACCATTAAAAGGTTAATAGAATTGAATACTGTTATATGTTTTGGTGAGCTAAGATAGAAAGAGACGTTTAATAAAAATTGTATTTTGTTAAACATAATTTTATTTAAGAAATTGTGACAAACATTAAAATTGTGTATTTTACTCATAGCAGTCTCTTTCTTTACCTGATAACTACTTTTGAAATTGTTTTATTATCACTTTGTGTGTGAAAAGGTTTCTGAAAGATACCAAGTTAAGCAAAACTTTCATATAAATAAGGCGTGAAAAAGATATCTTTATTGATCAACTTGTACGTGTACACGAATAAAAAAATTCGAACGACGAACTTTTGCACATTCGCTTAAAGAATTTCAAATTTAGGTGTCATTTGATTTTGACTTTAATTGTATTAATTGAGAAATTCACATGAAAAGTTTGTAAGTTTTCTTTGTTTTAAATTTAATTTATAAGCCTGCATGACTTAACAGTAAAAGTTACGGATTAAAGATGATTTACATATCAAACATTTTTTTGCATATCAAAGAATTAAGCTACACCTTTCATCTTTATTTGATTTAATTAATGAGATAAATCTCAACAATCTAAAAGACCCACTTTCATATATATTTTTTTATTCAAATTTTAATATTTTTCAAACTGTTAATCGTTAAGCGAAAAAAATAAAACATTTACAAAGAGCATTTAATTATTTTTCTAAAAGAGGCACTTTGATGTACAGTCGAAAAAAAAAACGTTTTTTCACGTTTTTTTATGTGATTAAGCACTAATTTGAATATTGTAATAATATTACATGTGATATTATTATAATATTTAAATTATTGTTTAATCACATGTGATTTTTCATGCAAGTTTTAACAACATAGATAAAAAAAAAAAGTAAAAAAACTTTTTTTTTCCCGAAAGTATATCAAAGTGTCCGTCTATATAAACATAATTGAATCCTCGTCGCTATGGTATAATTATTTTCGATTAACGATTAACGGTTTAAGAAATATTTAAATTATAAAAAAATATGTGAAATATTAATATACTTTTAAACTAAAACATTGATGAGTCTATTTCTATGTGAAAAAAATTTAGTATATAAAATAACTCTCTTCAAAGTTACGAAAGTGTTATTTTTCCGTAAGGCATTATTCATTATCATAATTATGGTGATTCAAACTCTCATTTAGCAAGAAAAACAAACAAAAACCATTTATCTACAAACAAATATAGTATATATACACACACCATAAACCAGACATAACTTAGGTCCTGTTTCTTTTTTACTTAGGGCCCGTTTGGTTTGTTGCTAGGAATGACAATGGGTATCGGATTTGGAATGAGATGGAATGATAATGGGTATGAAAAAGTGTATGATTACGATTGTTTATGTCTGGTTAATAAAATATGGTATGAAAAAGTGTATAGATATTTGAATTTTGTAGTGGTAAAAAGATGGCCCCACGGGAATGGATTTCATAGACACCAAATTGGTGTGTAATGAATCTATGACTATGATATACCCATTTCATTACCGGGCCCACAAAACAAAACAAAACAAACACCTACTATGACTTTGAAAGTCATAGTTTCATTCCCATTTATTGAAACCAAACGGACCCTTAATGTTTTGTTTGCTAACAAATAACTTTACACACAAGAAACTTTTATGTTTCTTTTTTACTTATTACAAACATGATTCCTTAATGTAAAAGTGCACAAAAACCTCACCTTTTTCCATCTAGGACACCAAACATTATCATCCTATCCTCATTATAATTTACATACTTTTTTCTTATCTTTTTCACCCACCAAACAATTTTCCAGTTCTTCTTCTCCTCTAGTCCAAACAAACCCTCTCACCACTACACCACCTATAGTTGACAAATATTACCCTGTCTTTTTCTCTTCCATTTGATTTCCAACCACCTACAATCAATTTTAAATATGCATTTCCCAGTCACTATACTCACCAACTTGATTTACGTAAAAAGTACATCTTTTTTTCTTTTAAAGTTTTTCTCGAAAAATTCCAAAATCATTTCACAAAATCGGGTATATTAGTGCATGAAAAAGTTGTGAAGAAATTTTTTCTAAAAGTCGATACTTTTTCTGAAAAAAATTATGAAAAAACACGTTTGTGCATTAAATCGTATTTTCTTTTCTTCCTTTTTTTTTTCTTTTTTTTTTTGCATAAATTTCTTTTACCCAACTTCTTTTGACTTTTTTTAATCAAAGTAACATTGCGTATCAAACTAAAACAAGTTGTACATTAAAATTTTTTTGCGCATCAAAATTCATTTTTTGTGTATTAAAAAACACGTATAAAAACTCAAAATTAGAAAACTCTTTCACAAAAGTTTATGCACTAACATACCCGATCTTCGATCTTGTGAAACTTTTTTTTTTTTTTTTTTCGCGAACTTAAAAAAAAAGATTTTTCTTACGTAATGTACGGATATTTGTCTTTTTATTTTAACTTCACCCCTTCTTTATTATATTTATATAGTGTAGACTGTAGATGTTTTGCATTAATTAATTTCCCAATCACAAATATTAAAGAAAAAATAAACGAAAAAATAAAAAAGATCGCTGTTTGTTTATACCTTGTAATAGATATCCACAATTGTCTTGAAATTTGTCAAAAAGTATCTATATTTTTCCTAATATAACTTAAAAAGACATACAAATATTACTGATGTATTTTAGAAATAATTGATAAATATGAGAAAAGAGAAATAATGTAATTCAAAAGTTAAAAATGTAAATGAGACGGACTTATTTATAAGTCTAATTAGTAGGCTTATTTATCAATTTTTTTTAGTCAGATTTAGGGCTCGTTTGGTATACGGGTTTTAGTGGGTATGAATTAATAGAAGCCTCAAATCACTTGTTTAGTACCATATTGATTCCCTGATCCCACCTTTTTGAATGATATCCTTCAATCAAATTTAACATTTTCTTTCTTTAACAATCTCAACCACATATTTGTTTAATGTTAGTTTTATTTTTTATTTTTTCTTTTTCAAACTAATATATAATGAGTTTATTTATATAAAAAATATATATAATTTAAATAATTATTAATTTTTTCTCTCCTCACTTTCTTAATACCAAATCTAATTTCAAACCCACCAACAAACCAAACGGGCCATGGCTAATGATTGTTCAACCGTATGGGTGATATAAAATTGTATCGTCTTTTGAGATAGCTAGCTAATGGGGTGTTGCTTTAAGGCAACCATGTGCTTTCTTTGAATTTAGGTCCTAACCGATAATATATTTTAATCTTCAAACTTTATGATGCGTTTGGTATTCCATCATAAATCACAATGGTTATGAGTTTGATAGTAGTGATGAGACCTTCGGTATGAAAGATCCATTCCTTGCTCTTGTGAGGTATATGGAGTATGGAACATATATATCACTTATTCCCACATTTAAAAGATTTTCATATTAAACAAACACATGATTGGAATAAAAATTCATTCCCTCATTACCATTTCGGGATACCAAACGCACCCTTAATATCCGACTAAGGGTAATAATAGTTTAATCTTTTAAGTTTTAATCAATTTATAATTTAAGCTTTTAACGTTTTTGAGCAATGATTTTATATAGAGGTGTCAAATAATTCAACGATTTTTTTTTTTTTTTTTTTTTAATTTTAAATTTTACGATACAATAGATATATTGATGACGACACTTTTAGTTTTGAATAATTTTATGCAATAACAATATATTTCATATAAAATTGTAGAGTATTCACATGATGTTGTGACAATATTAAGTTGGTAATTGATATATTGTAAAGATATGAGGTTAAAGTAATTGACAATGACACATAGTCGCAAATTATTATTAAATAATAAAACAATAGTGTTTTAAAATCACTTACATTATACTAAGAAAATTTAGTTCTTTAAAAACAATGTTTGTTACATGCACTTTATTTTACATACCTTTAAATTGTTGCATACCAATGGACAATTGTGGACCGTCCGATCAAAAAAACAATCTTTAAGAATAAAAAACACGGAGGGACAATTTATGTAACTTCTGCAAACTTACCCCACCCAACCCCACACCCAAACTGATCACTTTCCAGAATCTTCACAATCACTTTCTCTCTCTAAATGAAAACTTTAAAATAAAACAAAAACATAACAAATCATTCAATTTTAACCGTCAAAATCAAAGAAAATACATAAAAATGAACGAATCGAGGCAATCAGAATCAGATCCAGGGAAAAAACATGGTACGAAGCTTCCGATTCATTATTTTGTTATTTATTAACTAGTTGCTGTGATTTTATTCTTATATTTCAGTTTTTGATAATGTTTATGAAGATTTTTTTGTTTTTTTTTGTTGATTTAGTTGTTTATTAGTATATACAGAAAAATGAATTTGTTTTGGTGTGATTTTTATTGTGATTGTGGCATGCTTTTGGTTGTGTTTTTTAGTGTTTACATTTGGTTAAGTTTCTGAGTAAAACACTTTGTATACATGGATGCATACTAAGTGTGTGATGAAATGTGTGAGTGAAAAGTATCATACGTGTAGTATCACCAGTGATATTTGAAGTTGAACTGTATATATGTATTATCACTAGTGATATTTGTATTATCACTTGTGACAGTTTTGTTTATTTGATAGGTTTTTTTGTTTACTTGTTAAGATTTATTATATGTCATGTATAGTACTACCACTTTTGATATTTTATTGTTATTGTTTTGTAATCATAGTTAAACTTTTTTTTTTTGCTAAAAGTTTTGATGATATACTATTTACAGTGAGTAAATGCAGTTCTGTCGTCAATCAAATTTTTGACTCCATCTCCAGAGATTCATAAAAGTAAAGGTATATTGTAACGTATAAGCATGTCTCCTTAAGAAAAATTAATTGTGACAAAACCCTGAATGTATGCGGCGTACTTGATTTAACATTTAGCTTATGTGTTATATCACTAGTGATACATATACATTCAGTAGAATGTGTATGTATACATTCAGTAGAATTTTGTAGAATGTTATAATGGTATCCCTAAAAACACGGATATTTATTCTACAGTATGAACACTTTGTTGTTTTTGTAGATTTTAGTAGTTTATTGAGGGATTGTTGGGAAAGTTAGATGATTATTGTGATAATATGAGAGACTTAACATGCTAAAATAAATATTGTGATTGTAACATGCTTTTGTTAGATTTGTGGTAGATATATGTGCATAATGGATAGATTGGGCATGCTTCGATATGTTTAAAAGTGGTATTTGACTCTAGTATTAGTTGGTAGTATATCACCTATGATACAACAGTTCCAATGATTGCTTATTGTTAGTATATCACCTGTGATACAACAGTTGCAACAATTGCTTCTTTGTAGTATATCACCTGTGATACAACAGTTATAATGATTGTTTATTGGTAGTATATCGCCTATGATACAACAGTTGTAATGATTGCTTGTTGGTAGTATATCACATATGATATTTGATGACGTATACTTATTCAGTTTATATATCACGTATGATATTAAAAAACAATGAACTATTCATACACTAACATGGTATATATTTTATGCAGATTTGAATATAAAACTGATAACTATCAAGAAGCAAAAAAGCAGGGGTTGAAGGTGAAAGGAAAAAGACCTTCGCGAAAAAACAACCAAGTCAAATTGAAGAAGTGAACAAAGAAACAACATCGTCACCAACAACACTAACAATACCAAGCAAATTAACAAAATCCACTGCTAGACATTTAAGCTTAGAAAACACGAAGAACAAAAATAGAAACATATACACCACCAACAAATACTGAAAGAAACATTTGTGATATCACCTGTGATATAACATGATCTACAACCACCAACACCACCAACAGTAACTGTTGAACTGACAACAGATACTGCATGTAAGAAAGTAAAGACAGTTGCAGAAAAGGAAGAAGAGGAATGAAGAAGAAGAAGTTGCAAACTAAAAAGAATGAAGTGAGAAAGAAGACAAAAGAAGGGGATGCTCATAAAGCTGACAAGAAGAAAGTTGTAGAAAATAAAAAGACAAAAGCATCAATTAGTAATTTTCTTTTGTTACTTAAATCGTAATTTTCTCTTGCTACTTAAATTGTAAACAATTGTAATTTCTATTCAGTTGTAAACAATGCTTTTGGTTTATCTGAATATAACATTCTTTTAGTAATTTTATTAGAGTATCACAAGTGATATTAATGAAAAGTCAGTTAAAAATACCGTTGACTTTATGAAGAAAACTATGAAAATAAAAACATGACATATTCTCATAATCAAACAAGAATATGATTAATTAAGCATTGTTTTTGAGTAACATAACGATTCGGCAAAAAAAGGTCATCATATATATCAATTAAAGAATAATATAGCAAGTGATACATGTCAGAAACAAGTAAAAACAAGTAAACACATAAATGATGTAAACATTTCATCATTTTCATGCTTTATCACAAGTGATAAAATGACAAAATATTTCATAAACTCACAAAGACCTCATAAAAATTAATTTCAACTATTTATCACAAGAGATACATAACTTCTAATTAATGACAAAGGCGGGGCTTAGAACCAGGAAGCTCAGCCGCAATTGCTTTTCGCATAGCACCATCTTGACCAGTTACAATGATATTCTGATAACGCACAAAAGCTTTCTTGACTGCTTGGAGTAACCATACACAAGATTCAGTAGTTTCGTTCTTAAGCAGACCAGAACCAACAGTAACATATCTCCTGTGATTGACAATTGCAGTAAAAGGCACAAAAACCATCATGTGCCTGAAAAGAGAAATATCTCAGGTGATAATATATACAAAATTTATAAAAAACAATGGAATCTCATAGGAGATATTACAAATTAAAAAGCATAATTGTTTGTTTTGTATGTGGCATAAAAAGAGACGATATCACCAAACTATTTGTGATTGCAATTTGCAAAAAAACGGCTCCATCAAACGAAAGAATCAACAACAACTACAACTGTGGTTCAAAAAAGCACAACAGCTCTACAAAACAAATTGAATAAGCTCAAACAACTTTGATATCGCCTGTGATATCATAAGATCCTCCATTACCACAACTGATTCAACAAAATAAAAGAAAGCTAGCACACCTGTGATATCACACGTGATATCACCTGTGATACAATTGAGAAACCAGCAATATAGAAAAGCAAAAATGAGAAAAGTGTAACCTCAAGTACAACACAATGGGTCTTCTTATCTTCTGCAATTAACCGAATTACATGATTCCAAACATGGTTTAAGTTGTAATCAACAACCTTTCTTTTGAACTTTTCAAGTGGCCGACTATATGCAATCGCATAAGGATCATATTTCCCAATCATTTCCATGTTTTTCAAATTATTTGCCTTCACGATTGTTAAGGTAAGTTGTCCTTGTGGCTTAAGCTCTAGGTCACTGCGCAATTATCAAACAGTACATCAAATTTGCATCACCTCAGATATAGAGTGATGGAGAAAGCAAAATACAAAACGCACTAAAATAATTCAAAAGGACGCCATTCAGAAAATGAAAATAAGCATCAACTAATGCAACATAGGATATGATTACTCATTTACAATAACTACAATGCACTTTTATAATTCTCTAAAGCTTGTTTATTCAAATAAATATTTTTGATTTGGTTATATATGAAATGATGGACAAACAAGAACATGTGATTGCTTCTCAACTTGCGCATCCCTTTCTTAGGCATTTTGTCAAACACATTCTATGCATCAAATTTCCATCAATTCACCCATCCAAAATGATATCATACTAAAACCTAATGCTACTCACAATCTAAAACATAAACTAAAAGTATCAAATAAACAAAATTTCACAAGTGATAATACAAATATCACTAGTGATAATACACATATACAGTTCAACTTTAAATATCACTGGTGATACTATACGTACGATACATAGCAGATTCAAAACAACAATCAGACATAAAAACAGTATTCAAATGTAGTTAAAAACAAAAATTCAACTAACAACTTAAGTAATAAGCAGAATTACATGAGCAGATAACAATATTATCAAACATTTTTCACTCACACATTTCATCAAACACTTGGTGTGCAACTTAATAAGAAGGAATGTTAACAACTTGATCCACATAATTAACAACCGATCAACAACATTATCAACCGCAACAACATCAATCAAATCAGCTTCTGAAACAAACGGTTCATTCAAATCAAAAGAAGACATAAAAAAAAAGATGATATTATCGGGAGGTGATGATGAGATGATGATCGGAATGGTGATGGTGATTGGAATGGTGATGGTGATCTAACTAATGATGATCAAACGATAATAGTTGATTGTAATAACTACTTTTTGGAGGGAAATGATAAGAGCAGGTTGGGAGGAAAACACACAGTAACTGTGTGAAAAAAATGAAGCGAATAAAAAAATGAAGAAAAAGGTTTATATAGTTGGGAGAATTAAGGTTAAGTATATTAAATCTTAGGTTAATCCCCACCATTAGATCAAAATAGATGGATGGTGAGGATTTGTCCATTGGTAAGCATCAAAATAAATGTAAGCAACTGAAAATTTCTCATGTTTGTTATATTTGTCTCACATAGATGAATCATACAAGTAAAATAGCCTTTATAGAGATAAAGACAAACTAAATATTAAATAAGTCATGTGTGTTATTTTAAGTGTATAATTATTATTATACAAATATATATTTAAGAAGTTATATGGGTTACTTTAAAGTCATGTGTGTCCGTTTTTTAAAACTATATGTACCATCAAGTTGTTTACATATAAATAGCATGAAGCTATGTGTGTTTTATTAGTTTGTACAGTATGTATAATAACAAATATTTTTCATATTAGAGGTGTTTTAAAAATAACATTCATTAGTTAATCATTGTTATAGACGTTTTTTTCCTTGTATTAAATAACTTTGTATTTTATTATTATTATTATTTTTTAAAATATGTGTACACAAAGTGTTTTAAAGTGTTACAACTAATGTTATTATAGATGTATTTATTAAAATTTATCATTATAATTAAATGTTGAATTTTAATTTTTTAAGCTTTCTATTTTAGAAATGTCTCAAACAATTTGTAATTTAGTATAGATATTTGTTTCAATCTAGGTAATTATAGTTTTTGTTTGTAGTGATCTTTTATGAATTGTTATTAACCACCAATTTTTATATGAATTGTAGATTCTTTTTTTATGTTCTAAACTTCGAATCATTATGCAATTTATCAAACTCATATTGCATTGATCTGATATCTAAATACTTAAAAATTATATGCCCTCTTACTCTTATGACATAAAAAAGAGGACGCTAGCACAATATTTTTTTTGAAAGGCAACAGGACGCTAGCACAATATCTGCCACAAAAATGAGTAAACTCGATAGATTCCTTATTTATGAGAATTTATTGAGTATTTGTCCTAATATTACAGCCATTTCCTTGGAGCGATATCTTTCTTACCACCGCCCTATTCTTCTTCGCGAATCGCATTTTGACTATGGGCCAACTCCGTTTCGTTTCTATCATCACTGATTGAAGGTTTCGATAAACTTGTAGAGGACACTTGGAGAGATGCTCCTGGTGTCGCTTCGAATGCCATGTGTGGTCTGGCGTCGAAGTTAAAATACCTTAAGTCAAAGATCAGAGATTGGATTAAAAGTAATACGAAAGATATGACTTCTGGTAAAACCAAGCTCAAGGAAGATCTTCAGGTTTTGGATGAGGCCATCGATAGTGGCAATGGTTCTGCTGAGTTGGTAAAAAAAAGATCGGAGGTCGTTAATTCGCTTTAGGAAATCGACAAACTCCATGCGATGGAAATGGCTCAAAAGGCTTAGGTTAAATGGTGTATTAAAGGGGACGAGAACTCCAGTTTCTTTCACAAAATGCTGAACAAAAAACGCAGCCAACAGAGTATTCGTGGCATTATGGTTGACGGGGTTTGGATTGAAGACCCGTATATGGTTAAACGTGATTTTTACCATCATTTTAGTAAGCGATTCGCTAAACCGGAGATACACCGAGCTCATCTTAACATGGAATAGCCGTGTACAATTACTTTAGAGCAATAGGTGGATTTGGAAGGTGATGTTTCTAAAGAGGAATTAAAAAAGGCGGTGTGGGATTGTGGGATTGATAAATCTCCGAGTCCGGACGGATTTACATTTGGCTTTTATCGTCGTTTCAGGACTATTATCGAGAATGACGAAGCAGTTAAGTGTTTTTTTTAATAGTGGCATTATCCCTAATGGGTGCAACTCCTCTTTCATAGCATTGATCCCAAAAATTCCTAATGCCATCTTGGTGAAAGACTTTAGACCAATCAGTCTTATTGAGAGTCTTTACAAGATCATTGCTAAAATTCTTGCGAACTGTCTCGTTGGTGTGTTGGGTGATATTGTCAATGAGGTGCAATCAGATTTCATCGCGGAAAGACAAATCTTAGATGGCCCTTTCATTCTTAATGAGGTTCTTCAATGGTGCAAGCTTAAAAAGAAACAATCTTTAATTTTTAAGGCCGACTTTGGTGATAAATGGTGTAACTGGATATAAAGCTGCCTTCGATCGTCGAGAGGCTCCATTCTGATTAACGACAGCCCTACGGAAGAGTTCAAATTCTTTAAAGGTCTTAAGCAAGGTGACCCTCTATCTCCTCTCTTGTTCATTTTAATAATGGAAAACTTGCATCTTTCTTTCCAGCGTGTAGTGGATGTGGGTATGTTTAAAGGCGTCAAGCTAAATTCTTCTACGAACCTTTCTCATATGTTTTATGCAGATGATGCGGTGTTTGTGGGACAATGGTGTGATGATAACATTAACACTTTAATCCATTTGCTTGAATGCTTTTACCGAGCTTCTGGTCTACGGATCAACATGAGCAAAAGTAAAATCATGGGGATTTTTGTGACGGAGAATAAGGTCAAGAGTGTTGCGACTAAACTTGGTTACCTCACGCTCAACACTCCGTTTACTTACTTAGGTACCAAAGTGGGAGGTTCGATGGCTCGGTCTTATGCATGGGAGGAGGTCATTAACAAGGTGAGTTCTCGACTTTCTAAGTGGAAAATGAAAACCTTGTCTATTGGCGGTAGACTAACCCTTCTCAAATCAGTTTTAGGTTCTATACCTATCTTCCATTTGTCCATATTTAAAGCTCCTTTAACGGTTCTTCGCAAATTAGAATATATTCAGAGTCACTTTTTCAATGGTCATGACTTAAGCAGTAAGAAAGCGACTTGGATCAAATGGAATAGTCAACTGGCGCCTAAAGAAAAGGGAGGCCTTTACGTCTCTAGCCTTTACGCTATAAATAGAGCTTTAATGCTCAAATGGGTATGGAGATTTTATGCTCAAAATTCATCTTTATGGGCAAAAGTTATTAAAGCTATTCACGGTGTTGATGGGAAAATTGGTAAGAATATTAAGGCTTGTAATCATTCTTGCTGGTGGAGTATTGTGAACGAAATTAGTGTCCTTAAAAATCAAGGCATTAACCTTTTCGAATTCATGCGTCTTAAGTTGGGTAACGGGAATAATATTTATTTTTGGGACGATCATTGGATTGGAGTCTATACTCTTAAGGATCTTTACCCGCGTCTTTATGCTCTTGATAAGGATTTAAACTGTACCCATTTAAGGGGTCATTTAAGCCCTTAATCGCTCACTTTTATATCCGTTACTGCTAGAATGATGCATTTTTGGACGAAAATGAGTGAATATGTGAAGAAAATGGCTAAGTCAAGATCAAGACACTCAAGCTGCTGGAATTACACCTGACGACGTCCTAAACAAAGGGCGACGCCATCCCTATTTTGTGATGACTCATGAGCGAATTTGCTATTTTACACCTGACGGCGTCAGGCTTTGAAGAGTAGGGGCGTCACGAAGACTTTTCTTCTTAAACGGCCTAAATCCAGACTCAGACGACGTGCCTAATGACGGCGATCAGACGGCGTCCCACCTATAAGGCGACGCCGTCGCAGTTGTAAAACTATATATAGAATTCGATTTTTCAGTTTTTAAGAGGTAGACTTGTGGAGTAAAAACCTAAAACGATTGTAGTCCGGTTTGGACAGTATTTTAGGGTTCTCATACCCTATTTTACATGGAGATAAGTTATTTATTCCCTTGATTTCATTATGTCTTCGATTGAATGTGTGTATGCTTGCATTTTTAACATGTCTGGCTAATTTACTTATGTGTTTGCTTAGATCTATGAAACATAGTTATTAATTATTTATTGGTTGTCTCTTATCTTAATTGTAATTGGCTTAGGAGTGCATTAGGCCATCGTTGTTGTTATTCCCTATTCACTATCGTATAAAAATAGTTAAAGTACTTAAAACAAACTAATAGTGAATCAATGACTGAAATGACATAAGTAAAACACACTGAATAATTTTCAACTAAATATTCTTTATTAGAAACAAATCAAAAAATGATACATTACCCAAGTACTTGCGGAATAGTAATTGGGATTGAAATGACAAAGGGTTGTAACTCCCCACGAAGCTCATGCTAAGTCTGAGCACAACTACTATGGAACCACTGAGCTATCTCAGGGAATGAGTTGTATTGGAGGAGTGAAAGATGGCTTGTGTGTGTGTGTGTTTTACAATTCACAAGCTTAAATCTTTCACTCCATCTCTTATGATATTTATACAAGTATGAGTTTTAACTCTATCCTAAGTGACAAATTGACAGGTTACAGAAGACAAAATACTGATGTAATTTGTCTCTGTTTACAAAGGCTATATTTGGTATGGGACAAGGCAACTTTCTACTTGTCAGCACTGTAACACCCCCAAATTTTGTTTAGCGGAAGCATACGTGTCATTCGGGAGCGTTACGGGATTGGTGGATCATAACACAAGTAATAAAGAACGGAATACATACTCCGTTTAACTTCATAAAATATTTAAACCATTATCTTACAATATTGTTTTAGATAGATGGGCACATCCCATAATTTTTAGTGGTCCCAAAGTAAAAACATCATTTTTGTGTAAAAACACTTCTTTAGAAATTACTACGACCATTCATCCGCCTCTTGCCTTGCATCCAAGAACAAACTAAGCACCTGAGAAAATATGCTAAAAAGGTCAGCTAAAAGCTGGTGAGTTCATAGGTTTAAGTTAAAATAGTAATTTTGGACCATAAGCAAAGTCATATAATCATTACAACGAATATAATGATATATGGATGAAAGTCTATTACGTTAGCTCTAAGTTCATGCAACCGATACTACGACAGTTTCTGTATGCTAAAAGATGTCATACAATATAGGGGCCCATAGCAAGTGTTTTGTCCCTCAACACTTGATTCCGACATGGTATACGTTTCGCCTTGGCCTAAGCATGGCCAACCGAACGGAGGAGTCAACCTCAATAGATCTATTTATAACATTCGCGTTTCCCAATGGGGAATTGACGGTTCATGAAAAGGGCATTCTTTAGGGACATAAGGGCTTAGGCTAAACCACGTAATAGTAATCATGTAATAGTTTGGTCCATAAAAAGGTTTTGCATATTTCTCACCCCAAAATGTATAAAACAGTTTATCAAGTAAAAGAGGGGCTATGAAAACTCACCTTAGCAAAAGTGCAATCCAAATGTGGGATTAGTGATTGTTGTGGAGCGGCACCGACACGCGACCTAGATAAGGAGGGCAATGTTTTAGTTCATTGTTTTAAGTATTGCTTACTCAAAATAGTTTAATTGTATTAAAGCTAAACTTTAGTTTGTAAAAGTTGTAAAAATGATTTTTACTAGTACGTATACGAAATATATATATACTTTTCTCGTTGACATTAATATGGTTTTAATATCCAAAGTTTGATATGAAAAATAATTATAACATTCCACTAGTAATTATATAAATGTGTATATACTTATTTAAGTCGACACAAAATGGTATTGTCAAACTTGTATATATATGTTAATTGATTTGTTTTCTAATTGTGTTTAGAAAATATTTAAGTTAAATTTGAAGACTTTCCAAATTATATGATAAAATGACATAGTGGTCTTTAGTTATTCATCAAAACTTGTTCTTAATAACTATAGTTCTAATGAAAAGTTTCCTTGTCATTCATTCCTTTACACAAATTTTCTTTTGTTGGATTAAGACTTTGACGTAAACTTTATTATGTAGCCCATGTTGGAAAGCATTTGTTGTTTTGCATTAACACATTCACCTTTGTTCATTTGACGATGCATATGCGTGTATGTCTAAGTTAGAAGACTCGAATATGTAGTAGATGAGTTTATATTCATAATGTATTTCCGGTTTACGTTACCAGTTTTATTTTTGTTGACTTGATTAAACTATCAAACGCACCCCGAACTATCATGGGCTGAGGCCTGGCGTTGACATCAACAAGGAGTCAGAAATGGGCCTAGGCCCAAAGTGAAAATCATGTAAGGAATGGGTTTTTGGCCCAAGGATGGTGTAGGGAATTTTGATTGGAGTGTTAAGTTGGGCTGCGGCCCAAGGTAATACAGGAAAAGTTTTTGTTACAGATTTTGGGTAACACAATATACTATCTAAGATTTAGTACTAATGTACTAACTTTGACACTAGGAAAGGCACTTACATATATTCGGATTGACACAAACGTGGCTCGAATCATGAACCCCGAACTCATGGTTGTTCAACAGTTACGCGACATCATACTCAAATAAAATCTATTCGAGTTAAAGGCTCAACCAAAAATGACCATAGTGAGTTTTCGGCTCACTCCAAAACACAACATAACTCATGGTTTTCACGCAAGTATTAAAATGACCAACTCATTACTAGATTTCGAAGCCACTTATAGCGACAAGGTGGTGACTCTTAGCTTAAAGTATATCTATCTATATGGAACCACAAGATGATATTGACTAACGAATTTCTTGAGTACCCGAGTGGTTCCCAGTCGCGACAAAACCCGTAGTACAACAAGGAATGAGACTCTTATCAAGACTAAATGTTTAACCAATTTCTCGATACACAAGTTTTGAGTTATGGACACGGTGCACATAACTAGACTAGTTTTCAGTTTTAGTGCTAAGTGACACTAGTAAAACCTTTATAAAGTTTACTCTTTTGTTTTCTTGGTTCTTGCTTCTCGACAGAGAAACTCAAACAGACCCTTGTGCAAATGATGCCTTGAGTTTATGGTTACAAAACAAGATGGTGGTACTAAAGGCACCTAGTGCATAGTCATATTATCCAACTTTTATAAAACTTAACTTCTCTATTTTCTTGTTTAACACCACTCGACAGAACTAGGATAAGTGAGACCAAATGACACTAACAAGGTTTACACGAGGCAATAACATTCACCAACAAGCATAAGACTTATTAACATCAAAACAATAAGTTTCATAATCGAATAACCATTTTCATTAACAACTCAAATAGAAATTTTAACAAGATGGGGTTTAGTAATTTCTTACAACAAACTCGATGACAATGAATCCGAAGGCCAACCCAAGAGTTTATCACCTCCACAAATCCCAATCGATCTAGAGCAAAAACACAATTGATGTTCTTCACTCCTTGGAGCTTCTTTATCTTTTTGTGGTGGGATTTGAAGTGTGACACTCTTGGGGGTCTCGGCTGGAATAAAAAGGGAAACACAAGAGGAGTCTTTGACCAAGCTTTCTCATCTTGTAACTTGGTTTGAAGCCAAGTTTAGTTAACTTTCAAAACTAAACGAATCTTGGACATAGGCTCAAGATAGATTGGTGGAAAGATATGTTTCTTCTTAGGTGGTTTATCTTGATTTTCCTTGGATTCCTTCGAAGGGTAGCCGGCGCATCAAGAGGGGATTTGGGAAGCAAAACTTTCATGGATTTGGTATGAGAGAGGAAGGGTAGGATGGATGAATATGTTGGGTTATCTCCTTTTGGGGAGATTCGACCTAGGTGGGAGGCGCAGGACTAGAGAAGGAAGAAGAAGATATGATATCTTGATATTCTGCTTTTGGGCTTGGCTTTTGTCGTGCGTGGTATAAGAAGACAAGGGAGTGATTATCTCACTTTATAAATGAAAAGTTTATTTTTATGTATGATAAGTATGTATGTATGTATTATACTTATAGTATAAATTGTGAAAATGTATGTGATGAGTGTCTAAATACTCATCATTTTTATACTGTTAGAATGCCAAAAACATCTGAAAACACTCAGAAACACATCAAAATGATAAAAATATCTCAAACAAGTGTTTCACATGTTTTAAATGCAAAAACATCAAAATCTGGTGAAAAACGTATCAAGTTTGCATAATTGGCAGTTTTAGTCCCCCAAGTTACAAAAGTTGTCAAAAGCAGTCCCTGGTAATTCAAAAACTTGTAAAATATCATTTTAGGTCCATGAGATTCAAAAGTTGTCAAATCAAACCCTTCAAAGTTTAAAAATACAAAATGACAACTTTAGTCCTTTAACTTTGGAAAAATGTCAAAAATAGTCCTTGGTTAATTTAAAAATTGAAAATTATCAACTTTTAACCTTGTACTATTTATAAATGACAAAAATGGTCCTTATGATAAAACTTTTGAGAATTTACATGTTTGGTCCCTCAAGTTTTAAACTTGACAGTTTTGGTCCCTGGATTTAAAAAATTGGAAATTATCAATATAGGTCCTTGTACTAATCACATTTGGCAGTTTTAGCCCTTGTGAAAGCTTTTGAAAATGTTCAAGATCAAACCTTCAACTTTGGCCAAATTGCATAAATGGTCCTTGTTGTTAAATTAAACCAAACGGATCCTATATTAAATCTTAGCCCAAATCCAATCCAATCCATTGACCCGGCCCAAATAATTTAAAAACAGAAAAAACCGCCATCCCTGTTCATTGTCTCTCCCACACTGGTTTAGCCAAAACCAGTGATGGTTTCACCTCCACCTCACCATTTCCACCTCATTTTCCCACTTGATTACACTTTCCGTCCACCTCCACTATCAACCAAAGCCAATTAATGAGAAAACCTGCTCAATTGAAAAATGGCGCCAAAATGTGACAAATGTCAAAAATGATTATCTGGATGATTTCAACGGTTGGATTATGGTGGGATATTCTCAAGAGTGTCGACAAGGAAGATTGAAGTCAATAAATATCAAGGGTGAAGCAATGGAGAAGTAATCTAGAGTAATTTTTAGTTTTTAATGTCGTTTTAATTCAATTTTAAATTCCAGTGTAATTTAAGCTTTCCAAGTACCGTGTTCAAGTTATTTCAAATGTTTGTGAACCTTTTTCAGTCTCAATTCCAGTTTTAATTCAAGTTTCTAGTTTATGCATATTTTTAAATTGCAAGAATTTCATGAATGTTTGAATGTTGTTGATTAAGTGTTGTTATGGACTAAATAATCCCACATAAGCTCCCAGAAAGCTAACCCAAGCTTTTAGTAACCTTAAAATCCAGAATAGAATCAAAAACCAAAAAATACAAGAAAATAAAAAAAAATAAGTCAAAAATCAAAAATCACAAGAGATGAAGAAGGAAGCTGAAGCAGTTTGATCTTTGGATAGGAATGGGTTAGTGAACCTGTGGAGGTTCTATAGGAAGTTGTTTCAGACCTCAGTTCTCAGTTTTACTGTGGAAACCAACTTGTAAGCTCTTTGTTCAATTTGGCATTTCACTGTTTGGTTTGATTATTAGCTTAAATCTCTGTTTCTTTATGTTCAGTAGTCATAGTTAAGTTAAAATAAACCATAAAACAGCAAGCTTGTTCTATTTAATCTGTAGTTAGTAAAAATCTTACTTTCACAGTTAATATAGCATAACTGGTAATTCTTAGTTTTATGTTGTTAGAATTGTTGTTTCATGCTTGTTCAGTCTCAGTATATGATAACATAAGCTCTTAAATCAAACTCATGGTCTTAAGCTGTGATTTGCTTTGAAAAGTTCTAAAACAGTTAAGTTCAGTGGTGTTTGGTTTTGCTGATTTAACTGTAAAAAAGGTTGTGCAGTTCTTTGCCTTAGGTTGTTTCATGTCACACTAGGTCCTATTACCTCAGTTCAACAAAGAAAGTCAGTCCTTAGTTGCTAAAAAGTCAAAATACCTTTAATCTCATCTTAATTTCATCACTGTTAGGAGTTAGAGTATCAAACTTATCACAGTAGCTTTAATCTTGATAACTTAGCTTAATTCAGTCATACTTTAGCTTAATATTACATAATCAATTAGTAGAATCAAGTTAAAATTCATTTTAGTCAAACTATTTGGTTTTTAGAAAAGTCAAAAAGTGCCATGTGCATCAGTTTTACTAGCTAAATCATAAGCTCCTATAGAGCTTATTAGTTGACCATAACCTGTGATTTTTAGACCTTTGGATAGTTAACCTGGTCCTTTTTAAGTTCCAAGTTTAAAATTTCCATTTTCAGCTTATTTACTAGGCCTGCATGTGCTTATCATTTTGTCCCAAGTCACTCAGCATTAACTGAGTCTCAACTCAGTGTTTTGTCAGGTTTTGAAATAGCTTCTCACAAGCTCATAAGAGCTTATCATGGTCTAATTTTTGGTACAATTAATCTCAACCAGGTCTAGTACAAGTTCCAATAATTGTTTTTTAGTTCTAGCTTATTTGGTGTTCTGTGCATAAGCTCAAAGTAGTATACTAAATTCTGTTTTGCTCTTTAAACTCAAACATCAAATCTGTGCTAAATTGTAATCCAGAGGTTGTGGTTTGTTGTTTTCAGTTGATTTAGAGTTCTTATAGCTTATTCTAGCTTGTGTATCAGTTTGGTGCTTGTTGTGTCCTTCTAGCTTATTTCAAGTGCTTTTTAATAAACAGTTGCTACTGCAGTTCCATAATCTACCACACAAGACCATGTTTTTCTATTTTTCCTAGATTCTACATATTAAAATAGACTTTTCCTTAAATTTTCATAATTTTTCATAACTGTTTGCTATTTTTCTTAATTTAAACTAGTTTTTAATCCTTTTTAAATAGCTTTTAATACTAATAAATTATAAAAAGTTCAAAAAAATGATTTTTCAATTTTCTTAGGTTAAGATAAATATAAAAGTAATTAAAAGTATTTTTTCCATAATTTTCTTAGTTTAAAAAGTATTTTTTAGCATTTTAATTAGTTTTAAATAGGTTTAAATTAATAATAAATACATAAAAAAGTCTTAAAAATATATTTTCAGTTTTAAAATAAGTTTTATCATATTTTAGATTTTTCCAAGTTATAATTTCATTTTTCTAGGTTAATTTTGTATTTTCTTGTATTTTAGTGCATTTTAAATACTTAATAAATAGTTTTTAATTAATAATAATTAAATAAATAGTTTTAAAAATAATTTTCTTTTTCTAATAATTTTCTTTTATTATTAGGATTGTAATAATATAATTTTCATATTTATAAGCCTTTTATTTCTTTAAAAATCACATTTTATTTTGTACGTAGACGTAATTTTATTTTAAACGTAAGTTTTAAGTTGTAGGTTTTAAACGTTCATCGACTTTAAAAATAGTGATAGCGTTTATTTAATATCTTTTATCTTTTATTTCTTTTAATTTGCATTTAAGTCGCTTTAATTTGTAATTCTTTTCTTTAGGTAATTATCCATCCAAAAACCTTACTGATCACTATCCTTAGTGATCATTCTACCATCTGATCAAGTGTGTTTACACCAATTCATCCTCCGTGGGACTTAACGACCCAGGAATTCCCTATATTCCTCTGATCTTAATTGCATTTGTGTTTTAAGCAGTTTTAAGTCTGTTACGGTTAGTCATTCACAAGTGGTTAGCTTGGGTGATTAGACTTGACTGTTTAGCACCAATCAGTATGTATATACATTACACTTAGGTATTAATTGTATTTGAGTCTTACAAGAGTTATTGTTTAAGTTATAGTGTGTTAAATATTTTGTGCCCCGTGAAGTCATATTGTGACCAAAGTATCATTGTTTGATAACTTTTAGATGTAATATCTTATGGTTACGCATCGGAGCTATCATTATTTTTGTGATATTTTTCATTACGGTAGTTTGTCATTTGTTTTATCAAGTCCTTATAATAGTGTCGGTACGCGTGCAGTATCGGTCACTGAGGAAAACGAGATAACCTCTCGTCTTATAATTTAAATCATAAGACAAAAATGAACTATTCATAAAATGATATGAATGCAAGAGTGGTGAAATTTTTACTGTATGCGAGTTATCTACTCAAATGATCAGGCAAAGCTTATGCATGCTTCATGACTCATGCTTAGTAATAATAAATTACTATTTATCAGTTAAATTTTAGTGAAAATTTACCGTGTGTCACATCCTCCCCGCCTTGGAAGAGTTTCAGTTAGGATTACTTGTTGAAATAGAGAAAAGGTGTGGGTATTTGCGCTTGAATTGGTCTTCACGCTCCCACGTGTATTCTGGACCTCTTCGAGAGTTCCAGCGGACTTTGACGATAGGAATGCGGCTTTGCTTAAGCCGTTTGATCTCTCTATCCATAATTTCAATGGGTTCCTCGACAAAATTCAATCTTTCGTCAACTTGGATTTCTTCCAAAGGAATAGCAAGAGTTTCGTCAGAAAGACATTTCTTCAAGTTGCATACGTGAAACACGTTGTGTACAGAGCTGAGTTCTTGTGGTAATTCGAGTCGGTATGCTACCGGTCCGATTCTATCGAGAATTTTGAAAGGTCCAATATAACGAGGATTTAACTTTCCATGTTTTCCAAAACGGATCACGCCCTTCCATGGCGCAACTTTGAGCATAACTTTATCTCCCACTTGAAACTCAAGTGGTTTCCTCCTTTTATCTGCGTAGCTCTTTTGACGGTCACGAGCTGCTTGCAGTCGGTTTTTGATTTGTACAATCTTCTCAGTAGTTTCTTGGATTAACTCCGGAGCAGTAAGTTGACTTTCTCCAACTTCGGCCCAACACACAGGTGATCTACACTTCCGACCATAGAGTGCTTCATATGGTGCGGCTTTGATACTTGTGTGATAGCTGTTATTGTAAGAAAATTCAGCTAATGGCAAGTGCTTATCCCAGCCATTTCCGAAGTCTATCACACATGCTCTTAGCATGTCCTCCAGTGTTTGAATGGTTCTCTCGCTTTGTCCATCGGTCTAAGGATGATAAGCGGTGCTCATGTTGAGGTTCCCTAACGCATCTTGAAGTGATTTCCAGAAATTCGAGGTGAAACGGTTATCTCTGTCTGAGATGATGGAGATTGGTACACCATGACGTGCGATGATCTCCTTCAGGTATAGTTGTGCAAGTTTTTCCATTCCATCACTTTCTTTCATCGGTAGAAAATGTGCTGACTTGGTGAGACGGTCAACTATTACCCAAATAGTGTCGTAACCCTTAGAGGTTTTAGGTAACTTAGTGATAAAGTCCATTGTTATACGTTCCCATTTCCACTCGGGGATTTCGGGTTGTACTAGTAGACCTGAGGGTCTCTGATGTTCAGCTTTAACCTTTGAACAGGTTAAACACCGGCTGACATATGTTGCAATGTCGGCTTTCATGTTCGGCCACCAGTACAATTTCTTCAGATCAAGGTACATTTTGTCGGATCCTGGGTGTATGGAGTATTTAGACTTGTGGGATTCATGCATAATAATGTCGCGAATTCCTCCGTAGAGTGGTATCCAACTTCGCTCTTTGAAACACAAGGTTCCATCCGACCTTTTCACAAATCCATTTTCGCTTTCTGGCATTCCATAAAGGTTCTCATTCGGACGATTTTCCTCTTTGAGTGCTTCTGATTGAGCCTCAAGAATCTTGGTTGGAAGAGGTGAACTAATTGTCATACCCAAGGATCTGACTCTAAGAGGTTTTGGTCGCTCTTTCCTACTGAGAGCATCAACAACTACATTCGCTTTACCCGGATGGTAACGAATCTCGCAGTCGTAATCACTGAGTAATTCCAACCATCGGCGTTGTCTCATGTTCAGTTCTTTTTTATCCAAAATGTGTTGTAGACTTTTGTGATCGGTGTATACGACACACTTCGTGCCATACAGGTAGTGTCTCCAAATTCTGAGTGCGAACACAACTGATCCTAACTCCAAGTCGTGCGTTGTGTAGTTTTTCTCATGAGTCTTCAACTAGCGAGAGGCGTATGCTATCACTTTCTCTCTTTGCATTAACACCGCTCCTTGCCCCTTGTGTGAAGCGTCGCAATAAACAACAAAGTCTTCACTACCTTCCGGTAAGGCCAGAATGGGTGCACTACACAACTTTTCTTTAAGGAGTTGAAAAGCTTCTTCTTCTTTTTCTCCCCAGTCAAACTTAGTGTTTTTCTGGGTTAGCTTGGTTAAAGATTTGGCAATCTTTGAGAAACCTTCAATGAATCTTCTGTAGTATCCAGCGAGTCCTAAGAATTGGCGTATTTCAGTAGGAGTTGTGGGTGTCGCCCAACCCTTTATTGACTCGATCTTAGCGGGATCTACATGAATACCCTGACTGTCGATTACATGACCTAGGAATTGCACAGTAGATATCCAAAACTCACACTTCGAGAACTTCGCATACAGTTCTTCCTTCTTCAACAATTCCAAGATCAATCTAAGATTCTCTTCGTGTTCTTTCACACTCTTGGAATAAATTAGGATATCGTCAATGAATACGATCACAAATTTATCCAAGTAGGGTTTACACACTCGGTTCATGAGGTCCATGAACACAGCTGGTTCGTTGGTTAACCCAAAAGGCATGACTTGGAACTCGTAATGTCCATAACGAGTTCTGAAGGCGGTTTTGGGAATGTCTTCTTCCCGAACTCTTAGTTGATGGTATCCAGACCTTAAGTCGATTTTTGAATAAACACTTGAACCTTGAAGTTGGTCGAATAAGTCATCGATCCTCGGGAGTGGGTAACGGTTCTTAATGGTTAGTTTATTCAATTCACGATAGTCAATGCACATTCTGAAAGTTCCGTCCTTCTTTTTGACGAATAAGACTGGTGCTCCCCACGGTGATGAGCTTGGTCTAATGAACCCTTTTTCCGCAAGTTCCGACAACTGGTTTGATAACTCCTGGAGTTCCGTTGGAGCTAATCGATAAGGTGCTCTTGCCACTGGTGCGGCACCAGGCACTAGATTGATCTGAAATTCAACCTGTCAGGTCAGCGGGAGTCCTGGCAAATCTTCGGGAAAGACTTCAGGAAATTCTCTTACTATTGGCACGTCTTCCAGACGTTTTTCTTCCTTTTCTTTTTCGTCCTTTCCGGTGACTTGTGCTAGGAAGATGTGACATCCTTCCTCGATACACCTTAACACTTTGGTACAGGAAATGACATGCAGTCTTGAAGCGTTTCTTCTGTCACTTCTGTCCCCTTCTATTGTTAGGACTTCATCTCCATAGGGCAATTGGACGAGCTTCTCGTCACAAAAGATGGCAGCATGATATTTTGCTAACCAATCCATTCCGACGATGACATCGAAACTACCCAATGCTACTGGTATTAAGTTGATATTGAATGGGTGGTTTAACAGGTTAAGGGTGCAACCTCTTATGATGGTATCTACCCTTTCTACATTACCGTTAGCTAGTTCTACGTTGTATGCATTTCCTAATGCAGTTGGGGCAATATCGAGTAGTGGACTAAATAAATGTATTAGAAACAAAACTCCTATTGGCTCCCGTATCAAACAATATGGATGCATAACGGTTATTTATAAGGAACGTACCCGTCACAACATTCGGGTCTTCCTGAGCTTCTACTTTGGTTACAGCATAGACTCTCCCACGAGCTCCTTCTCCATTTCCCTGATTACTCGTCTGTCCAACATTTCCCTGAATCCTGCCATTCCCATGGCTTCCTGGATTTCCTCGGTTTCCTTGGTTCCTGGTCTTTCGACATTCGTTCTTATAATGCCCTTTCTCACCACAACCAAAGCAAGTTATACTAGCTTTTGGGTCCTGAGCTGGGGCTGTTTGAACTGTCGCCAGCGACTTGGACCTGCAGTTTCTGGTCAAGTGTTCGATTTTCTGACAGTTATGGCACTTGACTGTACACTGCCCCTTGTGATGCAGTGTGCATCGATTACACAATGGTGCAGTCCCTGAGTACGGTTTCCTTTCCCCAACACCCGCTGCATAAGCTCTAGCAACATTTTGCCTCTTGCTTTGATTGTTTCTATTGTTCCTACTGTTGTTGCCACGGTATTCATTGTGGTTGTAGCCTTGAGAATGGTCGTCCCATTTCCTCTTATTGTCAACCACTTTGTCCATGGAATCCTCAATCACTTGGTCCATGAGTTTGTTGGCTACTTCGATAGTTTCATGAAGATCAGCAGCCTTAGAAGTGGTGACATTGCCCTTGATAGGTTGGGGCAGTCCTCTGATGTATCTCTCTAACAATCGGGTCTCAGTGGGAACCATTTCAGGACACAATAAGGCTAGTTCTTGAAATCGCTGATTATAAGCAGCCATATTGGTGCCTTGAACCTTGAGGTTCCAAAACTCATGCTCGAGCTTCTTAATCTCATTACGAGGACAGTACTTTCGAAGTACCATTTCCTTGAAGTTCTCCCATGGCATGGCATAGGCAAAATCGATACTAGCAGATTTCAGAAAATTGTTCCACCAGGTCAAGGCAGCATCTGTGAGAGTGAATGATGCATACTTAACCTTAGACTCTTCTTCACAATTGCAGATTCGGAACACAGTCTCAAGCTTTTCGATCCATCTAGTCAGACCGACAGCTCCTTCGGTTCCACTAAAGCCTCCAGTCATGGTTTTACGAAAGTCCTGATAAGTACAAGTGCGGCTGTGAGTGGGTGGTCTCGAAGTTCCAGCATTAGTAGATGAGTGGTTTGCTGCAGCTAAAGCGGCGTTCACTCGCTCATTGACTAGTTGGTCAATCATGGCTTGATTCATGATAGGTTGGATTGGAGTAGCCCTAGCAGGAGTAGTGGCTTCAGCAGTCTGATCGTGTGTGACTCTGTTTGGAATAGCAGCGTTTACAGCTTGGTTGCGAGTTACTCTCGCTGGAATTGGAGCATTGGAAGCTCCACCAGGGTTGGTACGTTTTGATCTTCGTTTTGGCGGCATTTCTGCAGTAGGAAAGGTGGTAAGATATATAACCTTTTAGTCAAGGTAAGTGCCAAGTAATAGTGTAAATATCGCAGATAGATCATATGAGCAATCTATAAAAGAAGAGACAATTGGATAGGAAAATAAGTTTGACATAGATAGAACTTCGATTACAAGGTTCCTACGGTACATGATGAGATACTAGATGGAATACAACCGAAATACAACGGAAATACAACGGAAATACAACTGAAGTACAAGAGTAATACCCAACACCAACTGTTATAATTCAGTTTAGTGTGATACATCACGAAGTCATATCTAAAGATGTCCACGCTCGGTACGTAGTCGCTCAATGGTAGCAATCAACTCTCGCTGCGTATCCTCCAAACTCGTGATACGTCTCATCTGAGATGCTAACATAGACTCTAAACCAGTAGTCCTCTGCCATCCTTCTCTGACAGTATCTCTCGCAATCCACTGGACGCGCTCTAGCTCCTCTAGTCGTCCTTGCATCTGGGCTTGACCTCTGCCCAAGGCTCGTGCTCTGCTGTCCAACTCTCTGACGTCCTCAACCTGAGCCTCAACCCTAAGACCCAGTCGAAACCGCTCGTGTCTCTCGAGCTCCATGCTCTCAAACAACACATCAGTAACTCGGTCTAAACCCTCAACACGCTGCTCGCAAGCTTGCAAGCGTGTTGGATCGACTCTCTCTAGCTGATCAGTATGGACTCCTAGCAGAGTCTCATGAGAGTCCAACTGAATAAATATCCTCTCAGTGAGGGTCAGATCACCATCTGGAGATCCTGATAGGTCTGGTACTGACTGTGCCTCAACCGGTGCAGCTTCCTCGATGGTCTCAAGCTGTCTAGTGGCGCGAGCAAGGCGCTCCATGTCTGATGCAGATGGTATGAATGAAGGTGATGATGGACTATAGCTCGGGCTCGCGATATGTGGTACAGAACTGATCACACAATCAATATCCCTCCAAGTAGCCATACCACTCTCCTCCTGGCTATGGAGGAAAGCAGCTCTCTGTCCTAATCCAAATGGTGCATCAATATCCATGTCCTCGCCCAACCTCTGAGCCATCCTGGAGCTCTGTCCTATCTCTCGAATACTCTGGACAATCTCCAGACCCAGTGTATCCATATCTGCTGCTGTGCTAACATGTCCAGGGACACTCTCAGTCGGCATAGGCTCTGGTAGTTCCTCCTCAGGATCCTCTTCCGGATCTTCTTCAGGGTCTTCCTCTGAGTAGGAATCAGTAGATCTCCCGAGTCTCTGATGAGGTGGTGACTTAGTAGATGATGGTGTCAGTGACTCTGAAGTAGAAGAAGGACCCATGTAAGCAGCGCGGGTCATCTGAGAAGCTAGTGCATGCACAAATGAATACCGCTCTCGATATCTTAGTACTCTCACAATCATGCGGGGTTTTTGCCTGCGCGTCAACAAAGCTGATGGAGTGGTGGTAAGGGTAGGTATAGATGGAGTAGGTGCAATAACTGGCTGAGCTGCTAATGTGGCCTGAATATACGGATCAGTGGCTAAGTGTGCAAGCTGGCGGATTGTAGGTGAGTGAGCAAGTAGGATGTCCTCCTGAACATCGTGAGGGAAGGCTGGTGAAGGCATGGTCTGTGACAAGACGGTGCATATGTGTAAGTATGTGGAAAAATATGCTCATAATGAATATGAAATAGTGCATAAGTAAATAGGAAATAAAACATGTAATCCTATTTAAATAAATTCTAAGTAAAGTGGCAAGTAAGGCAAGCGGCAATCGGCGGTCGTAGTATGATGTTTTTGGTGAAAAGTAGTTATAGTTTAGGGTTTATATGTACCTAGTTCTCTATAACCTTGGCTCTGATGCCAATCTGTAACACCCCCAAATTTTGTTTAGCGGAAGCATACGTGTCATTCGGGAGCGTTTCGGGATTGGTGGATCATAACACAAGTAATAAAGAACGGAATACATACTCCGTTTAACTTCATAAAATATTTAAACCATTATCTTACAATATTGTTTTAGATAGATGGGCACATCCCATAATTTTTAGTGGTCCCAAAGTAAAAACATCATTTTTGTGTAAAAACACTTCTTTAGAAATTACTACGACCATTCATCCGCCTCTTGCCTTGCATCCATGAACAAACTAAGCACCTGAGAAAATATGCTAAAAAGGTCAGCTAAAAGCTGGTGAGTTCATAGGTTTAAGTTAAAATAGTAAGTTTGGACCATAAGCAAAGTCATATAATCATTACAACGAATATAATGATATATGGATAAAAGTCTATTACGTTAGCTCTAAGTTCATGCAACCGATACTACGATAGTTTCTGTATGCTAAAAGATGTCATACAATATTAGGGCCCATAGCAAGTGTTTTGTCCCTCAACACTTGATTCCGACATGGTATACGTTTCGCCTTGGCCTAAGCATGGCCAACCGAACGGAGGAGTCACCCTCAATAGATCTATTTATAACATTCACGTTTCCCAATGGGGAATTGACGGTTCATGAAAAAGGGCATTCTTTAGGGACATAAGGGCTTAGGCTAAACCACGTAATAGTAATCATGTAATAGTTTGGTCCATAAAAAGGTTTTGCATATTTCTCACCCCAAAATGTATAAAACAGTTTATCAAGTAAAAGAGGGGCTATGAAAACTCACCTTAGCAAAAGTGCAATCCAAATGTGGGATTAGTGATTGTTGTGGAGCGGCACCGACACGCGACCTAGATAAGGAGGGCAATGTTTTAGTTCATTGTTTTAAGCATTGCTTACTCAAAATAGTTTAATTGTATTAAAGCTAAACTTTAGTTTGTAAAAGTTGTAAAAATGATTTTTACTAGTACGTATACGAAATATATATATACTTTTCTCGTTGACATTAATATGGTTTTAATATCCAAAGTTTGATATGAAAAATAATTATAACATTCCACTAGTAAGTATATAAATGTGTATATACTTATTTAAGTCGACACAAAATGGTATTGTCAAACTTGTATATATATATTAATTGATTTGTTTTCTAATTGTGTTTAGAAAATATTTAAGTTAAATTTGAAGACTTTCCAAATTATATGATAAAATGACATAGTGGTCTTTATTTATTCATCAAAACTTGTTCTTAATATATATAGTTCTAATGAGAAGTTTACTTGTCATTCATTCCTTTACACAAATTTTCTTTTGTTGGATTAAGACTTTGACATAAACTTTATTATGTAGCCCATGTTGGAAAGCATTTGTTGTTTTGCATTAACACATTCACCTTTGTTCAGTTGACGATGCATATGCGTGTATGTCTAAGTTAGAAGACTCGAATATGTAGTAGATGAGTTTATATTCATAATGCATTTCCGGTTTACGTTACCAGTTTTATTTTTGTTGACTTGATTAAACTATCAAACGCACCCCGAACTATCATGGGCTGAGGCCTGGCGTTGACATCAACAAGGAGTCAGAATTGGGCCTAGGCCCGAAGTGAAAATCATGTAAGGAATGGGTTTTTGGCCCAAGGATGGTGTAGGGAATTTTTATTGGAGTGTTAAGTTGGGCTGCGGCCCAAGGTAATACAGGAAAAGTTTTTGTTACAGATTTTGGGTAACACAATATACTATCCAAGATTTAGTACTAATGTACTAACTTTGACACTAGGAAAGGCAGTTACATATATTCGGATTGACACAAACGTGGCTCGAATCATGAACCCCGAACTCATGGTTGTTCAACAGTTACGCGACATCATACTCAAATAAAATCTATTCGAGTTAAAGGCTCAACCAAAAATGACCATAGTGAGTTTTCGGCTCACTCCAAAACACAACATAACTCATGTTGTTCACGCAAGTATTAAAATGACCAACTCATTACTAGATTTCGAAGCCACTTATAGCAACAAGGTGGTGACTCTTAGCTTAAAGTATATCTATCTATATGGAACCACAAGATGATATTGACTAACGAATTTCTTGAGTACCCGAGTGGTTCCCAGTCTCGACAAAACCCGTAGTACAACAAGGAATGAGACTCTTATCAAGACTAAATGTTTAACCAATTTCTCGATACACAAGTTTTGAGTTATGGACACGGTGCACATAACTAGACTAGTTTTCAGTTTTAGTGCTAAGTGACACTAGTAAAACCTTTATAAAGTTTACTCTTTTGTTTTCTTGGTTCTTGCTTCTCGACAGAGAAACTCAAACAGACCCTTGTGCAAATGATGCCTTGAGTTTATGGTTACAAAACAAGATGGTGGTACTAAAGGCACCTAGTGCATAGTCATATTATCCAACTTTTATAAAACTTAACTTCTCTATTTTCTTGTTTAACACCACTCGACAGAACTAGGATAAGTGAGACCAAATGACACTAACAAGGTTTACACGAGGCAATAACATTCACCAACAAGCATAAGACTTATTAACATCAAAACAATAAGTTTCATAATCGAATAACCATTTTCATTAACAACTCAAATAGAAATCTTAACAAGATGGGGTTTAGTAATTTCTTACAACAAACTCGATGACAATGAATCCGAAGGCCAACCCAAGAGTTTATCACCTCCACAAATCCCAATCGATCTAGAGCAAAAACACAACTGATGTTCTTCACTCCTTGGAGCTTCTTTATCTTTTTGTGGTGGGATTTGAAGTGTGACACTCTTGGGGGTCTCGGCTGGAATAAAAAGGGAAACACAAGAGGAGTCTTTGACCAAGCTTTCTCATCTTGTAACTTGGTTTGAAGCCAATTTTAGTTAACTTCCAAAACTAAACGAATCTTGGACATAGGCTCAAGATAGATTGGTGGAAAGATATGTTTCTTCTTAGGTGGTTTATCTTGATTTTCCTTGGATTCCTTCGAAGAGTAGCCGGCGCATCAAGAGGGGATTTGGGAAGGAAAACTTTCATGGATTTGGTATGAGAGAGGAAGGGTAGGATGGATGAATATGTTGGGTTATCTCCTTTTGGGGAGATTCGACCTAGGTGGGAGGCGCAAGACTAGAGAAGGAAGAAGAAGATATGATATCTTGATATTCTGCTTTTGGGCTTGGCTTTTGTCGTGTGTGGTATAAGAAGACAAGGGAGTGATTATCTCACTTTATAAATGAAAAGTTTATTTTTATGTATGATAAGTATGTATGTATGTATTATACTTATAGTATAAATTGTGAAAATGTATGTATATACATTACACTTAGGTATTAATTGTATTTGAGTCTTACAAGAGTTATTGTTTAAGTTATAGTATGTTAAATATTTTGTGCCCCGTGAAGTCATATTGTGACCAAAGTATCATTGTTTGATAACTTTTAGATGTAATATCTTATGGTTACGCATCGGAGCTATCATTATTTTTGTGATATTTTTCATTACGGTAGTTTGTCATTTGTTTTATCATGTCCTTATCATAGTGTCGGTATGCGTGCAGTGTCGGTCACTGAGGAAAACGAGATAACCTCTCGTCTTATAATTTAAATCATAAGACAAAAATGAACTATTCATAAAATGATATGAATGCAAGAGTGGTGAAATTTTTACTGTATGCGAGTTATCTACTCAAATGATCAGGCAAAGCTTTTGCATGCTTCATGACTCATGCTTAGTAATAATAAATTACTATTTATCAGTTAAATTTTAGTGAAAATTTACCGTGTGTCACAGCACTGACACCGAGCCTTTCAGGGAAAGTTGACTTCTTGAGGATAAGCACTCTGTCTTTATCGCTTCAGGCATAACCGTTTTGTCCTGCCCATTCTTCAGTCTTCTCAGCCTTCAGTCTTCAGTGTAGTTTGTCTTCGGTGTTAGTAGTTGGTGAGGAGTTGAGGGATTCAGTGAGTTATTGTCATCACTCACTGAATCCACTGTCTTCTTCTTGACTCAGTCTTCACCCCTTAAGTTCCGCCTTACTGAGTGGAGCGATTTCATCTTTGTCTCTTACTGAGTATCCCGAAGACAGCTCACTGAGAGACTATACGCTCAATAACATGTTAACGTTCAAGGGATTAAACACTTGGGGTATTTTCTATTCAAATCCTAGATTTAAGGGGTTTGGGTATTTACTGAACCCAAGAGTCTCCCCCTATTTGGATATACAAATAGCCTAAGTGTTTTATCAGTGTAAGTGAGTAAATAGCTTCTTCTTACACTGAATGTACTAATGAACATAATAAGGAACACTGAATATTTTAACAAAACATACATCGTTTATTGATCAGATTACATGATTCCTATCACTAGTACAAAAGTTAAAATAAGTGATGATGTCAATCCAGATGGATTCTCAGTGCTTCAAGCTTTGGTTTCTTCTTGAGGAGTGTTTCTTTGTTAGGGTGCTCTCTTATCTTAGCATTCAAGTCATTGCAGAACCTGATGTTTGCTGGAGTTTGGATCTGAGAGGCCACTGGTAGATAACTTGCCATAGTAGACACTCCTGCAAGGTCAATGTCACTCCACCTCTTCCATAGACATCAACAAAGAAGAGTCCTCTTTCAGGATCTTCTACACAAAGACAGTTTACAAAGTTCACTCCTTCTGGTAGCTCCCTGTTGCAGTCCAGGCCAAGTACTTTGATCTCAGGCTCAGACTCAATCCTTTTATTTTGCCTTGGGCTGGCTGAGACTGAGATCCTTGTGGTGCAGTTAGAGCAGGCTGAATTCCAATCTGTGCTGGTGCTTCCCTCAGTCTTTCATACCTTTTGCTGAGGTTTTTCATTAGCTCCTTAACCACATCATTCTGCTTCTTTGCAATGATTTGACCAAGCTCATCGAGTTCAGTGATCCCAAAGTCAGTGAATTTCATGGGATCATGAACCTCGAAATGTCTTTTATCATCCCCCCTGTAGACATTCATTGCCAGTGGTTTGGATTTGGGGATGATTTTTACATCTGTGATTTTATCAGGCATTCTTCTACTTGTCATTGACCAGTTGTAGTGGTCAATTCTTTCTTGCCTGATGGCTGAAACTCTCCTGTTCTTTTCGTCCAGCTTCTTTCTCATTTCAGCCATTTGAGCAGCCTAAGCATCCTTGAACTTTTGTCCTGCCTGAACCTTTTGAAGCTTCTTGGGATCAATTCCAATATTCTCAGCTTCCTCAGCAACAACTTGTACCAGTGCTTCTTTGCTCTTCCTTTCTTCTTCAGCTAGTTTCTTTCTCCTTTCTTCCTTTGCAAGGTAGGCACTTAGCTGTTGTGGTGTAAGCAGATACTGAGTGGTGCCGATGACTTAGGGAATCTTCTCAGGCTCAGGAGTTTGCATGACGGCTTTTCCTTTATCCTGGCCTGAAGAAGATGATGCTACCAAGGGTGGTGTTGTTGTCATGATGGGTGTTGCAACTGTCATTATCATAAATGTTGTTGTTGGTGGGACTGATGATATGGGTGTTGCAGAGACTGGTTAAGCTGGCTCCCCCTCAGTGTAAGAGGGAGTCTCTTCAGTGGCTTTCTCCCCCTTAACTGTTGTTGCAACATTAGTGAGAGCAAGAATTGCCTCGGACACTGAGGGAGTTGGAGTTGCTTGACCTTTGAAGGCTTGGTAGATCTCTGTGACCATAGCCTTGATGCCAGTTGTATCTTTTTGAAGACCGGTGACCTTTTCTGCCAGATTAGCCTGAGATAATTCCAAAGCAGTCATTCTAGGCCCAAGATTCCAGGCCATAGAAGAGGATGCCTTAGCCAAAGTAGTCTCTTGAGCATCCAAAGAACCCCATGTTGTCTGAAGAGACTGAACAGAAGATTGAAGACCCTGAACATTGGCAGATTTGAGCATGTCGATTAGTTCAGTGAGGCTAGAGGAATTCTTCAAGTAAGCCTCAGTAGCCTCCATCACTTTGGAGTTGAGTGCTGGGTCTTCTTTGACAGAATCCCTGATTTCATCTATCTTTGTGCCACAACCCTGAAGGTGCTTGAGAAATTTAACCAGGTTTTCATCCAGTCTGTGAAGATGTTGGTACATGAGATCCATGTGTTCGTCAGTTTTTGCATCAAAAGCTTGGACCTCAGCTTTCAGATCTGCATAGATGGCAGCCGCTTCAGTGTGTTGATCCCATAAAGTTTCAGTAACACCAGAATATAGCTTCCTTGAAGCTTTAGTGATCCACATAACCAGTTGTCTTTCTGTCAGTGGAAGAGTGTTGTCAAACTTTCTGAATTCTTCAGGACAGGAGGAAGAAGAAGAGTCAGAGTCACTATCTTCAGGCTTGAAAGGTGACTCTTCAGGCTCTTGTGGATCAGGCTGATGCTCTTGTTCTTGTGTTTGAACATCAGCGTCCATTTCTTCTCCTGCTGAAAGTATATCATCTTCAATGTCAGTCAGTTCTTCATCAAAGAAAAGAATTTCATTAACCTCAGCAACTGTTAAGAGACCAGTGGTGGTGATGGGTTCCATATCAGCGGGTGGTATTAATCCCTCTGAGTCTTTGTCCCCCGTTGCTCCTTCAAGCACTGGTGGGTGTTTCCCAGTGCTATCCCTAGAAGCAGTGGCAGTGATATCCCTATCAGCGGGTTGTTCATTTCCCTCTGAGTCTTTGGGATCATTCAGTTGGCCCTCAGACAAAAGCTATGATTTTCGAGTGTCATCCTTGGGTAATGTGGAAGGCGCTCCCCTACCATCGGTTTGTATGTTTTCCTATGGATCTTGGGGAGTAGTAGTTGGGACCAAGGGCACTAACTGTGATGTATCAGTGTCCTTCGTTGTCATCGGGGTGGATGATGTTTGGTCTCCCTTAGGTGGCTGATCAGTCAGGGGCTTTCTTTGCCTTTTAGGTTGTGCTCCAGAAGCCTCAGGGCCCTGAGACTTGGGTTTGGTCTTAGTCCCAGTCTGAGACTTCCCCTTTCTCTTTTTAGGAGCAGGGTTTGGAGACACTGAGTCCCTTTGGTTGTTTACAGCAACCATATGGGCAGTCAATTCAATTTCAGTGACTTGGGATGGGTCTTTTTGAAAATTAGATTGACTCGGGATACCAGGTGAAGCAGTGTATTTGTATTCCTGAGGATAATTGCAACCCAGTAACACTTGTAAAGCACATGAGACAAACCTAGGATACGAAACGTATTTCGTCCTAGTTTTGCTCAGTAGCTTGGTTACGAGATCACTGTAAATGATCTCCCCAATGTCGACAGTGATCCTGTTCATCAAGCAATATGCCATCATCAATTGAATAGAGTTAACTTGTTCAGTGGATGAGTGGTTCCCGCCGAGAACCTGAATCACAAATGTGAACAGGATCTTCCAAGCCGCAGGAAATGAGTTCTTGGTGACTGGGGTTCTGTCCAAAAACTTTGGATCCAAAACAATTTGTTTTAACCCATCCTTAACTATGGAGGGTTCATGATGGGCCACATAGACTCCAGAATTATAGTCTAACCCTGTTGATGTACAAAAAGTTTTATAGTCCAGGGTGACTGACTTTTCCCCGATACAAAGACTGAATCTGATGAGATACTCCCTGAGAGGTCTAAGGTCAGTCTCATCAGTAGAGGGTGTCAGGTCATAGGCCACAGCTGTAGCCCAAAACTCCCTGAGGAGATTTTGGTACAGTATAGAGGGGGACTGAGTAAAGGCCGTTTTAAGTGGGCAGTTGAATAAAAACTTCATGATGCCCTTATAGGCTGAGACATCAGGGGGGGGGGGTATTCAAAATTGCCTATAACATTGTTTGTTTTAAATTCAACATTACTAAGATCCCCTACCCACTGAGGTGCAAAATGAAGGAGTTGTGTTCTTGCCATTTCCATTAAAATTTTTAGGGTTTTGAAAAAAATATCTTGACAAGAACAATCAAAGAGTTTTGAATCTCTTAAGTTTTGTGATGAAAAACCTTTTGTAAATTGTTTACAGAGAAGATTTTACTGAAAAACTGTTTTGAGGATTAAGGAACACAAAGATTTCTGGGTTTGAGAAAGATTTTGACAGCGTTTTGATGTAGAAATACTTTGTGTGAGTTTTGTGTTTTTGAGAGGGGTATTTATAGAGTGGTGAGAGGGGTAATTATTGCATAAATGAGGATTTGTAAAGTCAGTTTTTGAAGACGTTTTATTTACCTCATTTAATGCCACCACTCCACTACCCGCAGTATTTTCCCGGTTTTCAAGAAAACAGTTGCAGTGCACAGTAAAAGTGCATTCCGCAGTAATAAAATATCCTTAAGATATTTCATGTGAGAGGAGGCATTTAATGCCAAGTGGGATGAGGTAAGGTGATGAGAGACCCTTGACTTGGATGACAGTAAGATAAAGAGACATATATTCCCTTATTAAATTGGTATGTTGACCAACCTAGGACATTTAAGTAACTGATACTTGGTGCATTTAGTTACTCATTCAATGCTTTATATCTAAAGTCAGGGTCCCTGAATGATTCTTACTCATTCAGTGAGAAGGTTGTTTTAGGTTTTATTCAGGGTGAATGGACCATTTCAGAGAGAACTCACTGAAATTAGGATTGATTTTCAGTTTGCTGACTTTCAATGTCAAGCATTCCTAATTCGGCTTTCAGTCTCCTGAAGGTAGGTTCATCTAAAGGTTTGGTAAAGATATCAGCAAGTTGATATTCATTAGAGATGAAATGAAGTTCAATGTCTCCTTTATTATGTGATCCCTGATGAAATGATATCTGATATCAATGTGTTTGGTTCTTTGGTGGAGGACAGGATTGTTGGAGATTGCAATTGCACTGGTGTTATCACAGAAGATGGGTACCATTTTGTAATGGATGTCATAGTTACTGAGTTGACTTTTCATCCATAATACATTGGCACAGCATCCTGCAGCAGCGACATACTCAGCTTCAGCTGAAGACATAGCCACTGATTGTTGCTTTTTAGCACTCCAACAAACTAGTTTTCCTCCAAGAAATTGACAGGACCCTGAGGTACTTTTTCTGTCCATGTTGCAGCCTGCATAATCCGAGTCAGAATACCCTTTGAGGTCAAACCCTGAGCACTTTGGATAGTAAAGTCCAAGGCTTGTAGTTCCCTTCAGGTACCTGAGGATCCTTTTGGCTGCAGTGAGATGGGATTCTTTGGGATTGGACTGATATCTTGCTATTAGATAGACTGAGAATTGTATGTCTGGTCTGGAAGTAGTTAGATACATCAGTGAACCTACAATCCCCCTGAAATGAGTTTGATTGACTGATTTGCCAGTGAGATCAGGTCCAAGGTTGTTAGGAGGGACAATTGGTGTCTTCACTGAGGCACAGTCAGATATCTCATATTTCTTCAAGAGATTTCGGGTATACTTCTCTTGACTGATGGAGATTCCTTTATCAGTTTGCCTGATTTGTAGTCGAAGGAAGTATGTGAGTTCCCCCATCATGCTCATTTCAAACTTCTTTGTCATCAGTTTTTCAAACTGTTTGCAAAGAGTGTAGTTTGTTGAGCCAAAGATGATGTCATCAACATATACTTCGACTAGTATCACATCTTGCTTTGTCATGTAGATAAACAAGGTGTTGTTTATATTTCCTCTGACAAACTTGTTTTGAATCAGGAAGGCTGAGAGAGTTTCATACCATGCCCTGGGAGCTTGTTTGAGTCCATAAAGGGCTTTGGCAAGCTTACATATATAGTTAGGGAATTCACTACTCTCAAAGCCAGGAGGTTGCTGAACATACACATCTTCCTTGAGTTCACCATTCAGGAATGCACTTTTTACATCCATTTGGTAAACTTTGAAGTTCATGTAGGTAGCAAATGCAAGGACGATCCTGATGGCTTCTATTCTTGCAACTGGAGCAAATGTCTCATCATAGTCAATGCCTTCTTGTTGACTGTAACCTTTGGCTACAAGTATGGCTTTGTTTTTAATGACAGTGCCGTTTTCATCAGTTTTGTTTCTAAAAACGCACTTCATTCCTATGACAACGACATCCTGAGGACATTTGATCAAGGTCATGACCTTGTTTTTATCAAACTGTTGATATTTTAGAGCCTCAGTGACATTTTTGGGCTTTATTTCTGATAGAAAATCAGCATATAAACATTCATTGGCTGAAGCTGCAGTTAACTTAGCAGCCATGCTTCTAGTGAGCATGCCTTCAGTGGGTTCACCAATGATGTTTACAAGTTCAATATCCTGAGATTTTGTCCACTTACTTTGTGGTCTAGGATCTGAACTTGAAGTGGTCACTGGAAACTCAGGAGTGAGTTCAGGTGCAGGAGCCGCATACTTATTTAGATCATCTGCAGAGATGCTTTGTTCAGGTTGGGGTTCTTGAATCACAGGTTCCTGAACATTTGGTTCAGTATTACCTATCCCAGTAGGGACTGATTGATTATCAATGAATTCACTGATAGTGGGTTGAGGAAAGTTGTGGGGTAAGACATAGTATGAGATGTCAGCATCAGCTTGATATGAGGAATTGATTTCAGTGTTGAACTCATCAGGAGGATATCTTGATGAATTTTTAGTTCCAGTTTCCTCCACTGAGGTATTGGTAAATCTGATGCTATCTGAACTTTCATCAAAGGTGACATGAAAGGTTTCCTCAACTTGTTGTCTTCTGGTGTTAAACACCCTGAAGGCTTTAGAGATCAGTGAGTAATCTAGGAAATATCCATCATCAGCTTTTGCATCAAACTTGCCTAGGTGATCCTTGTGATTGTGAATGAACACATGACACCCAAACACATGAAAGTAGCTGATATCATGAAGTCTACCTTTGAATATCTCATATGGGGTTTTGTTATGTCTTTTGACAATGATTGACCTGTTTTGAGTGTAACAGGCTATTTTGACTGCTTCAGTCCAGAAATGCTTTGAGAGAGTTGAGCCATTTAACATGGTTCTTGCAGCCTCAATGAGATTTCTGTTTTTCCTTTCAGCTACCCCATTTTGTTCAGGGGTGTAAGGAGATGAATTTTTTTGGGAGATTCCCTTTTCATCACAGAAAGTCTCAAGCTCTTGATTTATGAACTCAGTACCATTGTCAGTTCTTATTTGTTTAACAGTAATGTCATTCTGGTTTTCAATTTTCCTGATGAATGACATTATTGTATCAGCTGCCTGACTCTTTTTAGAAAGAAAGTATACCTAAGTATATCTTGAAAACTCATCAACAATGACAAGTGTATACTTCTCATGCTGGATTGATCTAGGACTGACAGGTCCAAAGAGATCCATGTGCAGGAGATGAAGGCAACTTTTTATGGAGAAATTTTGTTTTGTTTTGAAAGATGCTCTATGGTGTTTGCCTTTTTCACAGACAGAGCATGGTTTATCTTTTGCAAAAACCAGTGATGGTAAGCCAAGGAATTTGTTTTGTTTTGCCAAGTTGTTGATGTTTTTGAAATTTAAGTGAGAGAGTCTCTTGTGCCACAACCAGTTGACAGTTTCAGTGGCTTTGGCAAAGAGACAAGTTCCATCCTGAGAGAGTGTTCACATGTCTAAGACATACACATCATCTCTTCTAGGAGCTATCAAAACAACTTCCATATCCATTACAGTTATAATTATAATAACAAAGTAGCAGTCAATAAAAGCATCCATACAACCATCAAATATACATCAAAACACAAAAAAAAACTTCCAAAGCTTCCTATTCTTCATCTTCAGACTCATCAACTTCATCCAAGTCTTCCAAGAACTCCTCCTTCTCCAACAGACTCCGACGACATAGCACCAAAAGCTGAGCCAGCAAATCAATCTTCCTTCGATCCTTCAACTGTATCTTACGAAGGGCAAACTCACCAGATGCTGCAACAGCGTTGAAACGAGTAAACAACCTCCCAGTCTCATCGATTGTTTGTTCCTTTTTGGCAACAACTTCCCTTAGCTGGCTACTCCCTTCTCCCATCCGCTCGATAAAACGTTTTTCCCTTGCTATGTCGTGCAAGATCAACGCTCTGAAAGCATCACTAAGCTTGCTGGATTCAGTGGCAGCTTTCATTTCATCGATATTAGTGTGGAAGACATTTTAAAATTACGGTTAAAATTATGGATAGTTGTGTGTTTAGGGTTAAAATTATTGATAGATTTGTGTTGATATTATGGTTAGGTAAGTATAAATAATTACAATGTACCTCACAATTTGCACAAATAATCACAAAAAAACACTCAAGAGGCATCGGAGAATTTATTTTGGGTGTTACTGTAGTCTTTTCATATTCTTCCATGCATAAATGTGATAATGCAGTATTTAGGAAGATATCTAATATTGTAATTTAAACCCTTCATTTTTTCATTGGATCTAAACCAGCCCCTATATACACAGTTCAAATTTAAATTAATGACTAAACATGTCTAAAAGGTTTATTTTCTCAACTTCTTATAACAAAAATATTAATACAAATTTATGGTTAATCAAGAAGCTGGGTATTAAAATTTACATATCTAATTTTGTTCAGGAGGAAAAAAAAATTGCATATTGTAATCAAAAGTTTGAAAATTAGTTACATGTCAACTGCAATACATTGGCCAAAATCAAAGTTAGTCATCTTTACAATGTAGCACATTGACCAAAATCAAAGTTAGTCATCATTACTATGTAGTCATCTACAGTAGAACTGAAGAAGACTAATCTTGCTTTATAGACACTACAACTTTGGCAAACAATGAATGCGGTGGTTATTAATTTGCGAATCATGCAAATTTGCATAACGAAACCCACGTAAACATTACCCGACAAGGTTACAACAACATTACGCAACAAGAATTTACCTCCGACCTATTGCGTAATCAAAATTACTACCGCAAAGACCATGACGGTAACAACTTAGCAATTTACTCAAACACTAGGCAATCAAAACTTGGATATAGTTCCTGTGCATCGCTATTAAAATATTAAATAGACTACTTAAAATACAAAACTTATGATAACATCAATTGCACAGATTCGTACGTTTATACACGTTTTCGTCTGTTTTAATACGTTTTGGAACGTTTTCTTACATCTTTGTCCCTTTTAATCGGTTTTTATACGTTTCCGTGTTTGCACGTTTTCGCTGGTTTTTTCATCTTTTAGTCCGTTTGTATAAGTTTTTGTACGTTTTCGTCCGTTTCCAGCTGTTTTGCACGTTTTCGTCCGATTTACCCCGTTTTCATCCGTTTTTACCCATTTTCGTATGTTTATAAGAATTTTTCAACCGTTTTCATAGGTTTTCTTACACTTTTACACAAATTCGTACGTTTATACACGTTCTCGTCTGTTTTAATACGTTTTGGTCCATTTTCTTACGTCTTTGTCCCTTTTAGTCGGTTTTTATACGTTTCCATTTTTGTTTACAGGTTATCGTCCGTGTTTGCATGTTTTCGCTGGTTTTTTCATCTTTTAGTCCGTTTGTATAAGTTTTTATACGTTTTCATCCGTTTTTAGCTGTTTTGCACGTTTTCGTTCGATTTACCCCGTTTTCATCCGTTTTTACCCATTTTCGTATGTTTATAAGAATTTTTCAACCGTTTTCATAGGTTTTCTTACACTTTTACACAGATTCGTACGTTTATACACGTTTTCGTCTGTTTTAATACGTTTTGGTCTGTTTTCTTACGTCTTTGTCCCTTTTAATCGGTTTTTATACGTTTCTGTTTTTGTTTACAGGTTTTCGTCCGTGTTTGCACGTTTTTGCTGGTATTTTCATCTTTTAGTCCGTTTGTATAGGTTTTTGTACGTTTTCGTCCGTTTCGAGCTATTTTGCACGTTTTCGTCCGATTTACCCCGTTTTCATCCGTTTTTACCCATTTTCGTATGTTTATAAGAATTTTTCAACCGTTTTCATAGGTTTTCTTACACTTTTACACAGATTCGTACGTTTACACACGTTCTCGTCTGCTTTAATACGTTTTGGTCCGTTTTCTTACGTCTTTGTCCCTTTTAATCGGTTTTTATACGTTTCTGTTTTTGTTTACAGGTTTTCGTCCGTGTTTGCACGTTTTCGCTGGTTTTTTCATCTTTTAGTCCGTTTGTATAAGTTTTTGTACATTTTCGTCCGTTTCCAGCTGTTTTGCACGTCTTCGTTAGATTTACCCCGTTTTCATCCGTTTTACCCATTTTCGTATGTTTATAAGAATTTTTCAACCGTTTTCATAGGTTTTCTTACACTTTTACACAGATTCGTACGTTTATATATATTCTTGTCTGTTTTAATACGTTTTGGTCCGTTTTCTGACGTCTTTGTCCCTTTTAATCGGTTTTTATACGTTTCTGTTTTTGTTTACAGGTTTTCGTCCGTGTTTGCACGTTTTCGCTGGTTTTTTCATCTTTTAGTCCGTTTGTATAAGTTTTTGTACGTTTTTGTCCGTTTCCAACTATTTTGCACGTTTTCGTCCGATTTGCTCAAACATTATGTTTGTAGGTTGCTAATTATGGAAGCCATGGCTTAAAATGTAAATAATTTTGTGTCAACCCAAGAAGCGAACTTAATCCATTTTCGGTTTAAAACCATATGTATCAACCCAAGAATCGAGCTTAATTCATATTCGGGTCAACCCAAGAAGCGAACTTAATTCATATTCGGTTTTCGGTTCGCTTTGGTTTAATTGTAGTTCGGTTCGTTTCGGTTTTCGTGTTGACCAAAATAAAAATATAACCGATTTATCGAAACAAAACCCGATAACCGAACGGATCAACACCCCTAATTTATAGTCATAGTTTAAAAGAAGGAGGACTTAGTTTGTCGTTTTTAAACATTAGGTCTTTACACTTTGATGGATCTTAGGGATGACAGGGAGGCTGCGAGGTCTAAGCTGCAGGGGTTGAATGATCTCATTATTCAATCTTAGGAGGAAATCGATACCAAGGAAGAACAAATTCAGGCGATGAATGGTTGAAGGGCTTCTCGCTATGGAATGGGATGTTTTCTTTTGTTCTAGTGTCATCTGTTTATGTCTAATGTCTAATGTCTAACGTCTTGGTTTAATGGGATGGTATGTAGATATATTAACAATGGAATATGTATGGATATTTTGATGGTTTATCCATACGAATGCTAAATATGTTTGTTAATATAAGTAATGTGTTCGCTAATTTGTTTCATCTTGTTTTTCATGTTGTTTTGAATTTAGGAATTGGTTGTGGTGTTTAAGTTCATATTCGCACTGGTAGAATGTATTATTGTAGGATTAGGATGTTCAATTTTTAGATTGTTGTCAATTTTTTATGACTGATTATGAAGTTTTGAAGTGGAGCGTTTGTTCATGACAATTATTTTTGATTGAACCACTAGATTTAGGGTGTTTTTGTTGTTGTTTTTGCTTTAAGTTAATTGCGTTTACATGTTTTCTTGATTTTTTTTACTGCTTGAGGATGTTAAAGCTTATTTAAGTGCTTATAAATAGCTTATTTATAGGCTTAAAGTAAGGTCTGAGGGCTGTTTGATGTATCAGCAGTTCTTGGTTTGATTTGCCTATTTTTGTGCTTAATTGTTTATCTGGAACTGCTTATTAGTTATAGTTGCTTAATTAGTTGCTTTAAGTCCATTTTTAGCTTTTGTTTGTTCATTTGTATGCGCCATGTGGTGATTTTAGTGTATCTGCAGTTATATGTGTCTTTGACACAACTGGTTTGAAATTATATGGGTGTTTGGGACTGTGGGTAAGCACCATTTCTGTCAGGGGTGTTTTTGGTTTCAAAAACTGTTTGATTTTTCAAAAATTAGATTTTCTAATTCATATTTAAATTGCAGCCAAAAATTAAATATTTAAATGCTATATTATCAATTTGGAGCCACATTTTAAAATTATCAAATTTGAAGCCAAATTTTAGCCAAAATTTTTAAAATTACTTTGAAAATTATGGTTTCCTTAATTGAAAAACTGCCCCATCATTAGCCCTAGTTTTACTCCAATAAATCAGGCTTTAAGCAAAACAACCAGAACTTCAATTTTTACACCATTATTAACCAATTAAGTTTACTAATTTTCTTTAACACATTACTTCTGACGAATCATGGCAACGCAAACCAATTATCCGGATGATTTGTGATAAGGTTTTAAAATGTACCTTTTTGAGGGGTCGTTTAAGCCCTTATTTGATCACTTTTGTATCCGTTATTAGTTAATATCGTTCCTTTTCACTTTTTAGGTATCTTGAAGGCAAAATGCTGCTGGAATCGAGACACTCAGGCTGCTGGAACTGAGGGTGACGGCGTCAGGCACAACTAGTGACGCCGTCGGAAAACTTTTGTGACGGCTCAGTAGCCAAATTTCTCATTTACAAGTGACGGCTTCAGGTTTTAAAAGAGTAGGGCGTCGCAACTCAGACGGCCTAGATTTGATCCAGACGACGTCAGAGACTGAAGGGGACAGCGTCACAAGCATAAGGTGACGCCGTCGCAAGACTAACGTGGCCAAGACGAAACCCTAATAATGGCGACCCGACTCACAAATCAAAGGGTGACGCCGTCGCATGTGTAATCTTATATATAGAATCCGAATTTTTTAGTTTTCAGTGTGTAGTCTTTTGGAGTAAAAACCTAAACCAAACCAAGGCTGTCTTGTACAGTATTTTAGGGTTCCATACCCTATCTTACATCAAGATAAGTGTTTTACTTCATTAATTCAATTATGTCTTCAATTAATTGTGTGTATGCTTGCATGTTTCCCATGTCTGGCTAATTTACTTGTGTGTTTGCTTAGGGAATATGAAACTTAATTATTGAATATTGATTGGTTTTCTCTTATCTTAATTGTTAATGATCTAGTATTGCGATAGATCACCCGTTGTGTAGTTAATGCTTGATTAATCTTTGTGAACCTTAGCTTATAGTACCAAGAGTCATTGTAGGCTAAACCATCCGAAGAGTACCTTAGTGTTAAGTTTATAAATCCTAGAGATTTTGTAGGCAATAACCTTTGGTAGTTTCAAAGAGTTAGGGATAAACGCATACCCTACGACTTTAGACACACAACGCAATTAAGAATAAGGACGTGACAATTCAACCATCAATAGGAGATAATTAAGGAGTAATAAAACCTAAGTAAACACATCTTTAAATCATCATACGAGCACACAATAATTAGACATAGACTACATACACCTTAGATTAGATAATTAGACGAGTAGAGTAATCGGTAGAAATACCAACCCCCAAATCCAATACCCCGAGATTCATACCTTTCCATTTCCTAAAAACATAAAAGATAAAAAATAATCTTCCTCAACCCCAACCTTAGCGTAGTAACTTCTCACTAGCATTCCTATTCCCCTAGAGAACGATATCAATTCCCGTGGCTTACCCTAATACTACACTACAACGATTAGGTTCACTGCCTAGGGTGTTAAAAAACTTGCTCGATGAAAAGGAAGTTCCTTTGACCCCAAACGACGCGTGTAGCGTTATCAATTTGGTTTATTCTGATCGTGAAAATGAAAACCCTTTAGGATATGATCAGAGACGTATTCAGATGAGGGTGAGGATGCTGAAAACAATCATTCGAATGTGAATGTTGTTAAGAGGGGCATAACTAGGTTAGCTAAGTTTCACAGGGAATATGGAAAAACAGACGGAATAAAGGTTAGTCTAACCTTCGACGCACTGGATAGGTTATCAGGAAAAAACAGAGCATTATTTTCGAGTTTTTTGGGTGATTCGGTTCGTGAGCATATAGGTGTCAGGATTCTAACCTGGAGGAAGGTTGATTCAGAAGCAAGAGATAAAATGTGGGACGAAATCACGGTATACATATACTTTTTTTTAACTAGTAGTGGCTTGGCTGTCGTAGGTACAAGGTGTTAATAAGTTTATCTCTGCATTTACAGTATGTGCAACTAATTAACAACAATTTGTTAATCTTTGCAGCGATATTTTGATGTTGACTTGACGGTCAGAAAGCTGATAATGAATCGTCTTGGTCAACTTCTAAGGAATTTCAGAATGAAATTGACACAAAACTACATATTTCCCAACCAAAATACCCTTTCAAAACTAAATGAAGTCCCGGCGAAGTATAGTGCAATTATAAAAGCCGAAGATTGGGTTAATTTTGTAAACTACACAGCCAGTGAGGAATACAAGGTGTTAATTAGTCATTTTTATTCAAGTTCAAATATCTTTCAGCTTTTCATATGTTTCCATATATATTAGTTGTATACTATCAGCATTACTACATCTAAACGCCGTATGATTTTGTGTTGCAAGGTGAGATCAGCAAAAGCTAAAGTGTCGCGTTCCAAGTCTATTTATGATCATACAATGGGACGAGGGGGATACGCCCGTGTGATAGAAAAAATGGTAACAGTAAACATTTGCACATTTTCATTTAATAGCATCATACTTTCGTTTATATTCGTTTATCTTACATTTGTATGTATTTGATGTTTATAAGATCGAGAGTAAAGAAATTAAACCAGATGAAGAACCACCGCGTGGTTGAAAGGAAGGGTGAAAAAAGACGGAGAATATCACGATGATGATATCAGATCAGTGGGAGAAAAATTTGTAAGTTTGACTGCAAATTTTATTATTATGTTTGTTTAGTTATAAGTTAATACTGCTACTGTATTAGTTAAAACTGTTAGTTATAAGTTAATACAGGTAGTGTTTTAGTTAATACTTTTAGTTACAAGTTAATACTGGTAGAATTAAATAACCTATTTCCCATATTGTGTGTGCAGAAAGAAACGGACGACAAAAATAAACAAGGAATCTTGAAGCTTGATCATGGCACTGATGCCATGACAGTTGTATTAGGTAAGGAAAAGGGAGGATATGCGAGAGGAGTGGGAGGTGGAGTAACCTACAAGAGGTATTTTGATCTGCCTCGAATCAGACAAGCATCTGATGAAAGAGTGGTGTTACTTCAAAGTGAACTTGATAATGAGAGGCTCCAACGTCAAGAAAAAGAGGCGATAATACAGGATTTGATGAAACAATTGGCTGCACAAAGGGGCCAGTTGCAGTCAACTTCAACTCCATTGACACAAACGAAAGTAAGACATAAGAAAGTAACATTCCATCTTTTTTTTACCCTTTTAAATAATGTTGCAGTCTTCTTAAACAATTTATATTTCAGGTGTCTCCGGTGAACATTAATCTTATAAATAGCAGTGCTGATGAGGATGCCGGAACACGTGTTACTTGAAGTGAGAAAATTGCGAGCATTGAGAAGTCTAGTGGACTTGCAACTTTGGAAAAGGAAATGAAAATAAGTGTAAGTAATAAATCATCCCCCTGGGATTTTTGAATTCTACATACATGGATTATTTACCGTTTATTATATATATATAGGAAACTGTTAAATCTGTCGCATCTAAGAAAACGACTAGATCAAAACGAAAGGATTCTTCACGTCAACTTTCCGAATCACAAGAACATGAGTCTCCATTAACAGTACTACCACAAGTATGTATTTAAACATTTTCATATGTTCTTTAGTTTAATTAATTACTGATACATATATACATGCAACAAATTATCTTTTTAGGTAAGGGGCAATTGCATATATACCCACTAAAACTTGCATATTTGCATATATACCCAAACACATGCTTAACTTGCTATACATCATGCATTGAAAACTTGTATTTTGGGGAAATATGCAAGTTTTTAAATTTTAGTGGGTATATATGCAATTCTAAGTGCAGACTGTGGCACTTAAAGAAATCAACTATTATTGCGGAGGGTACTGTGTACAAAACTGATGGAAAACAAATGCTTCATAACAAACCACTCCCAAAGGATTGCTACAGAGTGTCTATTGATAAATCTTTAGTGGATGCAGCATGCATACCGGATGCAGGAAGTAACGGTTTCAAAACAGTTAAGGATGCGGTAGGTGGTTTTTATGGATGGCTAAAGGATCAAGTGGTTTTCGATGAAAAGGTACATACATGCATGTGTTTTATAAACCTACATATATCATTCTTCATATTTAATTCAGTGTTTGATACACCCGACTTTTGTTTCCTACAGGTAACACCACCAAGTACCATAAAACTGATTGGTGAGAACAGAACTGCACCTAAATTACAAACGAAGCGCTACGTCTCTAGTGATGCCATGCAAAAGGAAGCTAAGAAGATCAATAGTCAGAAGTCTTTAAATTATTGAGAATTTTATTATGTACGACATTACAATTTTATATACATTCTAATTTTATTGTATTTGGATATATTTTGTATATATATATATATATATATATATATATATATATATATATATATATATATATATATATATATATATATATATATATTTGAATTTGTTTTGATATATATTGATTTCTTATATGTGACTAAAAGATTTATTTAGTCACAATTATCAACACTTTTTGGTCACAGTTTGCTTAATTCGATGTGTGACTAAATGTTAGAAAAGGCCACACAAACATAAAACTCAAGTGGCCATTAGATGATCAATAGTCACACAAAACACACATTTCTTCACTTTACACACCATATGGTCACACTTATTAACACTTTTGGCCACTTTATGGTTAATTGTATGTGACTAAAGACCCAAAAGAAATATGCTTTGTGTGACTAAATGTTTAATAAGGCCACACAAACATAAAATTAATGTGGCCATTGGATGAGCAATAGTCACACAAAACACACATTTCTTCACTTAAAACACCATATGGTCACACTTATTAACACTTTTGGCCACTTTATGCTTAATTGTATGTGACTAAATACCCAAAAGAAACATGCTTTGTGTGACTAAATGTTAGAAAAGGCCACACAAACATAAAATTAATGTGGCCATTGGATGATCAATAGTCACACAAAACACACATTTCTTTACTTAAAACACCATATGGTCACACTTATTAACACTTTTGGCCACTTTATGCTTAATTGTATGTGACTAAATACCCAAAACAAACATGCTTTGTGTGACTAAATGTTAGAAAAGGCCACACAAACATAAAATTAATGTGGCCATTGGATGATCAATAGTCACACAAAACACACATTTCTTCACTTAAAACACCATATGGTCACACTTATTAACACTTTTGGCCACTTTATGCTTAATTGTATGTGACTAAATACACAAAACAAACATGCTTTGTGTGACTAAACGTTAGAAAAGGCCACACAAACATAAAATTCATGTGGCCATTGGATGATCAATAGTCACACAAAAGTCATATTTCTTCACCTTAAACACCATATGGTCACACTTATTAACACTTTTGGCCACTTTATGCTTAATTGTATGTGACTAAATACCCAAAAGAAACATGCTTTGTGTGACTAAATGTAGAAAAGGCCACACAAACATAAAATTCAAGTGGCCATTGGATGATCAATAGTCACACAAAACACACATTTCTTCACTGTAAACACCATATGGTCACACTTATTAACACTATTGGCCACTTTATGATTAATTGTATGTGACTAAATACCCAAAAGAAACATGGTTTGTGTGACTAAATGTTAGAAAATGCCACACAAACATAAAATTCAAATGGCCATTGGATTATCAATAGTCACACAAAACACACATTTCTTCACTTAAAACACCATATGGTCACACTTATTAACACTTTTAGCCACTTTATGGTTAATTGTATGTGACTAAATACCCAAAACAAACATGCTTTGTGTGACTAAATGTTAGAAAAGGCCACACAAACATAAAATTCATGTGGCCATTGGATGATCAATAGTCACTCAAAATACACGTTTCTTCACTTTAAACACCATATGGTCACACTTATTAACACTTTTAGCCACTTTATGATTAATTGTATGTGACTAAATACCCAAAACAAATATTCTTTGTGTGACTAAATGTTAGAAAATGCCACACAAACATAAATTTAATGTGGCCATTGGATGATCAATAGTCACACAAAATACATATTTCTTCACTTTAACACCATATGGTCACACTTATTAACACTTTTGGCCACTTTATGATTAATTGTATGTGACTAAATACACAAAACAAACATGCTTTGTGTGACTAAATGTTACAAAAGGCCACACAAACATAAAATTCAAGTGGCCATTGGATGATCAATAGTCACACAAAAGACATATTTCTTCACCTTAAACACCATATGGTCACACTTATTAACACTTTTGGCCACTTTATGCTTAATTGTATGTGACTAAATACCCAAAAGAAACATGCTTTGTGTGACTATACAGTGTTTATGGTCACTAATACGGATTAATCCAACAAAACTTGTACCTAATTAGTCACACATGTTAAGGTTTTGGTTACTCTTTTGCAGTAGAGACTAAAAAAAAGTCAAACACGTGACCATAGGGCACCTATGGTCACGCAACCTTTAGTCACACACGGTCGAAAAATCATGTGTGACTATATGTATATCGTCACACATATTCGGTGTAGCCAAATCCACTTTTTGTTCTAGTGAATTCCTTGTTGGCATTAAAAATTGTGCCTTGTTTGTCATTGAATTGCACAATGTACTTAGCATCACATAATTGACTAACACTGATGAGATTGTATTTTAGACCATTGACATAAGCTATTCTAGAGAAAACTATTCCATTGCAGTATACTGAACCATAAACTTCAGTGGGACATGATGAGTTATCACCAAATACTACCTTGGGTCCTGGTTCCTTTACATATTTGTGCAGATACTCCTTAACGCCAGTCATGCTTCTTGAACATCCACTGTCTAGATGCTAAATGGGCTCCCTCGCATGTCTCTGCACAAATAGTAAACTGAATTAGTTTATCTTGCTGACCCACATACTAGTGGGCTTGGGTCTAAAGGTATGCTTGAATTTGGCAATTGACTCATGGTCAGTGGTTGAGTGCATTGTGCTGCCACAGGTTTTGCATTTGGTGACTGAGGATGACTCAGTGATTTGGGGTTGTTTTGAATTTCTCCTTGCTTGTATGACACTGTCATGCTGGGATGTCTCATGAGTTGGATTCCCGAAAATGTCACAGCATGAGTTCATGAGACAATCAGCATGGATTCCCGAAAATGTCACAGTGGGGACTGAAGATGTGGAAGTCTTAGTGGGAGTAGAATCTTTTTGGATTGGTTTTGTTGGTCTTTTCAGGATGGTTCTACCAAGTCCAGACCTTTCTTTGGGTGAATGAGGATTGAATTGCATTGGAGTAAGCTCAGAGCTTGGTGCAGCACCCTGAAGAGGTTTCAGGGTTGGAAGCGGTGCATTAGATTCTGCTTCAGACTCAAAGATGTGTTCAGTACTACTGGGCACATCAGGGAGTCCAAGCATGCTCTTAAGAGCTTGACTCTCAGGCTCTATTATTCTTCCAGAATCGAAATTTGAAAGCTTACTCTCAGGGTTAACCCGTTCAATCCAATCACTAGGCTTGGGAGTTGTCAACATATTGGTAATCATGCCACCAGACACAAATGGCTTTGGACTCTGGTCTTTGTTGTGAGAGTCAGGGAGATGATCTTCACCTATGACTCTCTCAGCATCAAAGACCTTTGGATTCTTAGCAGTCCAACTTTCAATGATATCTTTTTCCTTTTTAAGTTCATCTTGAAGAGCCTGATTTCTTTTAACTAGTTCAGTGTTTTGAATTTGTAGTGTAACAGCCTCAAGCTTAGCTTGTTTTAAAAGTAGTAGTTCATCCCTACACTTGTTCAATTCAAAACTTAACTTGTTGTATTTTGAAAAAAGATTTAATTGTTGCTCTTCTACAAACTTAAGGTCAACATTGATATAGTTCATATAAGACTGCCAATCAGAGTCATCATCCATAGAAAGTAAAATATTTACCTTCTTCATTGTGATGTTGACCCATTCTCCATTCCTGACATGATTCTTCCCGACAGCTAGCTTGTCCTCTTCTGAGAGAGCCATCAGTGCACTGACTTGCACCATTTCGTCATCTGGAGAGACTGGTTCTTCATCCCAGCCGAAAACTTCAGCAACAAGGCCCATGTTTTTACCCTGCATAGATTTAACAGTGTTTGTTGTTTCTAAGGGTGTGGCCTCAAGCAGTGCTAGCTTAGCTTTTTGCTTTCCTGTACTTAGCTTCAAAATCAACAGTTTTATTTTGATCAGATTTGTTTTGAAAGTTCTGATGAGACTGATAGATTTTAGGTTGAAATTTGCTAAAGCCTTAGGACTGATTTGACCCTGATGGTTTGAAAGAGGGTTCAGAAATTGTTTTTGAAAAACAGTCTTTGGCAAAATGACCTCTTTTGTGACACTTAAAGCATTCAGTGTCCTCATTAGCTTTAGCATTGGAAAAACCTTTGTTTCTTTTTATAAACCTTCGAGAGTTAGAAAGGAGTGCCCTTTCCTGAAATTCAATGTTCAGGTCATTTAGGTACTCCTCACTTGATCTCTCATCAGGCTCATCATCTGAATTTTCCTGAAAATCTTGAACCACACTGTTAGAATAGAAAGCAGTAGAAATTGGTGTTGAAGTGGTGGTCAGGGACTTCTTGACTTCCTGATACTTCTTTAAGTCAGGGTATCGTCTATTGATGAGGTTTTCCTCATAGACAAATTTCCCATATATTTCAGGAAGTTCAAGGTTCTGGATATGATTAGCATTCCTAAGTCCCTAAGAGAAATTCAACCACTTCTCAGGGAGACTATTGACAAAACCAACATTGATTTCATGTTTGGACAACTTAACACCATCATTTGACAGTTCATTTAGCAAGGTTTTGTACCGGGTGTAAGTTTGAGACAGAGTTTCAGAGTCCTTAGCCCTGAAGGTGTTATACTCAAGTTTCATGTCCATTATCTTGTTTTCCTTGGTATCAGATTGACCTTCATGACTGTGGACAAGGTCATCCCAGGTTTGTTTAGCTGTACTACAGCTTATTACAGACTCCATAATATCATCAGAAAGACAAGATATGATGATACTTTTGAGTCTTTGGTCCTGGTTGACCACTCTTCTCTCATCCTGAGTCCACTGAGCTTCAGGTTTAGGTAAACCTTTAGCAGTCTTTGGGATAAATGGACCTTCAATAATACATTTAATGTGGTAAGGTTCCATCCCAGTCAAATAGCAAAGCATACGCTATTTCCATTTGTTAAATTTACCAACTTCGAGTCGAGGGGCAACAGCAGAATAAGCTCCACCCTTTTTGTCGACAAGTTGGGGCACATCAATTTCAGCCATTAGGATCCTGATTTAAAAATGTTTTGAGCGGCTAATAAAAAGGTTTTATAATCAGCCTTGCTCTGATACCACTTGTTATTCCCTATTCACTATCGTATAAAAACAATTAAAGTACTTAAAACAAACTAATAGTGAATCAATGACTGAAATGACATAAGTAAAACACACTGAATAATTTTCAACTTAATATTCTTTATTAGAAACAAATCGAAAAAGAATACATTACCCAAGTACTTGCGAAATAGTACTTGGGATTGAAATGACAAAGGGTTTTAACTCCTCATGAAGCTCAGGCTAAGTCTGAGCACAACTACTATGGAACCACTGAGTTGTCTTAGGGACTGAGTTGTATTTGGAGGAGTGAAAGATGGCTTGTGTGTGTGTGTGTGTGTGTGTGTTTTACAATTCATAAGCTTAAATCTTTCACTCCATCTCTTATGTTATTTATACAAGTATGAGTTTTAACTCTATCCTAAGTGACAAACTGACAGGTTACAGAAGACAAAATACTGATGTATTTTGTCTCTGTTTACAAAGGCTATATTTGGTATGGGACAAGGCAACTTTCTACTTGTCAGCACTGACACTGAGCCTTTCAGGGAAAGTTGACTTCTTGAGGATAAGCACTCCGTCTTTATCTCTTCAAGCATAACCGTTTTGTCCCGCCCATTCTTCAATCTTCTCAGCCTTCAGTCTTCAGTCTAGTTTGTCTTCAGTGTTAGTAGTTGGTGAGGAGTTGAGGGATTCAGTGAGTTATTGTCATCACTCACTGAATCTACTGTCTTCTTTTTGACTCAGTCTTCACCCCTTAAGTTCCGCCTTACTGAGTGGAGAGACTTCATCTTTGTCTCTTACTGAGTATCCCGAAGACAGCTCACTGAGAGACTATGCGCTCAGTAACATGTTAACGTTCAAGGGATTAAACACTTGGGGTATTTTCTATTCAAATCCTAGATTTAAGGGATTTGGGTATTTACTGAACCCAACAGTTGTGTTTTTAATGCTTGATTAATCTTTGTGAACATTAGTTTATAGTTACTAGTGGAACTGTAGGCTAAACATCCGAAGATAACCTTAGTGTTAAGTTTATGAATCCTAGAGATTTCGTAGTCATTAACCTTAAGGTAGTCTCAAATAGTCAGGGATAAAAGCACACCCTACGTCCTTAGAAAACACAACGTGTTAAGAATAAGGACGTGAAAATTCAACCACCAATAAAAGATAAATAGGGAGTAATAGTAGGGATGAGCATTTCGAACCGAATCCCGGAACTGTACCGGTACCATACCGAAACAGTACCGATTCTTGAAACACGGTACGATACCGGGACTACGAAATAAGGTGAAAAAAAATCGGGACCACTAATTCGGTACGGGACCGATACCAAATCGGGAAATTCCCAAAAAATCGGGGAAACCCCGATTTCATGGTACCGGTACCGGTATCCGAATCCCGTTTGGTACGGTACTGGTACCACTAATTTATGCTCGGGAAAAAATCGGTACCACTAATTCGGTACGAGATCGGTACGGGACATGTACCGTGCTCATTCCTAAGTAATAATATTTAGGTAAACGCATCTTTAATCATCATACGAGCACACATCAATACACATAGACTACCCTTAGATTAGATAAATTAGATAAGTAGAGTAATCGATAGAACTACCAAACCCCCAAATCCAAACCCCGAGATTTTACCTTTAGTTTCTACAAAAATATAAAAAGATAAAAAAATAATCTTCCTCAACCTTAGCGTAGTAATTTCTCACTAGAATTCCTATTCCCCGAGAGAACGATATCAATACCCGAGGCTTACCCAATACTACACTACAACGATTAGGTTCACTGCCTAGGGTGTTGAAAAACTTGCTCGACGAAAAGGAAGTATCCTTTGACCCCGAACTCGCCTTGTACGTGCATCAAGTTTTTGGCGCCGCTGCCGAGGAATAGAATAGCTAGTTAGATTTTTATCTCGTTTAGGTTCCTTTACTTGATTCCTATCAAGTAAGAATTTTTTCTCATTTTTAGCTTCCTTGTAGTTTGTCCCCCTTCTTTGTGTTTGTGTTTGTAAAACCCTTTTCATTTGTCGCTATGGCAAGTGAAGTTGCATTTGAATCGTTAACAAATGAGGAACAATTGAATTTCACAAATTGGATTGCTTTTTATTGTTCTAATGAATTTGTGAGTGATCTTAGAGATATCCAAAAGGAGATGGGTGTAAGGTTGGATGGATTTGATAAATTTTGTGCTTGTGTGGCTTCTATTCAACGATCATTGTTAGAATCAACTCCTTTTAGTGAGACCCTCTTGAAATTTTTTGAGAAAAGCCTTCTAAGAATAAATCATCAGTTGAATTATAACAACCTAAATTTCGTAATGACATTCGCACCCTTTATACATGTACGACTTATAACACCCTAAACTAAAACTAAAAGATGTTAGCAATAATAATAATAAAATTAATAATAATAACATTGTTAGTATGAGTACATATTTGCATATATTGATATACATTTAAAAACAAAATCTGATAATGTGGATTACTTGCTCACTTATTTCTCGTCCTCCAAACTCTCAAATCCCGTTTTGTTCGACAAGTTAGTTTAAGATAGCTCCTATATACATCGACACATATATCACTATTTTCAGAAAAACAACAAAACCTAAACAACATCCGAATTAAAATTCTGTCAGTCATCATACAAGGGTCGTAGACCAGCAAGAACTAGTTTGGGTTCATGTTAGTATTGCTTATGTTGTGGGCCGTGTTCTGTCCAGGATTTCCATTTTGGTACTTTAGTACGAGTTTGGTTCGGGCTTTGCTTCGTGTGTTTCGATTTAGTTTCGGTTCATGGTTGGGTTAAGATTTTGGTTGCTGGTCATTGTTTCGAGATTGGTACGTGTAGCTGATCGTGTACGTTCAATTCGGATTTGGGATCGATTGTATCTCGTTGAACTTTTGTGTTACTGTTTGATCTTGTATTCGTACTTGTGTTCGTGTTCTTGTTTTCCGTTTCGATCTATCATTTGTTCGGAGGTATATTTTGAACTTCATGCACACTACATGAAACTTTGTTATATATATCAACCTATTACATATTACAGTAGTCAATAGAATCTTATACTGAATCACTATTAACGATGAATCAGATGCTAAGTTAAAACCTGTAAATTTTCATGAAACGTAAACTTGTATGATCACATGAATATGCATGAGTATCAACGTGATGATCAAACCTGTATTTTAGTATCTATGTATTTTAGTATCAATGTAAACTTAAATAACCATTAGTACATGCATGAGGTATGATACTACTAGTTATCACATTTTTTAACTTAAATACATTTTGATGCTTGAAGGGTAAAACGGGTAAGTTTGAGGGCGATCGCGAGTTTAATGGGTAAGTTATACAAGGACTTTAACGTGTGTCGAGGAAGTCGAGTCGGGGGTTACTAGTTGCGGGTTTTTACTTAATTGTGTCGATTAGTCGTTTGAACCGCGATCGAGGTTGAAGTTTGGCTTGTCGAATGAAAATTAAAATGCGAAAACATAATAGTGAATATGTAACCGTACGTATTGAGTTGCATGTTTTAACATTTTGATATTTTTCATTTAAACCCTCATCTTTGAGAATTTGTCACATGCAAACCCTAAACTTTTATAATTTGGCATATTACCACCTCATACTATTAATAGGATAATATGGAGTTTTTAAGTTTAGTTACTTATCACAATAAATCATAAACTTTGATAAATTACGCTTTAAACCTTAAGTTTAGATTTGTAAACTTTGATAATATGGAGTTATTGGCATTTGTAAACCCAAACTTTCTATTTCGGACAACTTACTAATTCAACGACCTTTCTAATTTGGAAAGTATTTAGCGTGGTAAACTTGGTAATTAAAAGTTATGAATTATGTAAAATTACTAAATTACGGAAACTTACTAAAAATGAAAAGTTACTAAATATGGAAAGTTGCTAAAAATGGAAGGAAACCATAAATATGAATAATTATGAATATGAGATGTTTTCTAAAACGCGAACGATCATTATTCGTGTAGATCCGCGGAGGAAGAAGTAGCCTTGGTTACTTATACATTTGGGTGATTGCTTACGGTTTGAGGTACAGATATTCTTTCCCTTTTCAGTAGGGATACTTGTGTACGTTCTGATCCTTTGATATGATCCTTTGCCATGATTCCTCTATGATGATCCTTTGTTTGCTTTTTGAATTGATTCGTATACTATGATTCTTCGATATGATTCGTTCCATTTTGACTTCGGTATGATGTGTTATGATATGATTCAGTTGCTATGATTTGTACGCTTATGATTCGGTATGATTTGGATATGATTATGATTTGTACATTCTGCCCCTTTTGTTACGAGCCAACTAGTCATGGAGGTACCATGACCATGTCATTGATGGCACCAATGGCATGACACTATCTGGGGCGGTGTGATTAGTCCCCGGCGTCCCCATTATGATTTGATATGATATGATTTGTGATTTGTGGCGCCTTATTTGCATATGTATACCTGTCTAGCTAACGGGGTACATATTGCCTTATGTACGGGGGGCGTATGGATGCATCCTAGGCTTATGATTTGATATGATTTGATACGATATGATTTGATATGATTTGTATGGATTTGGCGTTTGGGCTGTGCGTGCCTTGCACCCCCTCTCGCAATTTGGTACTTGTGAGGTCTCCCCTCCCTGGACCCTTTTGTAAGTAGTGTCCTTCATGTGGCATGCTGGACGCATAGGATTATTTGCTCGTGGGCATCTTTCATTTGTGATTCATTATACTTCATTGGATTATGTATTCGTATGTTCGTTGTGTTCTTCATGTGGCATGTTGAACACCTTTTGTTTTGGTATTTCATTATGTTCTCTTCATGACCTGATCCTTTATTGTTTATGATCTCTCATTCACTTTAATTTATTATCTTTTTCTCATTTGATACGTATGCCTTCATTCAGTTACTCGTTTGACCTTTCGTTCACCCAAAATTCTGATCTAGTCCATCCAACAACTATGTGGGGTTATAGTTATTTGAATTTAATATGCTTTCATTCCATGTGGTTGCCAAACTTATGATATCAGACTTTACTTCATATGTTTATAATGCTATGACATGAGTATGTGATTCTCTTGTTTATTATGTTGATGTGTGACTACGTGAATTGCCTACTCTCCATGCTGATATGTGATTACCTGAATTATCTGTTGCCATGCTAGTATGAAATTAATCGGTTACCATGTTAAGATGTGCTTATGTGGTTTGTTTAGATGCCATGCTTGTATGTAGATCTGTGACTTAGCGGCTTTTGGTGATGTCCTTATATAATTACTTCTTAAGTTATAACTATCATTTAATGTACTACCTGCTAATTATTGATCTGTCATGATTACATTTACGCACATGATTCCTTGCTGACGGAAATTGATTTGACTTATGTGTGTACCTATTGAATTGTTTAGTTGCCATGTTATAATCTTGCATAGTATTACTACTGATGATGCTACATGGTGTGATGACTGTACAGCTTGTCATTGTTATTTATCTGCCTGGTGTAATTGCCATACTTGAGCTATATTATCTGGTTTCCTGTCTGCTTATAGAGTATAGTTTAGTTATATGTTTTTGATTTGCTGCCTTGCTTGTTTTGCCATAACATGTTGTTAGTCATTCCGCTGCTTGACATGCTCTCACAATATTTGGGTACATGTTTAATTATGATGCTGCCTCTCATCCTTTATGTGATTCTTTGAATGCTTGAATATTTGTATGTGCTTGTATGTATTCGTGGATGTGCTTTTTGCTATGGCGTTTATTTGATTATGTTCTTGGTGGATATACGTCATGATGTTTTCTGCAGGTTTCTCATTGACTCATTCCTTTCTGTTCATTCGTTACGATTTCATTATTACATTTTGATTCGTTTCGTACCTTTGTTATATTTAGTTTTTGTTTCTGTCATATCTGTTCACTGAGCTTTGTAAGCTCAGCCGCATTTTCTTTTCCATGCGGCAGGTACTAGCAGGGCTATGGGCAAAAGTGAGGGTTGGAACTTAGAAGACCTACCCTATTTTGATGTTTCACTTAATTATGGATTTATGTTTCAGATTTGTATTTCTTTTAGTATTTCTATTTTGGATTTGTGGTTGTTTTTATCATTTTGGAGTTATGATGTTCATGACTTTATTTTATTTGTATGATAAGACTTCCGCTTGCGTTACTGTATGCTTTGTATGACACCATAATGTGGCATTCTGATCCGTATCGGGTTGGGGTGTTACAATTATGGTATCAGAGCTAAGGTTTCGTCTTGTTGACCTTAGGATTGACCTGTGAGGATTTGGGTAGACAGTAGGCTTCCGTCTGTTTCGATCTTTTTCGATTCTTTTGATTTTCGTTCAGATTTGACATCGATATTCTTTTGTCTTCGTTAATTTGACCTTCTTCTTTTCGCATTTATTTTGTCTATTTTATCTTCGCTCATTCGTTTTTCGATCGTTTAGTTGGAGACTACTCGTAGAGTCGAAGATGGTGGTGCCGACCCTTCATTGCTGGACTGGAAAGGTTTGTGAAGCAGAAGCCGCACCCGATTGTAATGCTGCTGGAGACATCAGGATGTTGCTGGAGGGAGTTGGACGGAGCAACCAGAGGAGCAAAGACAGAGACAAGATTCAACTGGAGGACACTTGAAAGACGTATGAGCAGAGGAACTATGACCGGCGTACTTTAGACGTGTGGAGAAACTACTACCAAGATTCGGGCATATTGTGGTCAACAGTACAACCGTTGAGATGCTGAGAAGATTCTTCTGCTTCATATGTTGGGCGTGATTCTTGTTATTCTCATTTGTTTCGTCATGCATTTTGAATTAGTTTGATATTTTGTCATGTGGTTTTGGACCAGTGATGTTTTCTTCGATTTGTTTGGAGCTTAGCTTGGATGATGGAGTCCTATGACTTAATTCTTCGGTGTTACTACAACTTCGCGTTATGTTTTATATGTCTTTGAGAAATCGCAATTTTCATCCGTCATGTGTACATTATTCGTATCAGTAAGGTTAGACTTTGCGGCACTTTGTCATTTTTGTTAACCTAAGGCTATTTTTGGATCGTCAGTAATGAGTCATGAGGAACCTTCTCGAGCAAGACATTGGCCTTATTTCTTTATGGAATTGTAAGTTTGATTGGATGTATTACGTGCTGACTGTATGTGAATTAATTTGATTTGATATGTTACTTGCTACCGGTATGTGTATCTGATTTGATATGATGTTACTGATGTGTTTCGTCATGACCCGAGATAGAATATGATGACAATAAGGGCTTGTTATGTGATGCAAGTATTATGACGCCTGATCAACGTGATAATACCGAGATCATATAATTCGAACTAATTGAAATCATACGACATCCTGGGTAATGCCTGAGGTTGGTACGTTGGGTGGACTAGGACTTGTATTCGTTAATTGTCAGTCTTCATATTCGTTTAGAATTTTGTACATCCTTGCGAGATTCTTACTGACATTGGTTACGTATAAGTTCTATACTCGTTGGACCAGAAATTAGTTATGATTTGTGCGGGACTACAGATTGCTACGTCTGCCTTAGAATAGTACGTCTTTGTTTACTTCCACGACTTCAATTTCGCGGACGAAATTTTCTTTTTAGAGGGGAAAAATTATAACAACCTAAATTTCGTAATGACATTCGCACCCTTTATACATGTACGACTTATAACACCCTAAACTAAAACTAAAAGATGTTAGCAATAATAATAATAAAATTAATAATAATAACATTGTTAGTATGAGTACATATTTGCATATATTGATATACATTTAAAAACAAAATCTGATAATGTGGATTACTTGCTCACTTATTTCTCGTCCTCCAAACTCTCAAATCCCGTTTTGTTCGACAAGTTAGTTTAAGATAGCTCCTATATACATCGACACATATATCACTATTTTCAGAAAAACAACAAAACCTAAACAACATCCGAATTAAAATTCTGTCAGTCATCATACAAGGGTCGTAGACCAGCAAGAACTAGTTTGGGTTCATGTTAGTATTGCTTGTGTTGTGGGCCGTGTTCTGTCCAGGATTTCCATTTTGGTACTTTAGTACGAGTTTGGTTCGGGCTTTGCTTCGTGTGTTTCGATTTAGTTTCGGTTCATGGTTGGGTTAAGATTTTGGTTGCTGGTCATTGTTTCGAGATTGGTACGTGTAGCTGATCGTGTACGTTCAATTCGGATTTGGGATCGATTGTATCTCGTTGAACTTTTGTGTTACTGTTTGATCTTGTATTCGTACTTGTGTTCGTGTTCTTGTTTTCCGTTTCGATCTATCATTTGTTCGGAGGTATATTTTGAACTTCACGCACACTACATGAAACTTTGTTATATATATCAACCTATTACATATTACAGTAGTCAATAGAATCTTATACTGAATCACTATTAACGATGAATCAGATGCTAAGTTAAAACCTGTAAATTTTCATGAAACGTAAACTTGTATGATCACATGAATATGCATGAGTATCAACGTGATGATCAAACCTGTATTTTAGTATCTATGTATTTTAGTATCAATGTAAACTTAAATAACCATTAGTACATGCATGAGGTATGATACTACTAGTTATCACATTTTTTAACTTAAATACATTTTGATGCTTGAAGGGTAAAACGGGTAAGTTTGAGGGCGATCGCGAGTTTAATGGGTAAGTTATACAAGGACTTTAACGTGTGTCGAGGAAGTCGAGTCGGGGGTTACTAGTTGCGGGTTTTTACTTAATTGTGTCGATTAGTCGTTTGAACCGCGATCGAGGTTGAAGTTTGGCTTGTCGAATGAAAATTAAAATGCGAAAACATAATAGTGAATATGTAACCGTACGTATTGAGTTGCATGTTTTAACATTTTGATATTTTTCATTTAAACCCTCATCTTTGAGAATTTGTCACATGCAAACCCTAAACTTTTATAATTTGGCATATTACCACCTCATACTATTAATAGGATAATATGGAGTTTTTAAGTTTAGTTACTTATCACAATAAATCATAAACTTTGATAAATTACGCTTTAAACCTTAAGTTTAGATTTGTAAACTTTGATAATATGGAGTTATTGGCATTTGTAAACCCAAACTTTCTATTTCGGACAACTTACTAATTCAACGACCTTTCTAATTTGGAAAGTATTTAGCGTGGTAAACTTGGTAATTAAAAGTTATGAATTATGTAAAATTACTAAATTACGGAAACTTACTAAAAATGAAAAGTTACTAAATATGGAAAGTTGCTAAAAATGGAAGGAAACCATAAATATGAATAATTATGAATATGAGATGTTTTCTAAAACGCGAACGATCATTATTCGTGTAGATCCGCGGAGGAAGAAGTAGCCTTGGTTACTTATACATTTGGGTGATTGCTTACGGTTTGAGGTACAGATATTCTTTCCCTTTTCAGTAGGGATACTTGTGTACGTTCTGATCCTTTGATATGATCCTTTGCCATGATTCCTCTATGATGATCCTTTGTTTGCTTTTTGAATTGATTCGTATACTATGATTCTTCGATATGATTCGTTCCATTTTGACTTCGGTATGATGTGTTATGATATGATTCAGTTGCTATGATTTGTACGCTTATGATTCGGTATGATTTGGATATGATTATGATTTGTACATTCTGCCCCTTTTGTTACGAGCCAACTAGTCATGGAGGTACCATGACCATGTCATTGATGGTACCAATGGCATGACACTATCTGGGGCGGTGTGATTAGTCCCCGGCGTCCCCATTATGATTTGATATGATATGATTTGTGATTTGTGGCGCCTTATTTGCATATGTATACCTGTCTAGCTAACGGGGTACATATTGCCTTATGTACGGGGGGAGTATGGATGCATCCTAGGCTTATGATTTGATATGATTTGATACGATATGATTTGATATGATTTGTATGGATTTGGCGTTTGGGTTGTGCGTGCCTTGCACCCCCTCTCGCAATTTGGTACTTGTGAGGTCTCCCCTCCCTGGACCCTTTTGTAAGTAGTGTCCTTCATGTGGCATGCTGGACGCATAGGATTATTTGCTCGTGGGCATCTTTCATTTGTGATTCATTATACTTCATTGGATTATGTATTCGTATGTTCGTTGTGTTCTTCATGTGGCATGTTGAACACCTTTTGTTTTGGTATTTCATTATGTTCTCTTCATGACCTGATCCTTTATTGTTTATGATCTCTCATTCACTTTAATTTATTATCTTTTTCTCATTTGATACGTATGCCTTCATTCAGTTACTCGTTTGACCTTTCGTTCACCCAAAATTCTGATCTAGTCCATCCAACAACTATGTGGGGTTATAGTTATTTGAATTTAATATGCTTTCATTCCATGTGGTTGCCAAACTTATGATATCAGACTTTACTTCATATGTTTATAATGCTATGACATGAGTATGTGATTCTCTTGTTTATTATGTTGATGTGTGACTACGTGAATTGCCTACTCTCCATGCTGATATGTGATTACCTGAATTATCTGTTGCCATGCTAGTATGAAATTAATCGGTTACCATGTTAAGATGTGCTTATGTGGTTTGTTTAGATGCCATGCTTGTATGTAGATCTGTGACTTAGCGGCTTTTGGTGATGTGGCTTTTGGTGATGTCCTTATATAATTACTTCTTAAGTTATAACTATCATTTAATGTACTACCTGCTAATTATTGATCTGTCATGATTACATTTACGCACATGATTCCTTGCTGACGGAAATTGATTTGACTTATGTGTGTACCTATTGAATTGTTTAGTTGCCATGTTATAATCTTGCATAGTATTACTACTGATGATGCTACATGGTGTGATGACTGTACAGCTTGTCATTGTTATTTATCTGCCTGGTGTAATTGCCATACTTGAGCTATATTATCTGGTTTCCTGTCTGCTTATAGAGTATAGTTTAGTTATATGTTTTTGATTTGCTGCCTTGCTTGTTTTGCCATAACATGTTGTTAGTCATTCCGCTGCTTGACATGCTCTCACAATATTTGGGTACATGTTTAATTATGATGCTGCCTCTCATCCTTTATGTGATTCTTTGAATGCTTGAATATTTGTATGTGCTTGTATGTATTCGTGGATGTGCTTTTTGCTATGGCGTTTATTTGATTATGTTCTTGGTGGATATACGTCATGATGTTTTCTGCAGGTTTCTCATTGACTCATTCCTTTCTGTTCATTCGTTACGATTTCATTATTACATTTTGATTCGTTTCGTACCTTTGTTATATTTAGTTTTTGTTTCTGTCATATCTGTTCACTGAGCTTTGTAAGCTCAGCCGCATTTTCTTTTCCATGCGGCAGGTACTAGCAGGGCTATGGGCAAAAGTGAGGGTTGGAACTTAGAAGACCTACCCTATTTTGATGTTTCACTTAATTATGGATTTATGTTTCAGATTTGTATTTCTTTTAGTATTTCTATTTTGGATTTGTGGTTGTTTTTATCATTTTGGAGTTATGATGTTCATGACTTTATTTTATTTGTATGATAAGACTTCCGCTTGCGTTACTATATGCTTTGTATGACACCATAATGTGGCATTCTGATCCGTATCGGGTTGGGGTGTTACATGAATGATCTTAGGCACCATGATAAAAAAGACCTAGTTTTTATGAACATGGAACCTAAACCCGAACAAGATTGTGAGATGGTTAGAGTTGAACTACCTAGTTGCATGTGTGGGATAGATTTCAAAACATATGACACGCATGAGGAATCCTTTAGGCAAATAGAACATAGTGATCAAATTTTTGAGAATGATTCTTATGAATCGGACCAAGAATTTGAAATGGCTAAAGAAGGATTTGAGATACTTAGGAGTGTATTTGGGTTAGATCATACTAAAACACATGATGAACATTTAGGAGATCTAGATATAATGGATAATGAGGTGGAAACTCCAAGCCCACAAGCCCTACCATCACTTGAGGAACACACATCGCCTATAACTTACCCGGAAGAAGTAGAAGAGACTATAGGAACCCTGATTGATATAGAACATTTGGACCAAACGCCATTAGAGAATGTAGGTTTAGATGCTTGTTGTCATTACCTCTCTCTTAGTCCTAGGGAAGTTCCTAATTTTGATGAACCGGAGCCTCAACTAAAAACCTTACCCAATTTTTCGTCTTTAGATGTGAATCTAGGAATTGAATTAGGCCCCAATCCACCCATCAAAATAAATAGTCCGGGTAGTTGTTTGATAAAGGTAGTAGACTCTAGGCCATGTAGAGTGGAAGCTAATATAGGAGTAACCCATGACCTTACACACTTACATCACCCATTCATGGTTGATAACAAGAAACATTATGGGTTTAAACTGGGTTTATTAGGTCAAGATGGATCCTTAACTAAGAATCTTTTGAATTTGATAGAAGATGATCCATTTTTAGGAGAGAGATTTTATTCACCCACTACACCAATAGAATTAGGTAAGGTTATAATGAATGGAGCACACTCCTTTGAGCATATAAATCACCCATCACCCTCTCCTTACGTAGCAAATTTCCACCCTAAGGGTGTGTATCACTACTATCACCCGCACTTAAGCTTAAGTGTAGGAAAAACTTCCCCTTTATCCGTTAAATAAGGGTAGAGTCAAGCTCGTGACTCGAACAAAAACAAGCGCTTCTTGGGAGGCAACCCATGTGTATTTGTTTTTCATTTCTATTTGTGTGTTTATATATCTTTTTCATTATTGTTTATTCTCATCTTAGACTTTTTGAAAATGATTTATTTTGTCTTTAACCTCGTCTTAATTACATATAAAGGTATTTTACAAAAAAAGGATAAGTGAAGGAAGGATTACACACGTTTTTAAAAGAACGTGAACATGAGAATTACGATTATTGAAAATGATATATATGTGTGTTTGTTAGAGTCAAATGCTTGTATCGAGTCATAATGGATGTTTTGCAGGAACTTTTCCAGATTTTAAAGGTGTAATTTTTCTAGAAAAATGCAGCAGACCAATTTCTGTCAGGTGAACCTGACGGCGTCAGGATTGCAACCTGACGACGTCAGGAGGAGCAGAAACAGCTTATCCAACTTTTTCTCGTTTTCTGTGCTGCTTATAAATTTTTGGAAATTCTCAGGTCTTATTTTTCCAGAAAACATGCAAACATCCATTCCACAAGCATTATATCCTAGTGTAGTAGAGTCATATGTAGTTTTACCGCCAATTTTACGCGAAGGTTTCATCTATTTTCTTAAAGTGTTCAGGTTTTATTTATCAAGAAGAAGAAATAGAAGATTGGATGGAGCTTTTCACGCATACATTCTTCTTGAAAAGGATTTAACCACTACTTCACACGGATCCTACCAAGCTAATTAGGGGAGCACTAGTTTCTTTCTCTTTTAATTACCTTCCGTTATCATAACTTTGATACTTTCGAGGAAAATTGGGGACAATGTTCAGTTTAAGTGTAGGGAAGGAGAATAAAACGGGAACTTTGAAACTATGCTTATCTTTGAATATTTGTCTTGTCCTATTTCATTTGTGTAATAAGCTATGAGAAATATCGGTTAGGGTAATTTTAGCACCAAATTTAAAATTTTTCATGACTTGTACGAGTGGGTCTTTAGTCTTAATAAAGCGTCTCATGGATAGGAAGTTATATGACTAGCACAAAAAAAAACCCTTTACCACTCAAATTCCACCCCAAAAAAATGTGAGGTTCGCCCTTAGATCTATAGGAATTAATGCATTCATCTTTAGTGCTTCAAGAGTGTACCGGTAGTATAATAGATTCTAGAATTTGTTTTGTGATGCATCCCGAGATCGCTAGTGAGACTACACTTGTGTAGTTAGGAATAACTAAATGATAAGAGGCATTAGGATAACCCTTGTTTGACACTCGTATTATAATTACTTCTTCCACATCGGTTGAGTAATTCCCCCACACCCTTGCGATGTACTCATCTTTAGTACACGATACCACTAGTTAACCCCTCATAGCCTATCCTTTTCGCGGTTCTCGTGATGTTTCAGTTTTCTGGAATATCAATGAAGAGCATTGTTTACAATCCACCCACAAATGTACACCCAAATCGCCTTAGCCTACCATGTATGCACTCACTTTTTAGTGCATTATTGTTATCATACTAAACCCTTAGTTCAATTGTCTAGTTACTTGCATGGTTTCTAAGTCGAGTCATATATTTTGTACATAGTTTTGGGACGATTGGGACTCATGGGTAAAGTTAAATTTTATGGAGTGACGGGAAAGAATGTTAAATTCAAATTCCCTTTATTTACGTAATAATGTACTCCAAGTGTTTTGATCTTTTCAATTCGGGTCAAATTAGTGTTAGAGTAATAAAAACTCAAGTGTAGGGATGTGCCTATAAATCCCTTATATTTTGATGTTATCGTAGATGATGGCAGAGTAAAAGTGCATGCAAAAAAAAGTGTGTTGAAAAAAAAAATGAAAAAACATACAGGCTACCATCCTACATCTATCTTTATATTTATGTTTGTTTGTTTCAAAGTTATCTAGAGTTTAGAGACTCGAGTCTTGGCTTAGCAACGCTATTCTTCTCATGCTTGTAACATAAAGATTTTTGACTTACCACCACTAAATCGCCTATCCAACCAAACCCTTTGTTTCCCTAACCGTAAGCCTAACGTTACAACCCTTTAAAAGACCTCTTAGATAGTTGTTCCTAGGTGCTTACGCCAAAGCGGTGGAGGTTTGATATAGTCTCAAGCCTATGGTAATCTATGTACTATGACCGGTTAATGAGTGTTTATCTTCCATTTCCATTTGCTATATTTCATATACACCCGAGAGATGAGAGTATCCAAACACCACTTGTGAGGTGCTAGTATATAATTTTCGTGCTAGTTATAACTATTGCGGGGCTTATACTTGTTATAAATTATGTTAAACCATTGCTTTATGCCCCCTAACTTATAAATTGATTGGCCAAAAGCACATTTGCTTGAGGACAAGCAAATACCAAGTGTAGGGATATTTGATAAGGATTTAAAATGTACACTTTTAAGGGGTCATTTAAGCCCTTAATCGCACACTTTTATATCCGTTACTGCTTAATTTCGTTCCTTTTCACTTTTTAGGTCTCTTAGAAGCAAAATGCTGTAATGATGCATTTTTGGACGAAAAGGAGTGAATATGTGAAGAAAATAGCTAAGTCAAGATCAAGACACTCAAGCTGCTGGAATTACACCTGACGACATCCCAAACAGAGGGCGGTCCCTATTTTGTGACGACTTAGAAGCAAATTTGCTATTTTACACCTGACGGCGTCAGGCTTTGAAAAGTAAGGGCGTCACGAAGACTTTTCTTCTCAGACGGCCTAGATCTAGACTCAGACGACGTCACTGCTGAAGATAGACAGCGTCACAACCACAACATGACGCCGCCCCAATGTTGACTTGGCCAAGACGAAACCCTAATGACGGCAATCAGACGGCGTCTCACCTATAAGGCGACGCCGTCGCAGTTGTAAAACTATATATAGAATTCGATTTTTCATTTTTTAAGAGGTAGACTTGTGGAGTAAAAACCTAAAACGTTTGGACAGTATTTTAGGGTTCTCATACCCTATTTTACATGGAGATAAGTTATTTATTCCCTTGATTTCATTATGTCTTCGATTGAATGCGTATGTGCTTGCATGTTTAACATGTCTGGCTAATTTACTTGTGTTTTTGCTTAGATCTATGAAACCTAGTTATTAATTATTGATTGGTTGTCTCTTATCTTAATTGTAATTGGCTTAGGAGTGCATTAGGCCATCGTTGTGTTTTTAATGCTTGATTAATCTTTGTGAACATTAGTTTATAGTTACTAGTGGAAATGTAGGCTAAACATCCGAAGATAACCTTAGTGTTAAGTTTATGAATCCTAGAGATTTCGTAGTCATTAACCTTAAGGTAGTCTCAAAGAGTTAGGGATAAAAGCACACCCTACGACCTTAGAAAACACAACGCGTTAAGAATAAGGAAGTGACAATTCAACCACCAATAAAAGATAACTAGGGAGTAATAGTATCTAGGTAAACACATCTTTAATCATCATACGAGCACACATCAATAGACATAGACTACCCTTAGTTTAGATAAATTAGATAAGTAGAGTAATCGGTAAAAGTACCAAACCCTCAAATCCAAACCCCGAGATTTTACCTTTAGTTTCTAAAAAAATATAAAAAGATAAAAAAATAGTCTTCCTCAACCTCAACCTTAGCGTAGTAATTTCTCACTAGAATTCCTATTCCCCTAGAGAACGATATCAATACCCGAGGCTTACCCAATACTACACTACAACGATTAGGTTCACGGCCTAGGGTGTTGAAAATCTTGCTCGACGAAAAGGAAGTTTCCATTGACCCCAAACGCGCCTTGTACACGCATAAGCTCTTGAGAACTTTAAACTGGTGACAGTTAGTGCGAAGATGGCAGATGATACGTTGGACTTTTCGTTTTGTCGTACACCAAGAGGAGGGTTCGAGCATGCTCAGTTTGCTGATTTGTCTGACATGGTTCATGATGTTAACCTAATTTCGATATCGGACAGATGAACCTGGTTTTTGGAAGGTTCGGGGGAGTTTACTGTGGCATGTTTAAGTAAGGAGATCGATGATAAAAGGCTCTTGGGTGTGAGTTCTAAGACTCGTTGGATCAAATCCGTCCCTATTAAGGTCAATGTGCATTCTTGGAAGGTGAAGCTTGATACCCTTCCAACAAGGCTAAATGTTTCTCGTCGAGGTATTGTGATCGATTCTATTTTCTGCCCTATTTGCGATAATGGCGTGGAGTCTTCCAATCATTTGTTTTTCATGTGGAATACGGCTAGACAAGTCTATAGTATGATTACACAATGGTGGGATATCCCTCATGTTGAAGGCAACTCTCATGACGAATGAAGCTCTTGGCTTCTGTCGTTGCGGCTTTCGTCTAAAGATAAACTTATTCTTGAAGGCGTTTTTATGTTATGTGGTGGCATATATGGTCTTATCGGAATAAACTTCTCTTTGAGCCCAAGACTCCTTTGAAGGCGACGATTTTTGACGACATAGTTTCTAGGTCGTTTTATTGGTGTAGGTATCGTTGTAAAGCCTCGTTTAGTTGGAACGTGTTAGGATTTAGAAAATCCATAGTGAAGTGTCGGTCACCCCAACTATTGTCTAGCATATGTTAGCTCGTAGACATATCGTTATTTACTTGTTTATTAACTTAGTTATTAGTTTAGATTAACACCATGGAGGAAGGACGGGTCTTTACCCACTGTATGCCTGATCCAAAGTCCGACAAGAGGACGTTTAGTTGTAACTATAAATACCTCTTCCATTCTTGGAAGAGGTGGTGATTCTTAATCTAACCTTTCATTTTTGTTTCACTTTCTCTCTCTAAGGAACACCCTCTCTACTCTTCTCTCTCTAACCATGGCATACTTGTATTATTGATACGCCTACACAGCGCGTTCGGGGTCAAAGGAACTTCCTTTTCGTCGAGCAAGTTTTTCAACACCCTAGGCAGTGAACCTAATCGTTGTAGTGTAGTATTAGGGTAAGCCACGGGAATTGATATCGTTCTCCAGGGGAATAGAAATGCTAGTGAGAAGTTACTACGCTAAGGTTGGGGTTGAGGAAGATTATTTTTTATCTTTTTATGTTTTTAGAAAATGGAAAGGTATGAATCTCGGGGTTTGGATTTGGGGGTTGGTATTTCTACCGATTACTTCTACTATCTAATTATCTAATCTAAGGTGAGGGTAGTCTATGTCTATTGTTGTGTGCTCGTATGATGATTAAAAATGTATTTGCTTAGGCTTTATTACTCTCTAGTTATCTCCTATTGATGGTTGAATTGTCACGTCCTTATTCTTAATCGCGTTGTGTCTCTAAGGTTGTAGGGTATGCGTTTATCCCTAACTCTTTGAAGCTACCAAAGGTTAATGACTACAAAATCTCTAGGATTTATAAACTTTAACTATAAGGTATTTTTTGGATGTATAGCCTACAATTACTCTAGGTGATTATAAACTAAGGTTCAACAAAGATTAATCAAGCATTAACAACACAACGAATGACCTATCGCAATACTAGGTCAATCACAATTAAGATAAGAGACAACCAATCAATATTTAATAACTAAGTTTCATATTACCTAAGCAAACACACAAATAAATTAGCCGGACATGGGAAACATACAAGTATACACACAATCAATTGAAGACATAATTGAATTAATGAAGTAAAACACTTATCTTGATGTAATATAGGGTATGGAACCCTAAAATACTGTACAAGACAGCCTTGGTTCGGTTTAGGTTTTTTACTCCACAAAACTACCCACTGAAAACTAAAAAAATCGGTTTCTATATATAAGGTTACAACTTCAACGGCGTCACCCTTTAGTTTGTGACACCGTCGGGTCGCCGTCATTAGGGTTTCGTCTTGGCCACGTTATCATTGTGACGGCGTCACCTTATGTCCATGACGCCATCGCCTTGAGTCTCTGACGCCGTCTGAGCTGCGATGCCCTACTCTTTTAAAACCTGATGTCGTCACTTGTAAATAAGCAATTTGGCTACTGAGTCGTCACAAAACTTGTTCCGACGATGTCACAAGTATAACCTGACGCCGTCCCCTTCAGTTTCAGCAGCTTGAGTGTCTCTATTCTTGACTTTGGCCATTTTCTTCGTATATTCGCGCCTTTTCGTCTGAATAAGTGTCATTCCAGCAATTTGCCTTCAAGATACCTAAAAAGTGAAAAGGAACGATATTAAGTAATAATGGATACAAAAGTGATCAAATAAGGGCTTAAACGACCCCTCCAAAAGGTACATTTTAAAACCTTATCAATTATCATCATCACCCGAATCATCAAACAACATAAAAGTATGATCCTACAATTGGTACCAGAGCCAAGGTTGTGTTGTTCTTGATGAATTCGTATGGTTTTTGCACTTGTTTTTATATGCGGTTTATATGGTTCTTTGAAGCGGTTTGTTGGGGTTTTGATGATGTTTCGATGTGTGTTGATTCTGATCGTGGTTGTTGATGAATCCGTAGTTATAAGCTGGTTTTAGTCATGTTTGCCTGGGTTGATGCGGTTTGATATGACTTGATGAATCCGATGTTTTAAATGATGGCTTGTTTCTTAAATATGTTGGTTTTTATTATAACATTCTAAGCTGTTTTAGTGTTGAATCTGTTGCCTTTAATGTCGTTAAATCTAGTTGTTAAGCAGGTTGTCAAACAATTTGTTAAACAGATTGATTAAGCAGTTGGTTATTAAGCAGTTTGGAACTTATTAACATGTTCGTTGAAGCGGTTTGAGGTCTTGTTCTTACACGCGGTTTGTTATTTATAAAACTATCCAGATTCATCGTTTTTGAAGCGATTTGGTCGAAGCGATTTGGTCGATACGATTTGGTCGATACGTTTTGGTCGATGCATTTTGGTTCTAATGCGGCTTGATATCTAAGGGTGTGCAGTTTGAATCTAAAATGCTTATGCGGTTTGAATGATGCGTCTTGACTATGTGAGTTGTGCTTATTAAGCGGTTCGTTACTTGTGTTGATGTGATTTGAGAAAAGGAATCGTTTTGAACAACGGGTGAGACTTGACTCTTTGGATGCGTTTTGTTACTTAAAGAGGTTTGATAAACAGATGCGTTTTGTAAGCAAGATGAGGTTTGAAAGATAGGTGCGGTTTGATAGATTAAGCAGTTTGACACGAAATTGAATGCGGTTTGAAAATAGATTGTTGCATTTTGAAACACTTAAAGGCTATGCGGTTTGAAAGGGTGTATGCGTGATTGACTTGACACATCTTGATTCAACATTCATACAAGTTATAATGGCAACTTATCAAGACTCTAAAGACATCATCATTCATCTACTATCTAAACCAACATCAAAGAACATTCAAGTCACATTATCCTAATCGCATTTTTCTACGAGATCAAAGATTAAAGAAGAACAACATCAACAACATCAAAGAGCATCTACACAATCTACAAACATCTAACCTACATACCAATCACGTCAACAGTTCATTAATCTACAAGAACAAGAAGTAAACGAAAAGGAACTTGCAAAAGATAAACCAACATCAACATCATATAAGATCATCCAAACCCAATCCTAATCCTACAATCATCTCACCCATGTCCAAATTAACATGCCAACAGAAACATATGCATGATTTAAGAAAATTCAACCTTGTAATCTTTTAAAGATATTTGTTTGGTTGAACTTATTTCTTCATCAATCTCATTTGCAAGTCTAAGCTTCATTATATTCGAAACGTTAATGAAAGTTAATCTAACATGGGGGTTAGAAACTTTTGTGTTTCATTATTTGACTCATCACTGATCAAGACCTCAAGATACATATTGAAAGATTAACAAAATAAAATGGATCTCAGATGTGTGTCACGTGCTCTCAAGCCTCGAACAAACTAAACCGTTTAATGGTCTTCTCAACAAATACCATCACAGATCCATTGTTTATCTACACAAGGCTCGACCCATTCATTAAACATAATGAAAATGTTTATCGAATCTCAGTTTATATCAAAATAAAATCTAAGACCAAAAATTAATAGATCTCAGTTTTTTTTAAATTCGTGGAACTCAAGAGTTACATCAAGACCAAAAGGTCTAAAGCACGAAAATAAAAAATCATCACAGATCTACCTTGTCTCATTCACTATCCGAACAAAGGAGCAAATTTATAACAAGAATGTTAAAAATCCATTCATGGTTTGTTAATGGTTTGTTAAATGACAAATACTCTAAACGAATTAAATCACATGTTTCGGGGTGATTTACAGCTACATCAAAGGTGCAATACCCATAAAAACTTTTTCATCATAGATCTCTACGAGTAAATATCCGAACATAAAAAGGATGGATTCATAACAAGTGTGTTAGAATCCTCTTTGGTTCGTTTCAAGTTCAAAATGTTCGAAAGAGTTCAAATGGTATCACCTACCTAAGACCATGGTTGAGATCTCAGAACCGTTCGCTCATTTGGAGCCATCTTTGTGGCATCTCAGATTCAGTTTGGAGCCATCTCCGTGGCATCTCTGATTAGCAGACTTATGAGGAGGGGGTGGACATGAAGAGTAATTAGGGTTTTAGATATGGTTGTGGAAAGAAGCAGAAATGGGGGCGGATTAGTTGTTAGAAGGAGGCGTATTATTAGGGATATTGATTTCTAGGGTTTGATAAGTGGGAGTGATATTAGGTGGGGTGTGTGAGAATGAGTAAGTTAAATACCCGTAATATTAGGGTATGTGATGGATTGGTGGATCGGGTGTAGTGATTGTAATGGGTCGTGTAACTATGTTTGATATGGGCCTTGAGAGTTTGGATATGTTTGGGCCCGGGAGAAATCTGTTGGACGTAGGCTTTTTGCTTATACTTGTAAGAATGTTGTATTTTTTATAATTGATTGTCAATTGGAACAAATATTATACTTGTTCGATCCAAAGGTTATAGTGAATGATGGACCGGACATGGATAATGGACTTGGGCCGGATACTTATGCTTCTTGGACGAGACCATTGTTGGACTTGTGCCGGGTCAGATTCTAGGCGATTTGTTATATATCAAAGATATTGGAAGGCATGAGATGATCATTGCAAGAATTTACATGGACCGGATCAGGTTGAATAGTTATTTGGATCGGGCTTGAAATTATATGTGATGATATTGGACTTGGAAGATGGACGGATGGGCTTCTCAAGAGAATTGATTGATTATGAGATTTGTTAAAGAGACTTGATGATGATGAGATTTGGTATGATAATGAGAGTTGTTGTGGTATGCGGTTTGGTGCTTTGGTGTATACATTTTCACGGAGAACATTATGTCACGGCTTGAATTGATGTTTGAACTAAGTTGACCACGAGGTTGTTTTTATACGGTATTTCTTATTTGGCTTTGAAGTGAGGTTTTCTGGGCGCGTTTACTTATTTCGTCTTCTTTCTTTCTACCCTTCCGCGAAGATGACTTGTTTGGGCATTTATTGAGTGTGCTAAAGACTTGGCTATCTAGTTACTTTTGTGATTCTTTCTCGCTTAACCGACAAAGTAACTATCACTATCGGTGTCTCACGTAGTTAAGGATTCGTTAAGAGATTTTGTACATTGGGTACACCGTTTCTTTTTCACAAGGATTAGTACAAGCTTAAGTAAAAAATCTTGGAAATTCTACTTCATTTTCAAGTTTGGTATATCGGGTTTTCTTCACCAAGTGGTCACAGAAATGCCGACAGAATACGTGGATATTGTGTTTACCAAAGGGTTTTAATGGTTGAGATGTGATCAGCAATTCTCATGAGTTATTCAACGTTACAGAATGACAATGATACTTCACAGTCTAAGCTAAATCTTTCAAGAATCCTCAGTGTCATTCATGATTTTTCAAGATGTTTGCTTATGACAAGAACTTCTCGTGTAAATAGTCGTACACGTTAATGATGTTTTCGAAAGTTCAAAACCATCATGGGGGAGAAACGTGTACTTTGATGTTATAAGGTCAATCCCATGGAAGAAGTAGTGTATACTACTACCTCCGTCTCAATTTAATTGTCCATATTTCTATTTTTGGATGTCTCAAAAAGATTGTCCACTTTCCCTTTTTAGTAAAAACTAGAGAATATAAAGGGGGAATATTCTATTTGTGTGGTTGAAAATTAAAGTTGTCCCACTTTTATTAAACTTTGTGCTTTCTCTCTCATGACAATTAAATTGAGACGGAGGGAGTACTTTACTTAGTATGGTTTGTGAAGTATTCTACATAGGGGATAAGAATTGTTGATGAACCACTGCATGTTCCCCTAAAACATATATTCACCGAAACCAAATTTGTCAGAACTCATTCAAGCTGACATTGTTTACGGTTTAGTCTTGGTTTTGTAAAATCCCGCGAAAGAATCTATTTCTCGGTTTAAATCATAGATTTGTAAAATCCCGTGACAATTGAAACATCCTGGTGAAAGAAAAAGTGCATTTCTGATTCTATCTCTCGGTTTATTCTTGGTTTTGTAAAATCTCGCCAAAGAATCTATTTCTCGGTTTAAACCATATAATTGTAAAATCCCGTGATGATGGAACCATCCTGGAGAAAGGGAAAGTGTAATTTTGGGTCTTATCTGATACTGGCACTACGGTTTTAACTTCGAAGAAGGGATAAAGTGTGTACTTCATGTCTTGGATGATTGTTTGGATTTTCTTCATGGCAATTTTGGTTATTACAAGGTTTTACACGGTTATGTGCTTTTGACCATGGTCGGGATGAAACCATTATCATAGTTCACTTAAAACATCAAAGGAGGCTAGATCTGAGCTTTTAACCACAAGACGTGACAACATCGTTAATTCATTATTATTTATTTGAGGTTGAAGTGAAATTTCACGGGCGAGTGCACTTAGTATCTGAAGGTATCAGGGATGGTTGGATGAAGATTCTTCGAGATCCTTGCTCGAGCTTTTAACATTTTCAAAAACGAAGACTTGGAAATCTAGTTATTTATGGGTGATTTTTTTTTTCTTTTAACCACCCAAAAATAACTATCACTTTAAGGACTTACGTTGTAGTGCTCAGTGTCACATTGAATTGTGGATTTTCAAGAGGTGATGTACGTCTTATACTTGACGGTTGGTCGGATGAAGAGTATAGAGTACTTAGGGATTCAAAGGGGTATGAACTCTCGGCACCGCTCTTTGTTACATGTGTGCAAGTTTAAGTCACGAGTTCAGGTTATTTTACTTTAGGGTCAAATTTGTCATATTGGGTTTTCTCCATCAGTTGTCACGACAAAGAGCCTACTGAATGATAATGGGATTGATAACAATTTTGCAAGGAGTAGTAGTAAAGAGAGAGATTATGACGTTTGAACACAACAGTTCAAGCCTCGTTCTCTAAAGAAAAGAAAAGTGTATGTTTCAGTGCGCTTTATCTTCTAAAGAAGAGAAATCTTCTCATTTATGACCATTCTCATCAACATGCTTCATGCTTTTTCCATGTGCGCTCAGTCATCAAATGAACCGAACTACCGTTGCTAGTAATCATATTCCACTTGCTCAATTATAATGACGATGGCAACATCATATACAGTTTTTGCGAGGGAGAAGTGTGAATAGATTACATTTGGATGATACTCACTTATGTAGTCAAGAATGGCAACTTCGTCTGCAATTCTTGAGGGGGGAGAAGAAGTGCGAATTTACTGCATGTTGATTGATATCTGAGAATAAATGTTCAAATGGCTCCAAACTTATGTAAGAACCGAGCTTCTTCTTATCGGGTCATCTTCACATGGAGTTTATTCTAAGAGTCGTTGGTTGACATCTTCACATGGGCTGATATGATTAATGACAAAGTGCTTCCAGTTGCGGGGTTAATTTCCTTGATGAACATCCTTCTGTTCTTGTTTGATTGGGAGGGATTTTAGTTAAGGGGATTTGCTACATGTAAGTTAACGGGTTGCTGATTCTGAAGTATCAAAACCAACAAGGGGGAAAGAGAATTACATCTAAAAGCAAAATGAGTAAACTTGATGAACTTAATACTTCTAAGTGATTGAAGAAATCCCGGGAATACAAATGTCATGACCGCAGAGAAACTCAAGGTTTGAATCATGGCGTTTAGTGTTCTTATTCCAACTATGTGGGGGAAGAGATGGAAGAGTTAGTTTCTGGTGATAAAAGAGGTACACAAGTGTGTCATGATTTTGATGTTATCGCAATCATCAGGGGAGAGAATTGTGTACATTGGGGATGCACAACTGTTTCACTTGAGAGCTTCATCAGTGATTCAGTGATAATCACTTATTCCGGAGTTGACATCCGCATAGATAATCAGTGATTCAGCCCGCTACTTCAATGTTATCGGTTATTCTCTCATTGGGCATTCGGGTAGTTCGGGTTCTTGAACTTCATACACAATCATCAGGAACGATAAATGTGTACATTGGTGGTGTTAACAGTTATTCTTTGAATGAGTATATGCGTATTCGGGTTCGTGAGCTTTATTCTATGAGACTGACTGCATCACTTCAACTACTCGGGGGAAGTGGTATCTTGACACCTTTTGGTATACATCGCTTCAGAATTCAGTGGTAAAGAAATATGAGAAGACTTATTCATGTGTGGGATGATACGTTGCTGTTCTATCTTGGTGATATAACCCCGAACGAAGAATCACAAAGATCATTCTTAAAAGGAGCAGCAAGATCGACGATAATGGTGTGCTCCTCTGTGCACCTGGCTAAGGCAAACTTGAAAGAAAGCTTTGAATCTGCTCAGCAAAAGGATTTTCGGTTTGGGGGGAAGCTGCCAAAGTCTCTCTTTCAGAAGGTTTAAGTTCTCTTTTCGATTCAGGAGCCTCGAAAGCTTTGGTGGTGGAAGTTTAAGATATGGTGATTTCTATCTTCGTCAACGGTGTTGTTCGATATCCTTATCTCGGTACTCGTATCATCATCTTCTTAAGCTATATCATCTACTCTATCTGTAAATATTTATCAAAAAGCAAAATATAAAAATATAAAACCAACAAAAAGAAAATAGAAAAATATAAAACCAACAAAAACCCATAAAAATCAGAAAAATTTGTAAAAGACCAAAAATATTGTTTTCTCAAGATATGTCTTCTGGTATCGATAACATCTACGGTCTTAGAAATGTCATTCAATAATGGCACGGGACTTTAGATGAAGTTCGAGCAGGAGATGTAAATATTTCTTTTCAAAACATGTCTAAAACTATGGCTGACAGTTATTTCAGACTGTAACCCGTGCTTAAACTATTATTTCAGATTGCAACCCGCTCTTCAAAGAAGGAAAGTGCTGCGCTAAAACAATTTTCATAAATTCGTGCACTTATCCTAAAATCTAAATGAGGAAAGTATGTCGAAAGACTACTGTTCCTACACAAATGTTTTTCCTTGTAAAAATTCTTCAGAAAAATATTTGTTGTGTTTCAAAATGGTGGAAAATGAGTTGTTTGAAAATCAACCAGACTTGGAATTTTCATAAATTTGCAAAACACAATCAAGGACTTCATCATGTTTAAAACTTCTCATAAAATGAGTCATTGATTGAGGAGGAGAATGTTTTCAAATCTATATCATCTAACGGGCTTATATAAATCATCCTATATGCTTAACTGAAAAAGATGTTTGCCTATGTTAAAGGACTAGGAATCTAGGATATGATTGTTAGGATTAGATGATTAGAGTTTGATGAACACATAATTCCCATGCCTTTTTATGATCTGACTGAATGATTTTATATGTTGAATTGTCTTTTATTAGTCGATTACTGTTTGGGTGTTTTCAACCACCATATATATGTTTGTGTCCACTAACGTATGCAGATATAATGGGTTATAAGAATGTCCCCGATCCGGATCCTACATAAGAAGATGATTAGATGCCGAAAGGAAAGGGAAACTATACCTTGGGTCGACAAAAGAAGAAACGGAACTTAATTGGATCTCTATAGATAGTTGGCATATATGCAACGTCAGAGGTCTCACTGCATCAGCAGATGGTTTTCTTCCAACCTTACAGCAACAATAGAAGCAGCTTATCCACCTAACGTATCTTTGTGCAAGATTAATAGTGATGATACCATGTTCGTATGGTAGAAAAATATTTGTTTGAAAATAAAACGGACTCAAAATTTTGGAAATCAACCGGACCTCATTTTATAAAAACTTAAGTTACTCGATCAACGATTACGGTCATGGATTGAGGGGGAGAGTGATTTCAAATAAAATATTTTCAAACGATATTTCTTCATAAAAGTCCATTTGTACAAAATAAGTGGTGATCTAAAGATTTAATATTATGTCATGGTATGATTTTCTTTAAGACTCAAAGATCTTTCAAAATGAAAATTATTTGTGTTCTTGTTTGATTGTGATTTTTTTTTTCTTTTACCTAAAGATCTCTTAAAATTATCATACCTGACACTAACAATCTTTAATGTCTAAAACTATTCCTTATTAATTATTTCAAAATTAAATCAAGCCACGTCTTTCCCCAAAAAATTTTAAATAATTTAAATCACTTGAGATAAAAAATATCAAAATCTCAAAGGGTTTAAAATTTTTGATCGGGGGAGAGATCGTGATTTAAATCTCTAATATGTTTAAATGGTAATTGTTTTCAAAAGCACTCATTCCTCCATGTACCAAACGATTTCAAATACATGATGCACATGTTGAAGGGGAGCATTTATCCAATAACCAGAAGAGAATTTAAACCTAGCCACATTTTTCTCCCATGTTTTCTAAACCTAATTAAATCACTTGAGATCCAAAATCTCAAAGGGTTTGATATTTTTGATCGGGGGAGAATTTGTGATTTAATTATGAAATATGATAAAAGATGATCGTTTTGATTCACTGTGCAGGTTCTCTCTAATATGTGCTAAACTCTTTCGTATATCGATGCACATATTGAGGGGGAGCGAATGGTTTCTATTGGCAATCGTGGAAGTACTTAAAAAACCTCCTTCCTCTATGTGATAAATGATTTCAACAAAACACACATTGAGGAGGAGCATTTACCAAAAAAATAAAAAATCAAAAGGCTTTTTCTAAGGAAATTGTGATCATGAAAAGATTTCAAAGTCCTCTTGCCTCCATGTGCGAAACAATTTCAAAATCATATGCACATGTTGAGGGGGAGCATTTCTAAATGATCAAAAACAATTAAGGTACCAAATGCCTTGATATTATATCACAATTACCTTGATTGATTTTCCAAATGATTTTTCAATTGGTTTTAAGAAGGAAAGAACTGTACCAAAAGACCGACCATTTTACTTTATGTATGGAGTTATAAGGATGGTAAGGTTAGGTATTAGTTCCCACGATCCCGCCAGAACCGGAGAGATCTACCCAGGGACAATCCACTAGATAGTGTAGAAGTCCTTAGTTATATTGAAAAAAAGGAGAAAAATGAGAATATGGGAAGAGTGCCGACAAATATAGAGCTAGAACTGGAAAAAACCAAACAAGGTTGTAGTGATGAAGTCTCGGTAAGCAATGAAGGTGTTGGGAATTATGTGAAAGTCTGGATTCTGCTGAAGTTAATGCCGAAGTGATTCTGCTGAAGTGAAGTGGATTCTGCCGAAGACTTATTCTACTGAAGTATAATAGTGATTAGTTTGTTTCTGCGGAAGTGTTTATTCCGTGTTTAGTTTATTTAGTGTGGATATACATGAGCTTTATTAGGAAGTGATTGTGTATATCTTTATTAGTTTTATGATTATACGTTTCTTGGAAAACGGTTTAGAGATATTGTTTAGGGTTCCTTATCTATAAAAGGAACACATTAGAAAGGTTTATGTACCGATTGGAAAAACTCAGTTTTAGTTAATATAAAGATCCATAGAGGATCAAGAAGTTCTTAGTTATTTGTTACTTGTGTTTATATTCCGCTGATAAACATTAGTAGTAGAGATTGTATTTTATTGTGCTTGTGATTACATAGGCATACATAACGATCCACGAGCTCAAGATCTATCAAGGTCTTTGTTTGTTTCAACAAGTGGTATCAGAGCCTCGTGAGAGTCTCTACGATACTAAGGACAAGCTTTTTCTGAACACCCATACAACCATAACAAAATCATCATGCCTGGTTCAGATGTTGATACTGAACTCACCAACAACCAAAACTCCACCCATCTGCAGCAACTAAGTCTCTCTAATAGCAATGCTAAATTTCCTTACCTTAAAAGGGAGGAATATGATCTTTGGGCTATGAAGATGCAAAACTGGATCTCCAACATTGATTGGAATCTATGGCAGGTAATTTTGAAGGGGAACAGTTTAAAGAGAACTACCACGGATGCTGCAGGGAACATGATTAATGTTCCTCCCAAAACTGCTGAAGAGTTGCTGGCAGTTCAGAGAGAAACAAAGGTCAGAACTATTCTTCTGCAAGCTATTCCTGAGGATCACTTGAGTGATTTTCACTTCATGCATGACGCCAAGGATATATGGTTAGCTATTAAGGCGAAGTTCGGAGGGAATGAGGAGTCGAGAAGGCTGAAGAAGTCCATGCTTAGACAACAGTTTCAGGACTTTCAGATCTCTGAAGAGGAAGGAATTCACAAGGGCTATGATAAGTTTCACAAGATCTTAAGTCAGTTAAACCAGCTACAGGCAAAGCCGGATAATGATGACTGTAACTCTAAGTTTCTGAGGTCTTTACCTCCATCCTGGCTACATGTAAGCATAGCTTTAAAAGCTAAAGGTGGTTTGGACATGATGACCTTTGATGAGCTGTATAACAAACTTAAAGCTCTTGAACATGATGTTAGAAGCCCTTTTCGATCATCTTCTACTGCTAGTCATACTGCATTTGTTGGAGCCTCTACTCCAAAGTCCAGCTATGGTCCAAGCCCATATCCATCTTCATCTTATGTTGCTCCTTCATCAAACTCTCTTCCTAGATCCAGTGGGATTATGGAAGATGTTCTTGGTTCTTTCTTTGCTGATTATGATCCTCAGCAGGATCTGGCTTATGAGGATTTTGATCAAGTGGACCCACTTGAATTTGAAGAGATGAAGCTGAAGTGGCAGTTGGCTATGCTTTCCATGGACATCAAAAGTTTTGAGCGAAAAGCTGGAAGAAGGTTTGGATTCAAAGGGCGTGATCCAGCAAGGTTTGACAAGAGGAAGGTTAAATGCTTCACATGCCAACAGATGGGTCACTTTTCCAGAGAATGCAAAGACAGGAAAGCTGGTGATGAGACAAGATACACTTCTTATCAGCAGTATCAGAATGAGGCAGGAACGTCAAAGGGATCAACTGCTTTGGTCACTCTGGATAGCAATGTGGACTGGAAGCAACATGAGGAGTCTGATAATGATGGTCCTGATAATGTTGGGTTGATTGCAGGCTGTACTTCAGAGGATAGGCATGATCAGATTGCCTTGATGGGCATCTCTCAGGTACAAAACTGTTTGTTTGGTTGTAGTGAGCGTTATAATGAACTCAAACAAGCTTATGATATTATGGAACCAAAATATAATGAATGCTATGTGGAAGTAGAAGCTTATAAACAGGCTTTAAAAACACTAGAAAGACAAAAGGTTTGGTTACAGAAGAATGAAATAGCTTATGGTGAGAAAATAGGTGTTTTAGAAAGAGATCTCGAATGTGCTACAAATGAATTAAAATGGTCTGAGAAGTTAAGAGCTGATGTAGAGTCAGAAAATCTAGAGCTTAAGGAGAAAATTAAGGAGGAAATTGCTAGGAATAATGAGTGGATGATGAATGGTAACAAATTGGCTAGTCTCATTTATAGCAGTCAAGCTCCAAATTCTACAGTGGCTTTAGGTTTTAAGAAGTATGTAGGCTTAGAAGCTAGGGATGACACACGTAGATCTACACCAGCAGGCCTAGCAAATTTTGTGAAAGAAGGTGACCTACATGCTGTTCGTGGACCAATTAGAGGTGAGCACATGCCCATTGACCTTTCCACTATTAATGACTTTGATGGATCACACCATCTGTATGGCAAAAAGTCAAAAGACTTGCCTGACCCTAATACTTCTACTAATGACTTTGTCTCTTGTGTTAACAGTGACAAGTCCTCCAAGCAAGGGTCTACAGAGTGTGATTCAAATGACAAGTCTGACCTTCCCAAGTCTGACCTTCCCAAGTCTTCACCCCTGCCTGCACCCAAGACTACCAATAAGCATGTCAGAGTTGCTGCCAAGGAAACCACTTCCAAGACAGTTGCCTCTGAAGACTTGCATTTTAATTCTTTGCATAATAATATTGTTAAAAACAATTCTTTTCATGGTTTTGGTTTGAATACTTCTGCTTGTAAGAATACTTCTTTTGGTTTGAATAAATCTTCTCTTCAGAAGAAATGTTTTGTGTGTGGAAGTAAATCTCATTTAATTAAGGATTGTGATTATCATGAACAAAGAATGCGTAGGTGTGGTGATTCTAGGAATACTAGACCAATGTGGACCAATGTAAATGATATACCACCTTATGTTCCACAAGCTGCTAATTATAATACTTCTTTTCCTTGGAGAAGATCCTTTGGCAAACCATATGTTCAACCAACCAGTGAATATTTTAAAAATGGTTTTTGGCCTAGATATGTTAACCCTATGACTGATGGGAGAGGGTACTGGGGTACTGCTGTCAAGACCTCAGCAGGTTGTTCTTGGAATAAACAGAGATCTAAGTTTCATTGGAAACCCAAGAACAATAGTGGATCTTATACTTCTACATGGCACAACTCATATGATCCACAAGGCAGGTTCAAGTCAGCAATGACTTGAGCCTCCATAGTGTACTAATTCTTTGTATATTTTTGTTGTTGTAGGATCATCCCCTTAAGCATAAAGATGTTGGAATTGTTGACAGTGGTTGTTCTAGAAGTATGTCAGGAAACAGGGACATGATGCATAACTTTATACCCATTGAAGGAGGGGGCAATGTAACCTTTGGAGGAAGTGATGGACGAATTACAGGAAAAGGGACCATCAAAACACCTCAGCTGGATTTTGAGAATGTTTATTATGTCAAGGAACTTCAACACTTCAATTTGTTTTCAGTCTCACAAATTTGTGATACTAAGAACAAAGTACTCTTCACAGAGGATGAATGTCTTGTGCTGTCTAAAGACTTCAAACTCCCAGAAGATACTTCAATTCTACTGAAGGTTCCTCGAAGTCATAATCTTTATACATTCAACTTAACTAATGTTCAACCAGCAGGTGACTTAACATGTTTGGTGGCTAAAGCATCTGTGGATGAGTCCACCAAATGGCACAGAAGGATGGCCCATGTCAATTTTAAGACCATTAACCAGCTTTCAAAACTGGGCCTTGTTCAAGGTCTTCCTGCCAAAGTATTCACCAATGATCACAACTGTGTTGCATGCAACAAAGGAAAGCAGCACAGAGCCTCATATAAAGGTGTTCCTGTTACAGCAGTAACCATTATTTCTGAACCTCTTCAGCTGCTTCATATGGATCTGTTTGGTCCAACTAAAGTGAGAAGCATTGATCAAAAATATTTTTGTCTGGTGATCACTGATGGTTTTAGCAAATTTTGTTGGGTATTCTTTCTTAGGACCAAAGATGAAACATCTGAAGTTTTGAAAGACTTCATTACCCTTATTGAGAATCAGTTGAACAAAAAGGTGAAAGGAATTAGGTGTGACAATGGTACAGAGTTCAAAAATGCCATTCTGATAGAACTCTGCAGGTTAAAGGGAATCAAAAGGGACTATAGCACTCCAAGAACCCCTCAACAAAATGGGGTGGCAGAACGAAAAAATAGAACCTTAATAGAAGCTGCTAGATCAATGCTAGCAGACTCTAAACTTCCTACCATGTTTTGGACTGAGGCAGTTGGTACAGCTTGTTATGTACTCAATAGAGTGTCCATTACTAGACCACATCTTAAAACACCATATGAACTTTTGTTTGGAAAAGTTCCTGTTATTCATTACCTTAAACCGTTTGGCTGCCAAGTGACAATTTTAAATACCAGTGATCCTTTGGGCAAATTTGATGAGAAAGCTGATGATGGTTACATTGTGGGGTATTCTGCTCATAGTAAGGCATACAGGGTTTACAATGTATCTGCTAAGAAAATTGAGGAGACATTGAATCTGAGGTATCTTGAAGACAAGCCTAATGTTCAAGGCCAGGGTCATGTTTGGTCATTTGATCTTGACTATTTGACTGATTACTTGGGTTATGCTAGACATAAGGCTGATCAAAATGCAGATTCTGAATCATCTCCAACTACTAATGCAGACACTTTGGATGCTCATTCTGACAGTGGGTCTGATGATGAACAACCCATTGTAGTGCCTTCCTTCTCTCCTAACAATTTTGTAGGTGACACTTCTAAAGGTTATACTGATGTGAGTGAAGATGAATTCTATTATGCTGAGGACCTTGCCAGACTGAAGAAACAAGAGTATGCAGCCACTTTAGATGTTGAGATGAATGTTGAAGAAGGTTCAAATGAAGCACTCGGCAGAAACTCCAATTCTGCTGAAAGGGAATCTGTTTCTCCTCACCTCTCCAATTCGGCTGAAAGACATGTTGACTCTACTCCTATGTCCACTAAAGTGTCAACAGATCTTGGTGAACCCTATACAAGGTTTCCCAAACCTTCAGATCTTGGTCATCATTTACCTAAAGCTGGCATCTTCAACACACCTTCCTATGATACTGACTTTGAACCTACTGTGACTAATCTTGATTCTTCCATTGATGTCAACACCACAACAACTACAAGGATCAACAATGTTCATCCACAGTCTAATATAATTGGTGATCCTAATGCGCCTGTTAGAACTAGAGGTACTGTGGCACGTTCTAAATATGGACAGGTAGCTTTTGTCTCTTATGTCTCAAATCAGCAGAGAGACAATCACACAGACTATCAACATTGTCTGTTTGCTTGTTTTCTCTCACAAGTGGAACCAACCAGTGTTACTCAGGCTCTTGAAGATTCAAGTTGGCTTGAAGCAATGCAGGATGAGATGCAACAATTTCAAAATCAGCAGGTTTGGATATTGGTACCACTACCTGATGGTAAGTATGCTATTGGGACAAAATGGATTCTGAAGAATAAGAGAGATGCTCGGGGTGTTGTCATAAAGAATAAAGCCAGATTAGTTGCACAGGGTTATAGACAAGAGGAGGGGATCGATTATGATGAAGTATTTGCACCAGTGGCAAGAGTTGAGGCTATACGGATTTTCTTAGCTTATGCATCCTATATGGGCTTTATGGTCTATCAAATGGATGTTAAAGGAGCCTTCTTGTATGGTGAAATTGAAGAAGAGGTGTATGTCACTCAACCTAAAGGATTTGAGGATCCAGATCATCCTAATCATGTTTATAAGGTGGTCAAAGCTCTCTATGGACTACATCAGGCACCCAGAGCCTGGTATGCTAGGCTCTCTACATTTCTGCTGAAGCATGGTTACAGAAGAGGTGCAATTGATAAGACTCTTTTCCTAAAGAAGAATTCCACTGACATTATTCTTGTGCAAGTCTATGTGGATGACATTATATTTGGATCCACAAAGGAAGCTTGGTGCAGGGAGTTTGAGGAGCTTATGAAGGGAGAGTTTCAGATGAGTGCAATGGGAGAGATGACTTTCTTTTTGGGTCTTCAAGTTCAGCAGAAACCTGATGGTATCTTTATCAGTCAGGACAAATATGTGAGGGACATCTTGAAGAAGTTTGGTATGGAGGGTGTAAGGACTGCTACTACACCCTATGAAGCTCCAAAGACAAAGACCAATAATGAAGCTGATCCACCTGTAAATGTTCATCTGTACAGGTCTATGATTGGGTCTTTGATGTATTTAACAGCTTCCAGACCTGATATTACTTATGCTGTGAGTGTTTGTTCGCGACATCAAGTTACTCCACTGACTTCCCATCTCAATGCTGTTAAGAAGATCTTTAAGTACCTTAAAGGCCAACCTTTTCTAGGTCTTTGGTACCCAAAAGAGTCTCCTTTTAAGTTGGAAGCTTATAGTGATAGTGACTATGCTGGTGCTAATCTGGATAGGAGGTCCACCACTGGAGGTTGCCAATTCCTTGGAAAGAGATTGATTTCTTGGCAATGCAAGAAACAAACTATTGTGGCTACCTCATCTACTGAAGCAGAGTATGTTGCTGCTGCTAATTGCTGTGGACAGGTTCTTTGGATTCAAAATCAGTTGTTGGATTATGGGTATAATTTCATGAACACAACAATTTTTATTGATAATCAAAGTACCATATGCATTGTTAAAAATCCAGTTTTTCACAGTCGAACAAAACATATTGAAATCAGGCACCACTTTATAAGAGATGCATATGATAAAAATTTGATAAATGTGGTCAAAATACATATTGATGATAATGTGGCTGATCTGTTAACAAAGGCTTTTGAAGGACCAAGGTTTCAACACCTTGTGGTCCATATTGGCATGCTTAACCCTTAACTGCAAAGTTTAAGGGGAGGCATAGGCCTCAGGGGAGGCATATGCCTCAGGGGAGGATCTGTGTATAACTTTGCATTTTGCTATGTAATTTTGTATATTAGGTTGATTTTAACTAACTCTAACCTGCTAATGTAATTTTAGTGTGTTCTTTTGTTGGTTTGTGTATGTTTCTGTGTTTATTTTGCAGAATGGTTGTCCTTGATCAGTTGAGATATGATCAATTGTGATATGGTCATGAAAGCTTAAGCTTGTTTCGTCTGAATTCATTGTGCTGAAGTGTGTTATTTGTTTCCTCTGAAGTTGAAGTACTGAAGTTATATGATTTAATCTAAACAAGTACAGAAGCAAATAGATCATTCATTCATTCAAGAAACAGTTTACAGCTTACAGATTACAGAGTACTAGCAACATCAAAAGCATCTACATGATTTCATAGTCCTAATCTATTACATATCATCTGTTCCAACATCTAAGATGAGCACGATGAGCATGACGACTCACATCTTTCACACTAAAACCTGATTATGCTTTTATGATAAGCATAACCAACCCTAACAGATGCTAAGGATCAAAATGGAGAGGATGGATTGATGCAAACGAAGAAGCTGAAGCTGATTGTGGCAGAGAGATGAGACTGAAAGATTTTCATTTACGCATCATCTACTCTTTCAATCATATACCAACTTACATCATTTTCCTTTTTCCATTCCTCGATACGATATGTGATGATACACCTTCTGATGCTACTCCTTCTTCTGATATGGGTGTTTCTGCTGAATCTTCTTTGGTTTCTTCTGAAATGTTGTCAAGTGTGGAGTTAAGTGATTCTCTGTTTCAGGAAACTGATCTACAGTTTGATACTGATAACATTGCTGATATGGGAAAGCAGAGTTTGATTACAAGAAGTTCTGATAGATTGGCTAAGCAACATGCTTCAGGGGATACTGCTTTAGATCTCAAGGCTGATGAGTCTACCTTTATTAACACTGGAACTGTTGATGATTTTCCTGAAGGAACTCATGTGGTCTTGGTTGATTGGAAAGCTGGAAAGCTTAACACTGTTTATAGGCTGGATAATACTGAAATTGAGTTCAACTTCTTGAAGGATATTCTTCATTTAGTGAATAGACATGATTTGAAAATGCTGTATGATCATGTTATTCAGTATTATAAGTCTCATCCAGCAACTGGTTCTGGTTTATATCTGTTGGGAGATCTTCAGGTTATGTTTGATTCTAATTCTCCAAATGGTAAAGGATATTCTATTTGGAAGAATTCTCATAAGTGGGAGATTGAGAGTTGGAGGTTTTATTCTCTGCCTTGTGTTCATGTAGTTCAGACTACATGTGGGATGATTTTGTGTATGCTATCAGATAAGCTTTATCCTTTATCTGATATTTTTATGGAAAGGTTGCTAACACACAAGTTGCAGGTGCCTCCTAATCCGGTTGGCAATGATGACCTTCATGCTACTCAATGTGTTGGTTTGATTAAGAATCAACTTCTATCACATAAAGGTTCATCTTGATTGTAATACTTTGTAATATTTGTTTTCTTTCTTTATTTTTTTAGTTTAAAAAAAAAAAATATATATATATATATATATATTTTGGTTTTATCTAACTTTTATTGCAGGTTTGTTGTATATTTTTTTGGTTATTGACTCACCTGATATACTTTGTGTATGTCCAAGAGTTAGCTAGTCCAAAGGGTACAGCTTTGGTAAAGACACATCAAATCTGTTGATAGCTGTAATGATTTGCTCAAAATCATAGGGTATGCAACCACCTATGCTTTATTGCTGAGTGTTGTATGGTTTTCAATTCACCATGGTTAATTCCTGTTTGGAATCCAAGAATTGGCTAGCCCACTTGTATATGGTTTGTGGTAAAGGCAGTGGCATTCCATATTTGGTTCTCAATTCACCAATTCTAAGAATTGACTAGTCCTGAGCAAACGGCTACAGGTAAAGACATTTCAAATCCGTTTATATGGTTGCTGGTTTGCCAATAAATCAGATGGTTATCAGTGTACCATAGTTTATGAACTGAAACATATGGCTACTCCAGTAGTGATGGCTATTGGTAAAGAGACATCAAATCCATTTATTTTCAATGATTCACCTCTCACAGGAGTTAACACACCTGGATGTGATGAGAATAGTATGAAACTAATCTGTTTTGATGTACCTCTTGTCATATGTTGCTGCAAAGATATGGCGTTTCAGAGTTTCTTCATCATAGAGATGTTCTTCTTGGATTCTTTGCTGTTGCTGTTGCTCGTATACAATCCTCTGGTGATGTAAGATCTATCAAGAAACTGGAACTTAACAAGTCAAATTCCAGTTTAGGGGAGGATTGTTGGGAATTATGTGAAAGTCTGGATTCTGCTGAAGTTAATGCCGAAGTGATTCTGCTGAAGTGAAGTGGATTCTGCCGAAGACTTATTCTACTGAAGTATAATAGTGATTAGTTTGTTTCTGCGGAAGTGTTTATTCCGTGTTTAGTTTATTTAGTGTGGATATACATGAGCTTTATTAGGAAGTGATTGTGTATATCTTTATTAGTTTTATGATTATACGTTTCTTGGAAAACGGTTTAGAGATATTGTTTAGGGTTCCTTATCTATAAAAGGAACACATTAGAAAGGTTTATGTACCGATTGGAAAAACTCAGTTTTAGTTAATATAAAGATCCATAGAGGATCAAGAAGTTCTTAGTTATTTGTTACTTGTGTTTATATTCCGCTGATAAACATTAGTAGTAGAGATTGTCTTTTATTGTGCTTGTGATTACATAGGCATACATAACGATCCACGAGCTCAAGATCTATCAAGGTCTTTGTTTGTTTCAACAGAAGGGGTTGAAGAATGAGAAAGAAATGAATGTTAAAAGGGTGAAAAGAAATAGCCCTTCAATAATTCAACCTTATGGCAGAAACCGGGTTCAATACATATGCTACTGGTAGTTACTAAGGTAACACTGGTATTGAAGACAAGACGTCATGGACCCAGTGATGCACTGTACTAAACTTCCCAAGCTACTCAAGTTCCTCTTAAAAGGACTTGTTTCATTCTTACGGGGAACCTAAATAATCTATCGACTTTCTCTTAGAGATTGTTGATATTGAAGAAGGAGGCCCCCTCCCTAGTCTCCAGCATAGGAAACCAAATGTGCACTATTGAGTCTAGAGCCAAGAGATCATCCACAAAATCTCATTAGGACACAAAATTAATGAAGACTTGCTGTTTCACACAAGGTGGAAAGTAAAAAATTATATATTGAAAGTCCTACGCATTATCCTTGTGGTATTGCCAGAACATCCGAGTGATATGTTAAATATTCACGATGAAGATGAAAATTCTTCTAGAGCCAACATCAAACAAGCTCTTGGTGGGTGACATGTGAGATTTTCTCAAAAGATAAAACTTGTGACAACTGGATAGAAACAATGGGGCGATTCACTCCTGAATCAACCTTGGTCAAGGAAATGGATTGACGGATACCTTTGAAAAACCGGTCATTGTGCTCAACAACTATTTTCTCTAGCACATTGATGCGCGCAAAACCGTCAAGTTCTCTCACGCAAGCGTAAGAAAACTTAAAACAGCTTAAGCACGAAATCAATTAAGATCTGAGGAGTACAGTGTTTCCCCGGGTCGTTATGTCCCAGCGAGTTGTGCAATGGATTATCAAACGAATAGTGATCGAGGAATTTGAACGGATAAAAAGATTTGGATATGTTATTAACTACGGAAAAAGCCAACAAAATAAAAACGGCTTAAATGCAAATTAAAGGAAAAATAAAAAGATAAAATCTATTAAATAAACGCTATCACTATATTTAAAGTGATGAACGTTTAAAACCTAAAACGTACGTTTAAATTAAAAACTACGTAACGTACAAAATAAAAAGTGAAACTTACACAATATTAACCCTAAAAATATGAAAATGATATTTTTATAAACCTAATGATAAAATAAAATTATTAGAAAAAGAAAATTAATTTTACAACTAATTATCTAATTATTATTAATTAAAAACTATTTTTAACTAATAATTAATTACCTAAAATGCAAGAAGATAGGAAATTAAGCTAGAAAAATAAAATTATGAAATGGAAAAGTCTAAAATAACAAACTAGAATTTTCAAAACTATTTTTGTATTTTTGTGGTTATTTTTCTATTTTCTAGGAATTTTAAACTATTTAAAACTAATTAAATTATTAAAAATACAAATTTAACTAAGAAAAATATGGAAAAATATTTTTTTTACTTTTTATATTTATCTAAGCCTAAGAAAAATGAAAACTTATTTTTTTGAACCTTTTTCTATTTTTTTGCAATTAAAGCTATTTAAAATTAATTAAAATCTACTTTAAATTGAGAAAAATAGCAAATAAAGACCAAAAATTATGAAATCTTCAGGATAATTCTAAAATGATATTAAGAATCTATGAAAAATGAAAAATCAACAGCTTATGTGACAGAAATGGAAGCTGCAATGCAACTACTATTAGAATAAGCTAGGAAAATAAGCTAACCAAGGAATTAAGCTACCAAACAGTGAACAAAGCTAACTTATCCTAAAATGAACTAATTTCAACTGATTCTAACTACTCCTAACAAGTTATAAGCTCAAATCAATGATATAAGCCAACTGCCTAAATAAGCAAACCAGTGAAGACCCCCTACTGTTGGGGCTTAATCACCAGCTTATTGATAAGCCTAGAGTGAAAAGCAGTTATGCAGTCCTAAAGTACACCTGGCCAGCTACAATTGTGCCAAATTGCAGACCATGGAAAGCTCTTTTGAGCCCTGTGCAAGCTGCACCAATTCTGAGAAAATTCTCAGTATTAACTGAGCAGTGAGCAGGGCATTTTGGTCTTGAAAGGTGAGCTTGTTTGGAGCTTAAAAAAAATTTGTAAAATTCAACTAAAATGGTGATAAGTAATTGGACCAGATGAGGTTTATGAAGGTATAAATTTCACTGAAAAAGGCTCAAAGATGAATCCTAGAAAAATCCTTCTAGATGGGCTCAAATCTGGTTTTGTGCCTTTTTGACTTTTTAAGCAAACAAGAAATTTTGACTAAACTGAGTTTTGATCTGAATTTAAGAACTGAAAATGGTATATAATGATGAGATTAAACTAGAACAAGCTATACTTATGACTTTTGAACACAAAACAAACTTTGGTTGTTTCAAAATTCCAACAGATCAGCAAGTAGGACAGATTTAAGTGAGATTTGACTTTTAATGTTTTGCAGGCATGAACTTAGACCAATATGAGTTCAAATAGACTTAAGAAACATGAACCAATGATAAGTACCCACTGATCAAGCCTTAAGGGCAGTTAAATCAGTCAATCCAAACACCCCTTTAAAATATTGATAGGCAAACTGAAACAAATCCAAACACAGTACCAATACATAATATGATCAAACCTAGTTTATCAGACCTAAATACATATACTAAGACAAGAATTAACAGATAAAAACTACAAATGCATAATATGTATAAAAACTTGAATTGGACTTACACATGTCCAAAGCAACAATGGCTAGCAACTGTGAACCCAAGACCATTATCCTATCAAATCCAACCACAGGAACCTAAATCAACCCCTTTTCAACTGCATCAACCCAATTGTAGCTCCTTTTCCAATTTTTTTGGTCCCCAGTTGACTTTTGTTGACCCGAATACAAAAGAGATTTGAACTTGGCTGTAAGCTTATATAAAGCTATGAAAAGCTCATTTAAGCTCCATAGAACTGAGAAACAAGCATTGTAAAGCTTTTGAGTGTGAATTGGAAATAGGAAATTTCAACAGTAAGCTTTAAAAGATAAAAATGAACATTAACTTTAAATAAAACTTAAACAAAGTTGCAAATCACTTGAATGCTATTGTTTGATACAAATAAACTGAAAAATACAAATGAAAACTAGTTAATACATGTTAAGCTTAAAAACGACATTAAGAAGATTTTTTATAAAACTAACTACTCTTCATATGGCTTCTTTCTTCTCTTTTTATAGCTCCACTTGCTTCTCTCTCACCTTCTGAGTGGATCCCACTAAATTCCAGAGCTTAAGGATAACATTTGTGAGATTTGGCCAAATTGTCAATTTGGCGGGAAATGAGGATTTGGCAGTTGAGGCTTGAGTGAGGGGAATGATTGCATTAATTGCATCTTGGAGTGAGGTGGAGGAGGGGGGAGACAGGGAAGAGATAAGGGATGGGGAGGTTTGAGTGTGCAGGTTGATTTCAGAGGACAAGTGGGGGAGAAAGGTTTTTGGCGCCAATGGGTGAAGTCAAACCTGTGGTTGACCGGGGTTAATAATCAAAAAGGGGGTTCAAAATCCATTTTGACAGGGGGTCAAAGGTAATGAAAGGGTCCAAAATTAGGTTTAAGGGTTTAAAACTCAAGGGTTTAATGTGTAAAATCTGAAACTTGAGGGGCCTAAGCTGCCAATTCAGAAAACTTGTTCCAAGGGTTGAAAATGACAAACTTCAAAAGTATAGGGACCAAAATTGCCATTTTGCAATTTTCCAGGGGCTAATTTTGCCAATTTTCAAACTTGGAGGACCATTTTTGCAATTCTCTCAAACTTTTCATATTTTTCACCAAAGGACTAAATTTGACAACTTTTGATTTTAAAAGGACCTTTGGTGACTTTACTTTTGAAATTATGTGCTCAGGGACTGTTTTTGACAACTTTTGAAACTTGGGGGACTGAAACTGCAATTTTTGCAAATTTGATACATTTTTCATCTGATTTTGATAATTTTGCATTTGAAACACATAAAACACTGATTTGTGATATTTTGATCATTTTGATGTGTTTCTGAGTGTTTTCAGACGATTTTGCAGTTTATTTTGTACAAAAATGATGAGTATTTACACACTCATCAATCCCCCACACTGAGATATTGCTAGTCCCTAGCAATGATTTGAGAAAACATAATGGATTTTAATCTCTTTACCAAAAGCCATTACTTCTGGAGTAGCCAAATGTTTCAGTTCAAGTAAGAACCATGGTACACTGATAACCATGTGATTTTGAGCAAACCACCAGCTTTCAACGGATTTGATTTTGTCTTTACCAGAAGCCGTACCCTTCTGGACTAGCCAACTCTTAGATAAATTATCAGTATTATCTTTGGTGAGCTGATTACCAATTATGGATTTTCCACTGCCTTTACCACAAGCCATAACCTTGCGGGCTAGCCAACTCTTCACTTTTTAGGATATGGTGAGTTGAGAACCATACAATTTTGGGCAAATTGCAAGCCATATAAACGGATTTGAGAAATCTTTACCAAGAGCCGTTTGCTCCTGGATTAGCCAATCCTTTAGTTTATCAAACATGGCGGACTGATAACCAAATGAGTAAGTGTATAACACTTACTCCAAAAAAAAATTTTGGCCAAAAACGGGGGAATTGGGTAGATAATATATGAAATTCGTGAGAATTCCCCCCCACACTTAGAAATGAATATTGCCCTCAATATTCAATGTACCGGCGGTTATGCCGAAACAAAGAACGTAAAAGGGAAATACTACGGCCATTATTTAGAAAGATTTTTTTTTTTTTTTTTTTTTTTTTTTTTTTTTTTTTTTTTTTTTACTTGTGGGCAACCCCCCCCCCACACTAGGGTGGTAGAAAGAGGTGAGAAGACAGAAATATGGGTGAAAACCCATATAGCATGCTACTGTTTTTGATTACCGAGTCGCTAGCTTGACTCGATCCCCGCATTCATTGGTTCATGGGGAAAGTTTGTAGATCCGGGACAACCACAGGAGGAATGTCCTCTCCAAAATAGTGCTTCAACCTATGTCCATTCACTTTGAAGTTTGGCCCGTCTGTTTGAGATAATTCGACTGTGCCATATGGAAAAACTTTGGCAATGGTGAATGGACCAGTCCAACGGGTCTTAAGTTTCCCCGAGAAGATCTTCAATCTAGAATTGAAAAGAAGGACTCGTTCACCAACGTTGAAAACGCGGTTCTTAATCTTTGAGTCATGGATCTTCTTTGTCTTTTCCTTGTAGATCAAAGAGTTCTCGTAGGCTTCATTACGGAGTTCATTTAATTCGTTGAGTTGAACTTTCCGGTGATCACCTGAAGACTTGAGGTCGAAATTTGCATGCTTCAAGGCCCAATAGGCTTTGTGCTCAAGCTCGATCGGGAGATGACACGCCTTTCCATACACGAGCTTGTAAGGAGTACACCCGATGGGTGTTTTGTAAGCGGTACGGAAGGCCCAAAGTGCATCTTCAAGTTTGTCCGACCAAGAGGCACGATTTTCACCTACGGTCCTCTCCAAGATTCTTTTCAAACCACGGTTCGAAACTTCCACTTGCCCACTAGTTTGTGGGTGATACGCGGTAGAGAGACGGTGGGTGACACCGTACTTAAGCATCACTTTTGCGAATTGGTCATTGCAAAAGTGTGTGCCGCGATCACTAATGATGGCACGAGGAGTTCCAAAACGGGCAAAGAGAGACTTTAAAAACTTCACCACTACTCGGGCGTCGTTGGTAGGTAGCGCTTTCGCCTCCACCCATTTAGACAAGTAATCGACCGCCACGAGTATATACTTGTTCCCTCGAGAAGACGGGAACGGCCCCATAAAGTCAATGCCCCATACGTCAAAGATCTCGCACACTTGAATGGCATTTTGAGGCATTTCATCTCTTTTAGAGATGTTACCATGACGTTGGCAAGAGTCGCAAGATTTGACGAGATCATGGGCATCTTTGTAAATTGTGGGCCAATAGAAACCGGAATCAAACACCTTCTTGGCGGTGTAGTTCGGGCCATTATGTCCCCCCGTGGGTCCATGATGACAAGCCTTGAGAATTTCAGCGGCTTCTTGCCCGTGAACACACCGTCGGATGACTTGATCCGCACAGATTTTAAACAAGTAGGGGTCGTCCCAGAAGTAATGCTTAACATCTTTGAAAAATTTGTTCTTTTGTTGGGACGACATCCCTTTCACAACAAAGTTACCCGCATGGTAGTTTGCAAAGTCGGCAAACCATGGGGTACTCGAATCTCTACGATGAGATACCACATTAAGTGTCTCGAGAGGAAATGTTTCGCATATCTCCTTTTTCTCGAGCACACCTTGATGAGGATTTTCAAGACGGGAAAGATGGTCAGCCGCTAGGTTCTCTGCTCCTTTTTTATCACGGATGGTGATATCAAATTCTTGTAGGAGGAGAACCCATCGGATCAATCTCGGTTTTGCATCTTGCTTAGCAAGAAGATATTTGAGGGCCGAGTGATCCGTATACACTATGCTTTTGGACAAGATCAAGTATGGCCGAAACTTCTCGAAAGCATACACCACCGCTAGTAATTCTTTCTCCGTAGTGGTGTAATGTGCTTGAGCTTCGTTCAAAGTTTTGCTAGCATAGTGTATAGGCTGGAAATGTTTAGCCTTGCGTTGCCCCAAGACTGCACCTATGGCGAAATCACTTGCATCGCACATAAGTTCAAATGGTAGGTCCCAATCGGGGGCAACTAGAATTGGTGCTTCCGTGAGCTTTTTCTTAAGAATTTGAAAAGCTTCAACGCACTCACTAGAGAAGATGAACGGAGTATCTTTTTCAAGAAGTCGGGTCATAGGCCGGGATATTTTCGAGAAATCTTGAATGAAACGACGATAGAAACCGGCATGACCAAGGAAACTTCTTACTCCTTTGACAGTTGTGGGAGGAGGTAGCTTTGCAATAACATCAACTTTAGCTCTGTCCACCTCAATCCCTTTCTTAGAGATTTTATGGCCAAGGACAATGCCTTCTTTGACCATAAAGTGACATTTCTCCCAATTTAGACAAAGGTTCGTGTTTTCACAACGTTCAAGCATCTTGTCCAAATGGGAGAGACATGTTTGGAAAGAATTCCCAAAGACCGAAAAATCATCCATAAAGACTTCCATAGTCTTTTCGATCATATCATGGAAAATGGCCATCATACACCTTTGGAATGTACCGGGAGCATTGCATAAGCCGAAAGGCATGCGTCGGTAAGCAAATGTTCCATAAGGACATGTAAATGTGGTCTTTTCTTGATCTTGGGGGTCAATGGGTATCTGGAAGTAACCTGAGAAACCATCGAGAAAACAATAGTATTCGTTTCCCGCTAATCTCTCAAGCATTTGATCCATGAAAGGCAAAGGAAAGTGGTCTTTACGGGTGGCTTCATTTAACTTTCGATAGTCAATGCAAACACGCCATCCCGTAACCAATCGAGTAGGAATCAACTCGTTTTCATCATTTTCAACGACAGTAATGCCACCTTTCTTGGGCACACAATGAACGGGGCTCACCCAAGGACTATCCGAAATAGGGTAAATCAGTCCGGCATCGAGAAGTTTTATGACTTCCGCTTTGATGACCTCATGAATTTTAGGATTCACCCTTCTTTGGTGTTGAACCGCTGGTTTGGAGTCATCTTCCAGGAGAATTTTGTGAGTACAAAATTTCGGGTCAACCCCCTGGATGTCGGAAAGTTTCCAAGCGATGGCTCGCTTGTGTGACTTCAAAACCTTTATGAGAGCGGCCTTTTCATCCTCACTCAAGTCTTTAGCAATGATGACGGGTGATTTATTGTCATCCTCCAAAAATGCATACTCGAGATGAGGTGGTAAGTCCTTAAGTTCGACCTCGGGAGGATCATCAGATTTTTCAATCGTTTTAATTTCCTCTTTATGAAGTTCTAGAGGAGTGAGTCAACGAGATCCACCGCCCTTCCATCTTCGGAATTCACCACTCTCAACAAAAAGTTGGAAGAAATATCAGCCGCCATGCTTAAAATGAATCACACAAATGCTAATCAACAAGTTAATACCGTGAGCAAAAGTTGTGAGACTTGTGGTGGTCCACACCCTTATTTCGAGTGTCCAGCCTCCGGTGGCTTCACTCAAGAGAGCGTATATGCTGCTCAAGGTTCCTACAATTCGGGGGGTAACTCCTACCAACCGCAAGGGGACCGTAGCCTTCTAAGCTATCGTTCTAACAATTACCTTGGACCACCTGGGTTTAATCAAAATCAGAACAATCAAAACAGAAATAATCAGTTTAATCAGAATCAGAATCGGAATTTTCAAAATCAAGGTTCTCAAAATCAAGGGAACTATAATCAAAACCGATTCCCCGCTCCACAACAAACTGTTCAAGCTCCACCTCCTCAAGCTTCCATTGACATTGTTAGTTACATCAAAAACAATGAAGCTAAGATGGTGTCCATGCAAAATCAGATTACCTCTATGAGGAATGATTTTACATCTGAGATTAGAACAACTAGTAGCAAGATTGATCAGCAAAATAGCAAGATCGATAGCGTGCTTGCTCTTCTCATGAGTCAAAACAATCAAGCTTCAACTTCAGGATCTCTTCCAAGTAACACCATTCCCAACCCTAAGGGTGAGTTGAATGCTATTACCACTCGTAGTGGTAAGACGCACAATGGACCTATGACTCCAATGCCCCCTCCACCTGTGGCAATGAGTCAAGTTACCAAGGATACAACGGACGAGGTGCATATCTCAAGCCCACGAAGTACCGCACAAGTCCAACCTTCGGTCGACTTACCTCCAATTCCGGAACCCGTTGTTCCGATGACCAATCCTAAGCCTTCACTTCCTTATCCTTCAAGGCTTAATGATCAAAAGGCCCGCGACAAAACTAATCAACAAATGGAGAAGCTTATGCAAAATAGTGATCGAGGAATTTGAACGGATAAAAAGATTTGGATATGTTATTAACTACGGAAAAAGCCAACAAAATAAAAACGGCTTAAATGCAAATTAAAGGAAAAATAAAAAGATAAAATCTATTAAATAAACGCTATCACTATATTTAAAGTGATGAACGTTTAAAACCTAAAACGTACGTTTAAATTAAAAACTACGTAACGTACAAAATAAAAAGTGAAACTTACACAATATTAACCCTAAAAATATGAAAATGATATTTTTATAAACCTAATGATAAAATAAAATTATTAGAAAAAGAAAATTAATTTTACAACTAATTATCTAATTATTATTAATTAAAAACTATTTTTAACTAATAATTAATTACCTAAAATGCAAGAAGATAGGAAATTAAGCTAGAAAAATAAAATTATGAAATGGAAAAGTCTAAAATAACAAACTAGAATTTTCAAAACTATTTTTGTATTTTTGTGGTTATTTTTCTATTTTCTAGGAATTTTAAACTATTTAAAACTAATTAAATTATTAAAAATACAAATTTAACTAAGAAAAATATGGAAAAATATTTTTTTTACTTTTTATATTTATCTAAGCCTAAGAAAAATGAAAACTTATTTTTTTGAACCTTTTTCTATTTTTTTGCAATTAAAGCTATTTAAAATTAATTAAAATCTACTTTAAATTGAGAAAAATAGCAAATAAAGACCAAAAATTATGAAATCTTCAGGATAATTCTAAAATGATATTAAGAATCTATGAAAAATGAAAAATCAACAGCTTATGTGACAGAAATGGAAGCTGCAATGCAACTACTATTAGAATAAGCTAGGAAAATAAGCTAACCAAGGAATTAAGCTACCAAACAGTGAACAAAGCTAACTTATCCTAAAATGAACTAATTTCAACTGATTCTAACTACTCCTAACAAGTTATAAGCTCAAATCAATGATATAAGCCAACTGCCTAAATAAGCAAACCAGTGAAGACCCCCTACTGTTGGGGCTTAATCACCAGCTTATTGATAAGCCTAGAGTGAAAAGCAGTTATGCAGTCCTAAAGTACACCTGGCCAGCTACAATTGTGCCAAATTGCAGACCATGGAAAGCTCTTTTGAGCCCTGTGCAAGCTGCACCAATTCTGAGAAAATTCTCAGTATTAACTGAGCAGTGAGCAGGGCATTTTGGTCTTGAAAGGTGAGCTTGTTTGGAGCTTAAAAAAAATTTGTAAAATTCAACTAAAATGGTGATAAGTAATTGGACCAGATGAGGTTTATGAAGGTATAAATTTCACTGAAAAAGGCTCAAAGATGAATCCTAGAAAAATCCTTCTAGATGGGCTCAAATCTGGTTTTGTGCCTTTTTGACTTTTTAAGCAAACAAGAAATTTTGACTAAACTGAGTTTTGATCTGAATTTAAGAACTGAAAATGGTATATAATGATGAGATTAAACTAGAACAAGCTATACTTATGACTTTTGAACACAAAACAAACTTTGGTTGTTTCAAAATTCCAACAGATCAGCAAGTAGGACAGATTTAAGTGAGATTTGACTTTTAATGTTTTGCAGGCATGAACTTAGACCAATATGAGTTCAAATAGACTTAAGAAACATGAACCAATGATAAGTACCCACTGATCAAGCCTTAAGGGCAGTTAAATCAGTCAATCCAAACACCCCTTTAAAATATTGATAGGCAAACTGAAACAAATCCAAACACAGTACCAATACATAATATGATCAAACCTAGTTTATCAGACCTAAATACATATACTAAGACAAGAATTAACAGATAAAAACTACAAATGCATAATATGTATAAAAACTTGAATTGGACTTACACATGTCCAAAGCAACAATGGCTAGCAACTGTGAACCCAAGACCATTATCCTATCAAATCCAACCACAGGAACCTAAATCAACCCCTTTTCAACTGCATCAACCCAATTGTAGCTCCTTTTCCAATTTTTTTGGTCCCCAGTTGACTTTTGTTGACCCGAATACAAAAGAGATTTGAACTTGGCTGTAAGCTTATATAAAGCTATGAAAAGCTCATTTAAGCTCCATAGAACTGAGAAACAAGCATTGTAAAGCTTTTGAGTGTGAATTGGAAATAGGAAATTTCAACAGTAAGCTTTAAAAGATAAAAATGAACATTAACTTTAAATAAAACTTAAACAAAGTTGCAAATCACTTGAATGCTATTGTTTGATACAAATAAACTGAAAAATACAAATGAAAACTAGTTAATACATGTTAAGCTTAAAAACGACATTAAGAAGATTTTTTATAAAACTAACTACTCTTCATATGGCTTCTTTCTTCTCTTTTTATAGCTCCACTTGCTTCTCTCTCACCTTTCTGAGTGGATCCCACTAAATTCCAGAGCTTAAGGATAACATTTGTGAGATTTGGCCAAATTGTCAATTTGGCGGGAAATGAGGATTTGGCAGTTGAGGCTTGAGTGAGGGGAATGATTGCATTAATTGCATCTTGGAGTGAGGTGGAGGAGGGGGGAGACAGGGAAGAGATAAGGGATGGGGAGGTTTGAGTGTGCAGGTTGATTTCAGAGGACAAGTGGGGGAGAAAGGTTTTTGGCGCCAATGGGTGAAGTCAAACCTGTGGTTGACCGGGGTTAATAATCAAAAAGGGGGTTCAAAATCCATTTTGACAGGGGGTCAAAGGTAATGAAAGGGTCCAAAATTAGGTTTAAGGGTTTAAAACTCAAGGGTTTAATGTGTAAAATCTGAAACTTGAGGGGCCTAAGCTGCCAATTCAGAAAACTTGTTCCAAGGGTTGAAAATGACAAACTTCAAAAGTATAGGGACCAAAATTGCCATTTTGCAATTTTCCAAGGGCTAATTTTGCCAATTTTCAAACTTGGAGGACCATTTTTGCAATTCTCTCAAACTTTTCATATTTTTCACCAAAGGACTAAATTTGACAACTTTTGATTTTAAAAGGACCTTTGGTGACTTTACTTTTGAAATTATGTGCTCAGGGACTGTTTTTGACAACTTTTGAAACTTGGGGGACTGAAACTGCAATTTTTGCAAATTTGATACATTTTTCATCTGATTTTGATAATTTTGCATTTGAAACACATAAAACACTGATTTGTGATATTTTGATCATTTTGATGTGTTTCTGAGTGTTTTCAGACGATTTTGCAGTTTATTTTGTACAAAAATGATGAGTATTTACACACTCATCACACATCGACTGTGTATTAACGTTTTAAAATAAAAGGGTATTTATGATTGAAAACTGCTGTTTTCCGTAAAACCTTCGTTGTATTGCAAAAACTCTTTCTATTAAGCAATACAAGATTATTTTTCAAATCATTTTTCATCAATCAGTGAATCTCAATTCGCTGATTCACTAACTCCGTGCTGTCTTCTTTGAGATGTTCCGGTTTGAGAACGACTTGATTAACTGCGAAACCCTGTCAAGGAGATTCTTCGGAATTCTACCTGATCACAGGCAGTACTTGTATTGATCAACGGGGAACCGTGGTTCTAGCAACCCCATTCAACGAAAGTGATCAAAGACACCTTCGTGCGCTTTATTGCTAACTGTTGTTTGCAGGGACACCCGACGGTTGCAGCTGATCAGAATTAAGGAGTCAATCCATTACCGCATGCTCACACATCATACTCACATCTAAAGAAATCATGATAAGTGCGTATCTTCATGACTTGGCTATGATATTTTCAAACCATGCTTCTGCTACGCTGCTAGAAATATCATAAATCAACAAAGCTTCCGCAATTCTGATGAGAAGATATCATGATCCAAAAGTGTGAGCATGTCGGTCCAAAAGTCACAACATCACATGAAGGCAACACAACAAAGGGTGATCCAGAGATTTACTGTGGTTGATGATCTCAAAGAAAGCTCGAAGATCATCAAGACGTGGATCAGTTAAAGACCTCCACTAAAAGTACAATGTATTCGGACTATGAAGAGTCACTGCTAAAGCACAAAGAATGCAGAAATTGAAGAATTTAAGTCTACGAGCTCGAGCATGAAGATAAAGATAGAATGCTAGGATTTAAAATGTAAATCATGGGGTGACCTCCCTTAGGGGAGATTGTTAGGATTTAGAAAATCCATAGTGAAGTGTCGGTTACCCCGTCTATTGTCTAGCATATGTTAGCTAGTAGATATATCGTTATTTCCTTGTTTATTAGCTTAGTTATTAGTTTAGAGTAACATCGTGAAGGAAGGACGGGTCTTTACCCAATGTATGCCTGATTCACAGTCCGACATGAGGACGTTTAGTTGTAACTATAAATAACTCTTCCATCCTTGGAAGAGGTGGTGATTCTTAATCTAACATTTCATTTTTGTTTTACTTTCTCTCTCTAAAGAACACCCTCTCTACTCTTTCTCTCTCTAATCATGGCATACTTGTATTATCATCATCGTAGGCCACCCGAATAATCAAACAACATAAAAGTATGATCTTACAGAACGATTGACTCAAATATCCTTATCTTGTATCTTTATAACTCTAGCTCTTTGCTAGTTTTCTTGAATAAATTGCTGTTCCAAAAAAATCACAATATTGAATCGTACATTCACGGGACAAAAAAGAAAAAGACCCCGCAATCGAAAAGGGGAAATCCATTCACCAGACTAGGTATTTACAATTATTAAAAATTAAGTCAGCCTAAATAAGTGAACAAAAGCTTTTTTTTTTTT
>BPTQ01000001.1:76568822-76585759 GCA_019973895.1 Chrysanthemum seticuspe
GGGAACTAGGAGTGTTGCCCTAGTTTCCCTCCTATAAATACTCTTGTAAACCCTCATTTGAGGGTTGGTTGTTCAAGTTTTTCTTTCTTTCACATATGCCTACGCATAACCGGTCTTATTATTGTTTGTGTGTGTGTTAGATCTTGTTCAATCGCCTCATCTCCTTTCTATATTACTTGTGTTTGTAAAACTAGTGACCTAACATAATCTAACCCTGTTGTAGTGCAAAACGTTTTGTAATCCAGGGTGTATTGTTTTCCCCCATTTAGACTGAACCTGATGAGATACTCCCTGAGAGGTCTAAGGTTATTTTCATCAGTGGAAGGTGTCGGGTCAAAGGCTCTAGCAGTAGCCCAAAACTCCCTGAGGTAGTTTGGGTACACTACTGAGGGACATTTTACAAAGGCCGTTTTAAGTGGGCAGTTGAATAAAAATTTTATAATGTCTTTATAGGTTGGGACATTTTCAGGATATTCAAAATTTCCTATGACATTATTTGTTTTGAATTCAACGTTAGTAAGATCCCCTACCCACTGAGAAGCAAACTGAAGAGATTGTGGTCTAGCCATTTCCATTAACGAAGATTTTTGGGTTTTAAAAAATGTTTTGACTAGAACAATCAAAGTGTTTAGATCTCTTCGAGTATGTGATGAAAAAATTTTGTAAATGTTTACAAGAAGGGTTTTCCAAAAGAGGTTTTAAGAGTTTTTGAGCACACACAAATGTTTTTGAATTTTTTTTGAAATGATTTTGACAGAGTTTAGTTGCAGAAAAGATTTGTGTGTGTTTGTTTGTGTTGGAAGAGGGTATTTATAGAGTGATAAGAGGGGTGTTTTGTGCACAAATGGGAATATTAAGAGTCGGTTTTTGAAAGACGTTTGAATTTCCACATTTAATGCTACCACTCCATTACCCGCAATAAAATCCCGTTTTTCAAGGGAACAGTTGCAGTGCACAGTAAAAGTGCACTTTTGCAGAGATAAAATATCAATTTGATATTTTTGTGAGAGGCATTAAATGCCAAGTGGGATGACAGTAAGCCAAAGAGACATATATTCCTTTATTAAATTGGCATAGTTACCAACCTAGGACATTTAAGTAACTGATGTTTAGATCATTTAGTTACTCATTCAATGCTCTTTGTCAAGTGTCAGGGACCCTGAATGAGTGTTACTCATTCAGTGAGAGGTTGGTTTTGGATATTCAGGGAGGATGAACCATTTCAGAGAACTTACTGAGATTGGTTTTCAGATACTTGACTTTCAATGTCAAGCATTCCCAATTCAGCTTTCAGTCTCCTGAAGGTAGGTTCATCCAAGGGTTTGGTGAAGATATCAGCTAGTTGATATTCAGTAGGGATGAAATGAAGTTCAATATCTCCTTTCATTATGTGATCCCTAATGAAGTGATATCTGATATCAATGTGTTTGGTTCTTTGGTGGAGGACAGGGTTGTTGGAGATTGCAATTGCACTAGTGTTATCACAGAAGATGGGCACCATTTTGTAATGGATGTCATAGTCACTGAGTTGACTTTTCATCCATAATACATTGGCACAGCATCCTGCTGCAGCTACATATTCAGCTTCAGCTGAGGACATAGCCACTGATTGTTGCTTCTTTGCACTCCAACACACTAGTTTTCCTCCAAGAAATTGACAGGACCCTAAGGTACTTTTTCTGTCCATGTTGCAGCCAGCATAATCAGAATCAGAGTAACCCTTTAGATCAAACCCTGAGCATACTGGTTAATAGAGTCCAAGGTTTGGGGTTCCTTTCAGATACCTGAGTATTCTTTTGGCTGCAGTGAGGTGAGATTCTTTGGGATTGGACTGATATCTTGCTATTAGACAGACTGAAAATTGTATGTCTGGTCTAGTAGCGGTTAGATACATCAGTGAGCCAACAATCCCTCTGAAATGGGTTTGATTTACTGATTTTCCAGTGAGATCAGGTCCAAGGTTGTTAGGTGGGACCATTGGTGTCTTCACTGAGGCATAGTCAGATATCTCATATTTCTTCAAGAGATTTCTGGTGTATTTCTCTTGACTGATGGATATTCCTTTATCAGTTTGCCTGATTTGTAGTCCAAGAAAGTATGTGAGTTCTCCCATCATGCTCATCTCAAACTTCTTTGTCATCAGTTTTTCAAACTGTTTGCAAAGTTTGTAGTTTGTTGAGCCAAAGATGATATCATCAACATACACTTGGACTAGAATCACATCCTGTTGAGTTCTATAGACAAACAGTGTGTTGTCTATCTTTCCTCTGACAAACTTGTTTTGTATCAGGAAGGCTGAGAGAGTCTCATACCATGCTCTGGGAGCTTGTTTAAGTCCATAAAGGGCTTTGTCAAGCTTGCAGACATAGTCAGGGAATTCACTACTCTCAAAGCCAGGAAGTTGCTGAACATATACATCTTCCTTGAGATCACCATTTAAGAATGCACTTTTAACATCCATTTGGTAGACCCTGAAGTTCATGTATGTTGCATATGCAAGGAAGATCCTGATGGCTTCCATTCTTGCAACAGGAGCAAATGTCTCATCATAGTCAATGCCTTCTTGTTGACTGTAACCTTTGGCTACAAGTTTGGCTTTGTTTTTAATGACAGTGCCGTTTTCATCAGTTTTGTTTCTGAAAACCCACTTCATTCCTATGACTACTACATCCTGAGGACATTTGATCAAGGTCATGACCTTATTTTTATCAAACTGTTGCAATTCTTCTTGCATAGCCTAAACCCATCTTGGGTATTTTAGAGCTTTAGTGACACTTTTGGGTTCTATGTCTGATAGGTAATCAGCATATAGACATTCATTGGCTGAAGCTGCAGTTAGACTAGCAGCCATGCTTCTAGTGAGCATGCCCTCAGTGGGTTCACCAATGATGTTTACAAGATCAATGTCCTGAGATCTTGTCCACTTACTTTGTGGTCTGGGATCTGAGCTTGAAGATGTCACTAGGAGTTCAGATGTGAGTTCAGGTGCAAGAGCCACAGAATCATTTAGAACATCTGTAGAGATGTCTTGATCAGGTTGAGGATCATGAGTTACAGGTTCCTGATCATTTGGATCATTGTTACTTATCCTAGCAGGGACAGACAGATTATCAATGAACTCATTGATGGTTGGTTGAGGTAGGTTGTGAGGTAAGACATAATATGAGATGTCAGCATCAGCTTGATATGAGGAATTGAGTTCAGTGTTGTACTCATCAGGAGGATATCTTGATGAGTTATCAATTCCTATTTCCTCCACTGAGGTGTTGGTGAACCTGATGCTTTCAGCACTTTCATCAAAGGTGACATGAAAGGTTTCCTCAACTTGTTGTCTCCTTGTGTTAAAAACCCTGAAGGCTTTGGAGATCAGTGAGTAGCCTAAAAAGTATCCATCATCAGCTTTTGCATCAAACTTGCCTAGATGATCCTTGTGGTTGTGAATGAACACAGGACATCCAAACACATGAAAATAGCTGATGTCAGGAAGTCTTCCTTTGAAGATCTCATATGGGGTTTTATTATGTCTTTTGACAACGATTGACCTGTTTTGAGTGTAACAAGCATTTTTGACTGCTTCAGTCCAGAAATGCTTTGAGAGGGCTGAGCCATTTAACATAGTTCTAGCGGCCTCAATGAGAGTTCTGTTTTTTCTTTCAGCAACCCCATTTTGTTCGGGGGTGTATGGGGATGAGAAATTTTGAGAAATTCCCTTTTCATCACAGAAACTCTCAAGCTCTTGATTTCTGAACTCAGTACCATTGTCAGATCTGATCTGTTTAACAGTAATGTCATTCTGGTTTTCAATCTTTCTAATGAATGACATTATTGTATCAGCTGCCTGACTCTTGTTGGAAAGAAAGTATACCCAAGTGTATCTTGAGAACTCATCAACAATGACAAGTGTATACTTCTCATGCTGGATTGATCTGGGACTGACAGGTCCAAAGAGATCCATGTGCAGGAGGTGAAGGCAGCTTTTGATGGAGAAATTTTGTTTTGTTTTGAATGATGCTCTGTGGTGTTTACCCTTTTCACAGGCAGAGCATGGTTTGTCTTTTGCAAAAACCAGTGATGGTAAGCCAAGGACCTTGTTTTGTTTTGCCAAGTTGTTGAGGTTTTTGAAGTTTAAGTGTGAGAGTCTCTTATGCCACAGCCAATTGATAGTTTCAGTGGCTTTAGCAAAGAGACACGTTCCATCTTGGGAGAGTGTTGACGTGTCTAGCACATAAACATCATCTCTCCTATGAGCTATCAACACAACTTCCTTGTTGGCATTGAAAATGGTACCTTGTTTATCATTGAATTGTACAATGTATTTAGCATCACATAGTTGACTGACACTTATGAGATTGTATTTGAGACCGTTGACATAGGCTATTCTAGAGAAAACTATTCCATTGCAGTTTACTGAACCATAACCTTCAGTGGGACATGATGAGTTATCACCAAATACTACCTTGGGCCCTGGTTCCTTTACATACTTGTGCAGATATTCCTTCACACCAGTCATGCTTCTTGAGCATCCACTGTCTAGATGCCAAATAGGTTCCCTCGCATGTCTCTGCACAAGTGGTAAACTGAATTAGTTTCTCTTCGTGACCCACTTACTAGTGGGGTTGGATCTCAAGGTCTCTTTGAAATTTGCAATCGACTCATGGTCAGTGGTTGTGTGCATGGTGCTACCACAGGTTTTGCATTTAGAGGCTGAGGATGACTCAGTGACTCTGGGTTGTTTGGAATTTCTCCTTGCATGAATGATACTGTCATGTTGGGATGTCTCATGAGCTGGATTACCGCATATATCACAGCATGTATTCATGAGACAATCATCTTGATGATGATCATTAAACCCACAGTGAGGGCACAGAGGAAAAGGTTTTGCTCTATTCTTTGGAGCAGTTTTGGAGGATGAAGCATACTGATGACCAACTTTGGTATAGTTTGCTTGACTGACATACTGTAGATGATCTGCAGTCCTGTGATCATCCTTTTTGCAGATCATGCAAAAAAGGATTCTATAGCAGTTGTCAGTGGTATGGCTAGTGTAATGACACAGCTCACACTTTTGTTTGTTTTTGGAGGTTGACTTAGACTTTGAGGAACTGGAGGAAGCTGACTTTGTCTCCTTGATTGGTTCAGGGACCTTTTCAATGGATTCCATTTTTTCAGTAAGCTTCCTCACAAGTTCAGTCAGTTGCTAAATTTGGTCAGCTTCAGTGGGGACAGAGGATGTTGAAGTCTCAGTAGGAGTAGACTCTTGTTGGATAAGTTTTGCTTGTCTTTGTAAGATGGTTCTACCAAGTCCAGATCTTTCTTTTGGTGAATGAGGATTGAATTGTAGTGGAGTAAGCTCAGAGCTTGGAGCAGCACCCTAAAGAGGTTTCAGTGGTAGAAGCGGTGCTTGAGATTCTGCTTCAGACTCAGATATATGATCAGTACTACTGGGCACATCAGGGAGTCCAAGCATGCTCTTTAGAGCTTGACTTTCAGGCTCTAGAATCCTTCCAGAATCGAAATTTGGAAGCTTACTCTCAGGATTAACCCGTTCAATCCAATCACTGGAATTTGGAGTTGTCAACATGTTGGTAATCATACCACCAGACACAAATGGTTTTGAACTTTGGTCTTTGTTGCGAGAGTCAGGGAGATGATCTTCACCTATGACTCTCTTTTTGCTACTAGGGGCACCCACAGCATCAAAGACCCTGGGATTCTTAGCAGTCCAACTATCAAGAATATCTTGTTCCTTTTTGAGTTCGTCTTGAAGAGCCTGATTTCTCTTAACTAGTTCAGTGTTTTGAATTTGCAAGGTGACAGCCTCAAGCTTGGCTTGTTTTAAAATAAGCAGTTCATCTCTACACTTGTTTAATTCAAAACTTAGCTTGTTGTATTTTAAAAAGAGATTTAATCTTTGCTCTTCTACGAACTTAAGGTCAACATTAAGATAATTCATATAAGACTGCCAATCAGAGTCATCATCCATAGATAGTAAGATGTTTACCTTCTTCATAGTGATGTTGACCCATTCCCCGTTCCTGGCATGATTCTTTCCAACTGCTAGCTTGTCCTCTTCTGAGAGGGCCATCAGTGCACTGACATGCACCATTTCATCATCTGATGACACTGACTCTTCATCCCAGTCGAAGGTCTCAGCAACAAGGCCTTTGTTTTTACCCTGCACAGATTGAACACTTTTTGTTGTTTCTGAGGGACTGGCCTCGAGCAATGCAAGCTTAGCTTTGACTTTTTTATACTTAGCTTCAAAGTCAACAGTTTTGTTTTGATCAGATTTTTTTTGAAAATTTTGATGAGACTGATAGATTTTTGTTTGAAATTTGCTAAAGCCTGAGGACTGATTTGACCCTGATGGTTTATAAGAGAGTTCAGAAATTGTTTTTGAAAAACAGTCTTTTGCAAAATGACCTCTTTTGTGACACTTAAAGCATTCAGTGTCCTCATTTGCTTTGGCATTCGAAAAACTTTTGTTTCTTTTTATAAACCTTCGAGAGTTAGCAAGGAGTGCCCTTTCCTGAAATTCAGTGTTCAGGTCATTTAGGTACTCGTCACTTGATCTCTCATCAAGCTCATCATATGAATTTTCCTGAAAATCTTGAACAACATTGTTAGAATAGAAAGTAGTTGATATTGGTGATGAGGTGGTGGTCAGGGACTTCTTGACTTCCTGAGACTTCTTTAAGTCAGGGTATCGTCTGTTGATGAGATTTTCCTCATAGACAAATTTCCCATAAATTTCAGGAAGCTCAAGAATTTGGATATGATTAGCATTCCTAAGTCCCTGAGAGAAATTCAACCACTTCTCAGGGAGACTGTTGACAAAACCAACATTGATTTCATGTTTGGACAACTTAACACCATCATTTGACAGTTCATTTAAAAGATTTTTGTACCTGGTGTAAGTTTGAGAGAGAGTTTCTGAGTCCTTAGCCCTGAAGGTGTTATACTCAAGTTTCAGGTCCATTATCCTGTTTTCCTTGGTATCAGATGGTCCTTCATGACTATGAACTAGGTCATCCCAGGTTTGCTTAGCTGTACTACAGCTTATAACAGACTCCATAATATCGTCAGGAAGACAAGATATTATGATACTTTTGAGTCTTTGGTCCTGGTTGACCACTCTCCTTTCATCCTGGGTCCACTGAGCTTCAGGTTTGGGCAACCCTTCAGCAGTCTTTGGGATAAATGGACATTCATTTATACACTTGATATAATAAGGTTCCATCCCAATCAAATAGCAAAGCATTCGCTTTTTCCATTTGTTGAATTTGCCAACTTCAAGTCTAGGGGCAACAGCTGAATAAGCTCCACCTTTTTTATCGACTAGTTGGGGTACATCAATTTCAGCCATTTAGGATCCTAATTTAAAAACTTTTAGAGAGGCCTAAAAAACGAGTTTTATAATTAGCCTTTCTCTGATACCACTTGTTGTTCCCCGTTCACTATCGTTTAAAACAGTTTAAATATATAAAACAAGTTAATAGTGAACTATGACTGAAATTAACATAAGAAAACACACCAAGTAATTTTCAACATAATATTCTCATTAGAAATAAATCAACAAAGAATACGTTACCCAAGTACTTGCGGAATAGTACTTGGGATTGAAATGACAAAGTTGGGTGACTCCTCTCTAAGCTCAGGCTAAGTCTGAGCACAACTCTCAGAGCTCACTGAGCTATCTCAGGAACTAAGTTGTATTTGGAGGAGTGAAAAGATGGCTTGCGTGTATGTGTGTTTTTACAATTCACAAGCTTAACCTTTTCACTCCATCTCTTATGCTATTTATACATGTATGATATTTGACTCTTTCCTGAGTGACAAACTGACATCATACAGAAGACAAAATACTGATGTATTTTGTCTCTGTTTACAAAGACTATTCTAGGTAAGAGACAAGACTACTTTCCTAAGTTCAGTGTTGACACTAAGCTTGATCTTTTGCCATTCAGGGAAAGTTGACTTTGGTTGATAAGGACTTCGTCTTATCTGATTCAACCTTTCCCGCCTTGTCCCGCTCTTTCTTCAGTCTTTACATCCTTCAGTCTTCTACTTCAGTTTGTCTTCAGTGTAAGAAGTTAGAGAGGAATCTTAGGGATTCAGTGAGTTATTGTCATCACTCACTGAATCCATCATCTTCTTTTTGACTCAGTCTTCACCCTTTAAGTTCCGCCTTACTAAGTGGAGAGACTACTTCTTCGCCTCATACTGAGTTTCCTGAAGACGACTCACTGAGAGACTATGCACTCAGTGACCTGTTTGTGTTTAAGGGATTAAACACTTGGGCTATTTTCTATTCAAATCCTAGATTAAGGGGTTTGGGTATTTACTGAACCCAACAACACAGTCTCGAGCTTCTCGATCCATCTAGTCAGACCGATAGCTCCTTCAGTTCCACTAAAGCCTCCAGTCATGGTCTTACGAAAGTCTTGATAAGTACAAGTACGGCTGTCGGTGGGTGGTCTCGTAGTTCCAGCATTAGTAGACGAGTGGTTTGCTGCAGCTAAAGCGGCGTTCACTCGCTCATTGACTAGTTGGTCTATCATAGCTTGATTCATGGTAGGTTGAATTGGAGTAGCCCTAACAGGAGTAGTGGCTTCAGCAGTCTGATCGCGTGTGACTCTGTTTGGAATAGCAGCGTTTGCAGCTTGGTTGCAGAGTAACTCTCGCTGGAATAGGAGCATTGGAAGCTCCACCATGGTTGGTACGTTTTGATCTTCGTTTTGGCGGCATTTCTGCAGTAAGAAAGGTGATGAGATATAGAACCTTTTAAACAAGGTAAGTGCCAAGCAATAGTGTAGTTATCGCAGATAGATCATATGAGTAATCTTTAAAAGAAAGGACAATTGGATAGGAAAATAAGTTTGACATAGATAGAATTTTGGTTACAAGGTTCCTAAAGTACATGATGAGATACTAGATGGAATACCACTGAAATACAACGGGAATACAACGGAAATACAACTGAAGTACCATAGTAATAACTAACACTAACTGTTATAATCCAGTTTAGTGTGAGACATCATGCAATAAGATCTAAGGATGTCCACGCTCGGTACGTAGTCGCTCAATGGTAGCAACTAACTCTCGCTGCGTATCCTCCAAACTAGCGATGCGTCTCATTGAGAGGCCAGCATGGACTCCAAACCTGTGGTCCTCTGCCACTCCTCTCTGGCAGTATCTCTAGCCATCCACTGGATGCGCTCTAGCTCCTCAAGTCGGCCGTGCATCTGGGCTTGGCCTCTGCCCAAGGCTCGTGCTCTGCTGTCCAACTCTCTAACATCCTCGACCTGAGTCTCAAATCTGAAACCCAACTGAATCCTCTCATGCCTTTCTAGCTCCATACTCTCAAACAATACATCAGTGACGCGGTCTAAACCCTCAACACGCTGCTCGCAAGCCTGCAAGCGTGCTGGATCGACTCTCTCCAACTGATCAGTATGGACCCCTAGCAAGGTCTCATGAGAATCCAACTGAATAAGCACTCTCTCAGTAAGAGTCAGCTCCTCATCATCTGGAGATGGGTCCAGCACAGGTTGTGCCTCACTCAGTGCAGCTACCTCAATCATCTCAAGCTGTCTAGTGGCGTGAGCAAGGCGCTCCATGTCTGATGCAGATGGTATGAATGAAGGTGATGATGGACTGTAGCTCGGACTCGCGATATGTGGTACAGAACTGACCAAACAACTAATATCCCTCCAAGCAATCTCATCACTCTCCTCCTGGTTGCGGAGGAAAGCAGCTCTTTGTCCTAACCCAAATGGTGCATCAATTTCCATGTCCTCGCTCCATCTCTGAGCCATCCTGGAGCTCTGTCCTAACTCCTGAATACTCTGGAAAATCTCCAGACCCAGTGTATCCATATCTGCTGCTGTGCTAACATGTCCAGGGACACTCTCAATCAGCATAGGCTCAGGTAGCTCCTCCTCCGGATCCTCTTCCGGGTCTTCTTCCGGATCTTCTTCCGGGTCTTCATCTGAGTAGGAATCAGTAGCTCTCATGAGTCTCTGGTGAGGTGGTGACTCGGTGGATGATGGTGTCAGTGACTCTGAAGTAGTGGAAGGACCCATGTAGGCAGCGCGGGTCATCCGAGAAGCTAGTGCAGGCATGAATGAATACCGCTCTCTATATCCAGGTACTCTCACAATCATGCGGGGTTTTCGCCTGCGTGTCAACAAAGCTGATGGAGCGGTGGTAAGGGTCGGTATAGATGGAGTAGGTGCAATGACTGGCTGAGCTGCTAGAATGGCCTGAATGTACATATCAGTGGCCAAGTGTGCAAACTGATGGATGGTAGGTGAGTTAGCAAGTAGGATGTCCTCCTGAACATCGTGAGGGAAGGCCGGTGAAGGCATGGTCTGTGACAAGACGGTGCATATGTGTAAGTATGTGGAAAAATATACTCATGATGAATATGAAATAGTGCATTAGTAAATAGGAAATAAAACATGTAATCCTATTTAAATGAACTCTTAAGTAAAATGGCAAGTAAGGCAAGCGGCAACTAACGGTCGTAGTACGATGTTTTTGTAAAAAGTAGTTATAGTTTAGGGTTTATATGTACCTAGTTCTCTATAACCTTGGCTCTGATGCCAATCTGTAACACCCCCAAATTTGTTTAGCGGAAGCATACGTGTTATTTGGGAGCGTTACGAAATTGGTGAATCGCAACACAAGTAATAAAGAACGGAATACATACTCCGTTTAATTTTATAAAGTAGTTTAAAACATTTTCTTACAACATTGTTTAGATAAATGGGCACATCCCATAAGTTCAGTGGTCCCAATATAAAAACATCGTTTTTGTGTAAAAACACTTCTTTAGAAATTACTACGACCATTTATCCGCCTCTTGCCTTGCATCCATGATCACAACTAAGCACCTGAGAAAATATGCTAAAAAGGTCAGCTAAAAGCTGGTGAGTTCATAGGTTTAAGTTAAAAATAGTAAGCTTGGACCATAAGCAAAGTCATATAATCATTACAACGAATATAATGATATATGGATGAATGTCTATTACGTTAGCTCTAAGTTCATGCAACCGATACTACGACAGTTTTTGTATGCTAAAAGATGTCATACAATATAGGGGCCCATAGCGAGTGTTTTGTCCCTCAACACTCGATTCCGACATGGTATACGTTTCGCTTTGGCCTAAGCATGGCCAACCGAACGGAGGAGTCACCCTCAATAGATCTATTTATAACATTCGCGTTTCCCAATGGGGAATTGACGGTTCATGAAAAGGGCATTCTCTAAGGACATAAGGTCTTAGGCTAAACCACGTAATAGTAATCATGTAATAGTTTAGGTCCATAAAAAGGTTTTGCATATTTCTCACCCCAAAATGTATAAAACAGTTTATCAAGTAAAAGCGGGGCTATGAAAACTCACCTTAGCAAAAGTGCAATCCAAAAGTGGGATTTAGTGAATGTTGTGAAGCGGCACCGACACGCGACCTAGATAAGGAGGGCAATGTTTTAGTTCATTGTTTTAAGTATCACTTACTTAAAGTAGTTCAATGGTTTTTATAATTGTATTAATACTAAACGTAAGTTTGTAAAAATTGTTAAAATGACTTTTACTAATAAGTATACGAAGTATATATACTTTTCATATTGACATTAATATGGTTTTAAAATCCGAAGTTTGATATGAAAAATAATTATAAGGTTTCACTAGTAAGTATATAAATGTATATATACTTGTTTAAGTTGACACAATTGGTATTGTCAACATTATAGTTAATTTATTCTCTATATGTATTTAGAAGAATACTTGAGTTAAAATTGAAGTCTTCCAATTTTAATGGATCATAAAATAATATAGTGATCTTTATTTATTTATCAAGATTTGATTTTTATATATATATAGTTCTAACGAGGAGTTCACTTGACATACATTCATTTACACATTGTCGTTAAATTTTTGACGTACATTACTACGTGAATCATGTTTTTAGAATACTTGTTGTTTATGCCAAACTTTCACACATTTTCGTTAAGTTATGACTTGTGTACATAATTGACGTTAAGACGATATGTAACGAGGTGAAAAGAAAGAATATACGGGGACGGGTTAAGCTTATATTTTGACTTCCGGTTATACGTTACACGTTTTATTTTGTGAAGTAGTTTAAACCACCCAACAAACACCCGAGCCACCATGGGCTGCGGCCTGGTGTCGATAGTGACTAAGTACCAGATATGGGCCGAGGCCCATAAAATAAACAGACTCCTTTGCAACATAATTCATTAGTTGGGCTGTGGCCCAGAACTTGATGTCTAAGTATTAGTTGGTATCTTGGTAGTACACTGTTTGCGCCAATTCTTTGTGGGGTAACCATACGCAGAAGGAAAAATGATATAACAAGTGTTCATTTAAAGTGAACAAGATACTAACATTTCGAAGCTAATACTCAAACCGAGGGTATCACAGTTGACGTACTCCAAGGTATACTCGACTACCCGATGTTTCTAAAACGCCTAGAATATTACTCAAGTTTGACACATTAATGGAAGGGTTAGAGCAACGATGTGACGAAACCATGTGTTTGGTCGAGTACTACTCAACCCGGTTCCCTGTTGCAAATTTGAGACACAAGAAAATGTTGATAACTTTAGTGAGCTTTCGGCTCACTCCAAAACACAACATAACACATGTTGTTATACATATTCTAGACGGAAGAGGTTGGTCGAGTAGACATCAAAGTTCCACTCTTCCAATACTCAAGTTAATTTAAATCCGGTTTCACTTGATTATCCTAACAACTCTTAGTTTTCGAAAGCTCGACAAGGTGCCATATACAAAATCCTATGTCTAGATTCACGCAAGTCTTAAGATGACCAACTCATCGCTAAGTTTCAAAACCACTTATGATGACAAAGATGATTTCCTCTAGCTTAAAATTTATATCTACTTGAAACAACAAGACATTTACCGAAGAATACCTCGAGTACCCGAGTGGGTTCTCAGTAGAGGCAAAACCCATCATACTTACAAAGGATGATGTGACTAACTCGATTAATGTATAGCCGAATTCCGACACAAGGTACTAAAGTTTCTGTGAAAGTTTGAGTACTTAGACAAGAATGTCGCAACTAATATTAGTTTTCCGGATTCAACACTTAACATTACTAGTATACTTTATAAAACTTGACTTATCTAGTTTTTCTTGTTTCATGCCTCTCGACAGAAAACCAAACGGACCCTTGTGCAAATGACAACTTAAGTTTTATGGTCACAAAACAAGATTAGCAAAACAAAGTAAAACTCAAATCTCAAATAACCAAAAGGACAATTAATATTGATATGACCAAACCATATAACAATTTCTTTGATAACATTTTCCAACTTAATATCATAAAACAACATAAAAGACATTACAACAAGAAAATGAGTAACAATAACTCGAGAGATGTTGCATGAGGAACGAGAGTGGCTTCGTGGGTTCGGACCAAACGAGACTTGATTTAGCTCCAAAAAACTTCCAATTGTAAAACCCCCAAATCAATTTTTGAAAACCCTAAGTTTCTCAAACCCTAGTTTTTGGTAAAATTGATGAGGAACTGAGTTTGGGGCATTTGCATCTCTACTAGAGATAAAGGAAGTATTTTGGGAAGAAGCTTGACTATCTTTCTCTCCTTGTGACTTGGTTTGAAGCCGGATTTGGTTAACTTCCAAAACCTAGGCGAATCTTGGATTTTGGCTCAAGATAGATTGGTGTGAAGATATGCTTCTCTTGGGTGGTTTTATCTTGATTCTTCTTGGATTCATTCGAAGGGTAGCCGGCGCATCAAAGGAGGGGATTTGAGAAACAAAAACTTTCATGGTTTTGGTAAGAGAGAAGAGAATATGATGGAAGAAACATGTTGGGTTTTCCTCTTTGGGAGATTCGGCCTACTAGAGGCGCAGGTCTAGAGGTTGAAGAAGAATATTTGATATCTTCTTTCCTGGTTCTTGTGCTTTTGTTTTGTCGTGTGTGGGAAGAGAAGACAAAGAGATATTATATCTCAATTTTTAATAAAGGTTTTTATCTAAAAAAATAAATAAACGTATGTATGTATATGTATAGTATAGTTATGATTTATTTGTGTACATGTATGTACTTGTGTTACACTTATGTATTAATTGTGTTTGAGTCATTATAAGAGTTATTGTTTAAGTGAAAGTGTGTTAAATATTTTGTGTCCCGCGATATTAAATTGTGACCGAAGTATCATTGTTTGATAACATTTATAACGTAGTATCTTATAGTTACGTGTCTGAAATATTTTTATCTTTGTAATATTCCATATCACGGACATTTGTCATTTATTTTATCAAGCCCTTATCATAGTGTCGGTACGCGTGCAGTGTCGGTCACTGGGGAAAAACGAGATAACCTCTCGTCTTACAATTAAATCATAAGACAAAAATGAAATATTCATGAAATGATATGAATGCAAAAGTGATGCAATAGTCTACTGTATGCGAGTTATCTACTCCAAGGATCAGGCAAAGCTTATGCATGCTAATGACTAGGTTTAGTAAAAATAAATTGTCATTTATTAGTTAAATTTTAATGAAAATTTACCGTGTGTCACAATATGTATCAGTAATTAATGAAACTAAAGAACATATGAAAATGTTTAAATACATACTTGTGGTAGTACTGTTAATGGAGACTCATGTTCTTGTGATTCGGAAAGTTGACGTGAAGAATCCTTTCGTTTTGATCTAGTCGTTTTCTTAGATGCGACAGATTTAACAGTTTCCTATATATAATACACGGTAAATAATACATGTATGTAGAATTCAAAAATCCCAGGGGGATGATTTATTACTTACACTTATTTTCATTTCCTTTTCCAAAGTTGCAAGTCCATTAGACTTCTCAATGCTCGCATTTTCTCACGTCAAGCAACACGTGTTCCGGCATCCTCATCAGCACTGCTATTTATAAGATTAATGTTCACCGGAGACACCTGAAATATAAATTGTTTAAGAAGACTGCAACATTATTTAAAAGGGTAAAAAAAAGATGGAATGTTACTTTCTTAAGTCTTACTTCCGTTTGTGTCAATGGAGTAGAAGTTGACTGCAACTGCCCCCTTTGTGCAGCCAATTGTTTCATAAAATCCTGTATTACCGCCTCTTTTTCTTGACGTTGGCGCCTCTCATTCTCAAGTTCACTTTGAAGTAACACCACTCTTTCATCAGATGCTTGTCTGATTCGAGGCAGATCAAAATACCTCTTGTAGGTTACTCCACCTCCCACTCCTCTCGCATATCCTCCCTTTTCCTTACCTAATACAACTGTCATGGCATCAGTGCCATGATCAAGCTTCAAGATTCCTTGTTTGATCTTGTCGTCCGTTTATTTCTGCACACACAATATGGGAAATAGGTTATTTAATTCTACCAGTATTAACTTGTAACTAAAAGTATTAACTAAAACACTACCTGTATTAACTTATAACTAACAGTTTTAACTAATACAGTAGCAGTATTAACTTATAACTAAACAAACATAATAATAAAATTTTCAGTCAAACTTACAAATTTTTCTCCCACTGATTTGATATCATCATCGTGATATTCTCCGTCTTTTTTCACCCTTCCTTTCAACCACGCGGTGGTTCTTCATCTGGTTTAATTTCTTTACTCTTGATCTTATAAACATCAAATACATACAAATGTAAAATAAACGCATATAAACGAAAGTATGATACTATTAAATGCAAATGTGCAAATGTTTACTGTTACCATTTTTTCTATCACACTGGCGTATCCACCTCGTCCCATTGTATGATCATAAATAGACTCGGAACGCGACACTTTAGCTTTTGCTGATCTCACCTTGCAACACAAAATCATACGGCGTTTAGATGTAGTAATGCTGATAGTATACAACTAATATATATGGAAACATATGAAAAGGTGAAAGATATTTGAACTTGAATAAAAATGACTAATTAACACCTTGTATTCCTCACTGGCTGTGTAGTTTACAAAATTAACCCAATCTTCGGCTTTTATAATTGCACTATACTTCGCCGGGACTTCATTTAGTTTTGAAAGGGTATTTTGGTTGGGCAATATGTAGTTTTGTGTCAATTTCATTCTGAAATTCCTTAGAAGTTGACCAAGATGATTCATTATCAGCTTTCTGACCGTCAAGTCAACATCAAAATATCGCTGCAAAGATTAACAAATTGTTGTTAATTAGTTTCACATACTGTAAATGCAGAGATAAATGATAAGGTTTTAAAAGGTACCTTTTTGAGGGGTCATTTAAGCCCTTATTCGATCACTTTTGTATCCGTTATTGCTTAATATCGTTCCTTTTCACTTTTTAGGTCTCTTGAAGGCAAAATGCTGGAATGATGCTTATTTGGACGAAAAGGCACGAATATACGAAGAAAATGGCCAAAGTCAGAATCGAGACACTCAAAGCTGCTGAAACATAAGGCGACGGCGTCACTGCATATCTGCGACGCCGTCGGGAAGGCATTTTGCGACGGCTCAGAGGCGAAATTGCATGTTTTCAAGGGACGACGTCAGGTTCTAAAGGAATAGGCCGTCGCTACTCAGACGGCCTAGATGCAGCCAAGACGGCGTCAGAGCTGAAGGGGACGGCGTCACAGTCATAAGGTGACGCCGTCGCAAGGTTTACGTGGCCAATACGAAACCCTAATGACGGCGACACGACGGCGTCACGAAACATAAGGTGACGCCGTCGCAGATGTAATCTTATATATAGAATCCGAATTTTTCAGTTTTTGTGTGTAGTCTCTTGGAGTAAAAACCTAAAACCGAACCAAGGCTTTCTTGTGCAGTATTTTAGGGTTCTAAACCCTATTATACATCAAGATAAGTATTTACTTCATTAATTTAATTATGTCTTTGATTATTTGTGTGTATGCTTGCATGTTCTCCA
>BPTQ01000001.1:76590419-76607810 GCA_019973895.1 Chrysanthemum seticuspe
ACTATTGCGATGTGCGCAGCAAGCCCCAGTTCCTTTGAAGGAAAAGAAGCTCGTTCAAAATATTGTGGGATCCGTCACTTGGATTAGCAACATCACATCATTAATCCCATTCGGTGCCCATAACTATAGCAAGAGATCCCCTTATCCTTACGATCACTCTTCAATGATGCGATTCCAACTCCAACTCCTTCTAATAAAAAATAGAAAAATACAAAAAAAAAATCTTTAACTTTTCCATGCTTAGAGCCCATAACTTAAACCCCCCAACCATAACGATGGCTAATGAGATGATAATAGATTAATAGATTCGATTCCAACACTATCAGATACAGATTAACTAAACATGAGCATACTATCAAATTTCTACACAAATGAATCCAAAATGATGAGGAATTAATAGAGGATTATTCCCCTAGAGAACGATATCAATACCCGTGGCTTACCCTAATTACTACACTACAACGATTAGGTTCACTGCCTAGGGTGTTATAAAACTTGCTCGAAGAAAAGGAAGTTTCCTTGACCCCGAACGACGCGTGTAGCGTTATCAATAAACTTATTAACACCTTGTACCTACGACAGCTAAGCCACTACTAGTTAAAAAAAAGTATATGTATACCGTGATTTCGTCCCACATTTTATCTCTTGCTTCTGAATCAACCTTCCTCCAGGTTAGAATCCTGACACCTATATGCTCACGAACCGAATCACCCAAAAAACTCGAAAACAATGCTCTGTTTTTTCCTGATAACCTATCCAGTGCATCGAAGGTTACACAAACCTTTATTCCGTCTGTTTTTCCATATTCCCTGCGAAACTTAGCTAACCTAGTTATGCCCCTCTTAACAACATTCGCATTCGAATGATTGTTTTCAGCATCCTCACCCTCATCTGAATACGTCTCTGATTCATATCCTAAAGGGTTTTCATTTTCACGATCAGAATAAACCAAATTGATAACGCTACACGCGTCGTTCGGGGTCAAATGAACTTCCTTTTCATCGAGCAAGTTTTTCAACACCCTAGGAAGTGAACCTAATCGTTGTAGTGTAGTATTAGGGTAAGCCACGGGAATTGATATCGTTCTCTAGGGGAATAGGAATGCTAGTGAGAAGTTACTACGCTAAGGTTGGGGTTGAGGAAGATTATTTTTTATCTTTTTATGTTTTTAGGAAATGGAAAGGTATGAATCTCGGGGTATTGGATTTGGGGGTTGGTATTTCTACCGATTACTCTACTCGTCTAATTATCTAATCTAAGGTGTATGTAGTCTATGTCTAGTTATTGTGTGCTCGTATGATGATTTAAAGATGTGTTTACTTAGGTTTTATTACTCCTTAATTATCTCCTATTGATAGTTGAATTGTCACGTTCTTATTCTTAATTGCGTTGTGTGTCTAAAGTCGTAGGGTATGCGTTTATCCCTAACTCTTTGAAACTACCAAAGGTTATTGCCTACAAAATCTCTAGGATTTATAAACTTAACACTAAGGTACTCTTCGGATGGTTTAGCCTACAATGACTCTAGGTACTATAAGCTAAGGTTCACAAAGATTAATCAAGCATTAACTACACAACGGATGATCTATCGCAATACTAGATCATTAACAATTAAGATAAGAGAAAACCAATCAATATTCAATAATTAAGTTTCATATTTCCTAAGCAAACACACAAGTAAATTAGCTGGGCATGGGAAACATGCAAGCATACACACAATTAATTGAAGACATAATTGAATTAATGAAATAAAACACTTATCTTGATGTAAGATAGGGTATGGAACCCTAAAATACTGTACAAGAAAGCCTTGGTTCGGTTTAGGTTTTTACTCCAAAAGACTACACACTGAAAACTAAAAAATTCGGATTCTATATATAAGATTACACATGCGACGGCGTCACCCTTTGATTTGTGACGCCGTCGAGTCGCCGTTATTAGGGTTTCTTCTTGGCCACGTTAGTCTTGCGACGGCGTCACCTTATGCTTGTGATGCCGTCCCCTTCAGTCTCTCACGTCGTCTGGATCAAATCTAGGTCGTCTGAGTTGCGACGCCCTACTCTTTTAAAACCTGAAGCCGTCACTTGTAAATGAGCAATTTGGCTACTGAGCCGCCACAAAAGTTTTCCAACGGCGTCACTAGTTGTGCCTGACGCCGTCACCTTCAGTTCCAGCAGCCTGAGTGTCTCGATTCTTGACTTTGGCCATTTTCTTCGTATATTCGCGCCTTTTTGTCCGAATAAGTGTCATTCCAGCATTTTGCCTTCAAGATACCTAAAAAGTGAAAAGGAACGATATTAAGTAATAACGGATACAAAAGTGATTAAATAAGGGCTTAAACGACCCCTCAAAAAGGTACATTTTAAAACCTTATCACAAATCATCCGGATAATTGGTTTGCGTTGCCATGATTCATCAGAAGTAATGTGTTAAAGAAAATTAGTAAACTTAATTGGTTAATAATTGTGTAAAAATTGAAGTTCTGGTTGTTTTGCTTAAAGCCAGATTTATTGGAGTAAAATTAGGGCTAATGATGGGGCAGTTTTTCAATTAAGGATACCATAATTTTCAAAGTAATTTTAAAAATTTTGGCTAAAATTTGGCTCCAAATTTGATAATTTTAAAATGTGGCTCCAAATTGATAATATAGCATTTAAATATTTAATTTTTGGCCGCAATTTAAATATGAATTAGAAAATCTAATTTTTGAAAAATCAAACAGTTTTTGAAACCAAAAACACCCCTGACAGAAATGGTGCTTACCCACAGTCCCAAACACCCATATAATTTCAAACCAGCTGTGTCAAAGACACATATAACTGCAGATACACTAAAATCACCACATGGCGCATACAAATGAACAAACAAAAGCTAAAAATGGACTTAAAGCAACTAATTAAGCAACTATAACTAATAAGCAGTTCCATATAAACAATTAAGCACAAAAATAGGCAAATCAAACCAAGAACTGCTGATACATCAAACAGCCCTCAGACCTTACTTTAAGCCTACAAATAAGCTATTTATAAGCACTTAAATAAGCTTTAACATCCTCAAGCAGTCAAAAAAAATCAAGAAAACATGTAAACGCAATTAACTTAAAGCAAAAACAACAACAAAAACACCCTAAATCTAGTGGTTCAATCAAAAATAATTGTCATGAACAAACGCTCCACTTCTAAACTTCATAATCAGTCATAAAAAAATTGACAACAATCTAAAAATTGAACATCCTAATCCTACAATAATACATTCTACCAGTGCGAATATGAACTTAAACACCACAACCAATTCCAAAATTCAAAACAACATGAAAAAAAAATGAAACAAATTAGCGAACACATTACTTATATTAACAAACATATTTAGCATTCGTATGGATAAACCATCAAAAGATCCATACATATTCCATTGTTAATATATCTACATACCATCCCATTAAACCAAGACGTTAGACATTAGACATTAGACATTAGACATTAGACATAAACAGATGACACTAGAACAAAAGAAAACATCCCATTCCATAGCGAGAAACCCTTCAACCATTCATCGCCTGAATTTGTTCTTCCTTGGTATCGATTTCCTCCTAAGATTGAGTAATGAGATCATTCAACCCCTGTAGCTTAGACCTCGCAGCCTCCCTGTCATCCCTAAGATCTATCAAAGTGTAAAGACCTAATGTTTAAAAACGGTAAACTAAGTCCTCCTTCTTTTAAACTATGACTATAAATTAGGGGTGTTGATCCATTCGGTTATCGGGCTTTGTTTCGATAAATCGGTTATATTTTTATTTTGGTCAACACTAAAACCGAAACGAACCGAACTATAATTAAACCAAAGCGAGACGAAAACCGAATATGAATTAAGTTCGCTTCTTGGGTTGACCCGAATATGAATTAAGCTCGATTCTTGGGTTGACTCATATGGTTTTAAACCGAAAATGGATTAAGTTCGCTTCTTGGGTTGACACAAAATTATTTACATTTTAAGCCATGGCTTCCATAATTAGCAACCTACAAACATAATGTTTGAGCAAATCGGACGAAAACGTGCAAAACAGTTGGAAACGGACAAAAACGTACAAAAACTTATACAAACGGACTAAAAGATGAAAAAACCAGCGAAAATGTGCAAACACGGACGAAAACCTGTAAACAAAAATGGAAACGTATAAAAACCGATTAAAAGGGACAAAGACGTAAGAAAACGGACCAAAACGTATTAAAACAGACGAGAACGTGTATAAACGTACGAATCTGTGTAAAAGTGTAAGAAAACCTATGAAAACGGTTGAAAAATTCTTGTAAACATACGAAAATGGGTAAAACGGATGAAAACGGGGTAAATCGGACGAAAACGTGCAAAACAGCTGGAAACGGACAAAAATGTACAAAAACTTATACAAACGGACTAAAAGATGAAAAAACCAGCCAAAACGTGCAAACACGGACGAAAACCTGTAAACAAAAACGGAAACGTATAAAAACCGATTAAAAGGGACAAAGACGTAAGAAAACGGACCAAAACGTAAAACCGATTAAAAGGGACAAAGACGTAAGAAAACAGACCAAAACGTATTAAAACAGACGAAAACGTGTATAAACATACGAATCTGTGTAAAAGTGTAAGAAAACCTATGAAAACGGTTGAAAAATTCTTATAAACATACGAAAATGGGTAAAAAGGATGAAAACGGGGTAAATCGGACGAAAACGTGCAAAACAGCTGAAAACGGACGAAAACGTACAAAAACTTATACAAACGGACTAAAAGATGAAAAAACCAGCGAAAACGTGCAAACACGGACGAAAACCTGTAAACAAAAACGGAAACGTATAAAAACCGACTAAAAGGGACAAAGACGTAAGAAAACGAAACAAAACGTATTAAAACAGACGAGAACGTGTATAAACGTACGAATCTGTGTAAAAGTGTAAGAAAACCTATGAAAACGGTTGAAAAATTCTTATAAACATACGAAAATGGATAACAACGGATGAAAACGGGGTAAATCGGACGAAAACGTGCAAAACAGCTGGAAACGGACGAAAACGTACAAAAACTTATACAAACGGACTAAAAGATGAAAAAACCAGCGAAAACGTGCAAACACGGACGAAAACCTGTAAACAAAAACTGAAACGTATAAAAACCGATTAAAAGGGACAAAGATGTAAGAAAACGGACCAAAACGTATTAAAACAGACGAAAACGTGTATAAACGTACGAATCTGTGCAATTGATGTTATCATAAGTTTTGTATTTTAAGTAGTCTATTTAATATTTTAATAGCGATGCACAGGAACTATATCCAAGTTTTGATTGCCTGATGTTTGAGTAAATTGCTGAGTTGTTACCGTCATGGTCTTTGCGGTAGTAATTTTGATTACGCAATAGGTCGGAGGTAAATTCTTGTTGCGTAATGTTGTTGTAACCTTGTCGGGTAATGTTTACGTGGGTTTCGTTATGCAAATTTGCATGGTTCGCAAATTAATAACCACCGCATTCATTGTTTGCCAAAGTTGTAGTGTCTATAAAGCAAGATTAGTCTTCTTCAGTTCTACTGTAGATGACTACATAGTAATGATGACTAACTTTGATTTTGGTCAATGTGCTACATTGTAAAGATGACTAACTTTGATTTTGGTCGATGTATTACAGTTGACATGTAACTAATTTTCAAACTTTTGATTACAATATGCAATTTTTTTTTCCTCCTGAACAAAATTAGATATGTAAATTTTAATACCCAGCTTCTTGATTAACCATAAATTTGTATTAATATTTTTGTTATAAGAAGTTGAGATAATAAACCTTTTAGACATGTTTAGTCATTAATTTAAATTTAAACTGTGTATATAGCGGCTGGTTTAGATCCAATGAAAAAATGAAGGGTTTAAATTACAATATTAGATATCTTCCTAAATACTGCATTATCACATTTATGCATGGAAGAATATGAAAAGGCTACAGTAACACCCAAAATAAAATTTCTGATGCCTCTTGAGTGTTTTTTTGTGATTATTTGTGCAAATTGTGAGGTACATTGTAATTATTTATACTTACCTAACCATAATATCAACACACAACTATCAATAATCTTAACCCTAAACACACAACTATCCATAATTTTAGCCGTAATTTTAAAATGTCTTCCACACCTAATATCGATGAAATGAAAGCTGCCACTGAATCCGGCAAGCTTAGTGATGCTTTCAGGGCATTGATCTTGCACGACATAGCAGAGGAAAATTTTTTTATCGAGCGGATGGGAGAAGAGAGTAGTCAGCTGAGGGAAGTTGTTGCCAAAAAGGAACAAACAATCGATGAGACTGGGAGGTTGTTTACTCGTTTCAACGCTGTTGCAGCAGCTGGTGAGTTTGCCCTTCGTGAGATACAGTTGAAGGATCGAAGGAAGATTGATTTGCTGGCTCAGCTTTTGGTGCTATGTCGTCGGAGTCTGTTGGAGAATGAGGAGTTCTTGGAAGACTTGGATGAAGTTGATGAGTCTGAAGATGAAGAATAGGAAGCTTTGGAAGTTTTTTTTTTGTGTTTTGATGTATATTTGATGGTTGTATGGATGCTTTTATTAACTGCTACTTTGTTATTATAATTATAACTGTAATGGATATGGAAGTTGTTTTGATAGCTCCTAGAACAGATGATGTGTATGTCTTACACATGTGAACACTCTCTCAGGATGGAACTTGTCTCTTTGCCAAAGCCACTGAAACTGTCAACTGGTTGTGGCACAAGAGACTCTCTCACTTAAATTTCAAAAACATCAACAACTTGGCAAAACAAAACAAAGTCCTTGGCTTACCATCACTGGTTTTTGCAAAAGATAAACCATGCTCTGCCTGTGAAAAAGGCAAACACCATAGAGCATCTTTCAAAACAAAACAAAATTTCTCCATAAAAAGTTGCCTTCACCTCCTGCACATGGATCTCTTTGGACCTGTCAGTCCTAGATCAATCCAGCATGAGAAGTATACACTTGTCATTGTTGATGAGTTTTCAAGATATACTTGGGTATACTTTCTTTCTAAAAAGAGTCAGGCAGCTGATACAATAATGTCATTCATCAGGAAAATTAAAAACTAGAATGACATTACTGTTAAACAAATCAGAACTGACAATGGTACTGAGTTCATAAATCAAGAGCTTGAGACTTTCTGTGATGAAAAGGGAATCTCCCAAAAATTTTCATCTCCTTACACCCCTGTACAAAATGGGGCAGCTGAAAGGAAAAACAAAACTCTCATTGAGGCTGCAAGAACCATGTTAAATGGCTCAGCTCTCTCAAAGCATTTCTGGACTGAAGCAGTCAAAACAGCCTGTTACACTCAAAACAGGTCAATCATTGTCAAAAGACATAACAAAACCCCATATGAGATATTCAAAGGTAGACTTCCTGATATCAGCTACTTTCATGTGTTTGGGTGTCATGTGTTCATTCACAATCACACGGATCACCTAGGCAAGTTTGATGCAAAAGCTGATGATGAATATTTCCTATATTACTCACTGATCTCTAAAGCCATCAGGGTGTTTAACACCAGAAGACAACAAGTTGAGGAAACCTTTCATGTCACCTTTGATGAAAGTTCAGATAGCATCAGATTTACCAATACCTCAGTGGAGGAAATAGGAACTGAAAATTCATCAAGATATTCTCCTGATGAGTTCAACACTGAAATCAATTCCTCATATAGTTGATGCTGACATCTCATACTATGTCTTACCCCACAACTTTCCTCAACCCACTATCAGTGAATTCATTAATAATCAATCAGTCCCTACTGGGATAGGTAATACTGAACCAAATGTTCAGGAACCTGTGATTCAAGAACCCCAACCTGAACAAAGCATCTCTGCAGATGATCTAAATGATTATGTGGCTCCAGCACCTGAACTCACTCCTGAGTTTCCAGTGACCACTTCAAGTTCAGATCCTAGACCACAAAGTAAGTGGACAAAATCTCAGGATATTGAACTTGTAAACATCATTGGTGAACCCACTGAAGGCATGCTCACTAGAAGTATGGCTGCTAAGTTAAATGCAGCTTCAGCCAATGAATGTTTATATGCTGATTTTCTATCAGAAATAAAGCCCAAAGATGTCACTGAGGCTCTAAAATATCAACAGTTTGATAAAAACAAGGTCATGACCTTGATCAAATGTCCTCAGGATGTCGTTGTTATAGGAATGAAGTGGGTTTTCAGAAACAAAACTGATGAAAACGGCAATGTCATTAAAAACAAAGCCAGACTTGAAGCCAAAGGTTACAGTCAACAAGAAGGCATTGACTATGATGAGACATTTGCTCCAGTTACAAGAATAGAAGCCATCAGGATCGTCCTTGCATTTTCTACCTACATGAACTTCAAAGTTTACCAAATGGATGTAAAAAGTGCATTCCTGAATGGTGAACTCAAGGAAGATGTGTATGTTCAGCAACCTCATGGCTTTGAGAGTAGTGAATTCCCTGACTATGTCTGTAAGCTTGCCAAAGCCCTTTATGGACTCAAACAAGCTCCCAGGGCATGGTATGAAACTCTCTCAGCCTTCCTGATTCAAAACAAGTTTGTCAAAGGAAATATAGACAACACCTTGTTTATCTACATGACAAAGCAAGATGTGATACTAGTCCAAGTATATGTTGATGACATCATCTTTGGCTCAACAAACTACACTCTTTGCAAACAGTTTGAAAAACTGATGACAAAGAAGTTTGAAATGAGCATGATGGGTGAACTCACATACTTCCTTCGACTACAAATCAGGCAAACTGATAAAGGAATCTCCATCAGTCAAGAGAAGTATACCCGAAATCTCTTGAAGAAATATGAGATATCTGACTGTGCCTCAGTGAAGACACCAATTGTCCCTCCTAAAAACCTTGGACCTGATCTCACTGGCAAATCAGTCAATCAAACTCATTTTAGGGGGATTGTAGGTTCACTGATGTATCTAACTACTTCCAGACCAGACATACAATTGTCAGTCTATCTAATAGCAAGATATCAGTCCAATCCCAAAGAATCCCATCTCACTGCAGCCAAAAGGATCCTCAGATACCTGAAGGGAACTCCAAGCCTTGGACTTTACTATCCAAAGTGCTCAGGGTTTGACCTCAAAGGGTATTCTGACTCGGATTATGCAGGCTGCAACATGGACAGAAAAAGTACCTCAGGGTCCTGTCAATTTCTTGGAGGAAAACTGGTTTGTTGGAGTGCTAAAAAGCAACAATCAGTGGCTATGTCTTCAGCTGAAGCTGAGTATGTCGCTGCTGCAGGATGCTGTGCCAATGTATTATGGATGAAAAGTCAACTCAGTAACTATGACATCCATTACAAAATGGTACCCATCTTCTGTGATAACACCAGTGCAATTTCAATCTCCAACAATCTTGTCCTCCACCAAAGAACCAAACACATTGATATCAGATATCATTTCATCAGGGATCACATAATAAAGGAGACATTGAACTTCATTTCATCCCTAATGAATATCAACTTGCTGATATCTTTACCAAACCTTTAGATGAACCTACCTTCAAGAGACTGAAAGCCGAATTAGGAATGCTTGACATTGAAAGTCAGCAATAATTACCCCTCTCACCACTCTATAAATACCCCTCTCAAAAACATAAAACTCACACAAAGTATTTCTACATCAAAACGCTGTCAAAATCTTTCTCAAACCCATAAATCTTTGTGTTCCTTAATCCTCAAAACAGTTTTTCAGTAAAATCTTCTCTGTAAACAATTTACAAAAGGTTTTTCATCACAAAACTTAAGAGATTCAAAACTCTTTGATTGTTCTTGTCAAGATATTTTTTTCAAAACCCTAAAAATTTTAATGGAAATGGCAAGAACACAACTCCTTCATTTTATATTAGTAATGTTGAATTTAAAACAAATAATGTTATAGGCAATTTTGAATACCCCCCTGATGTCTCAGCCTATAAGGGCATCATGAAGTTTTTATTCAACTGCCCACTTAAAACGGCCATTACTCAGTCCCTCTCTATACTGTACCAAAATCTCCTCAGGGAGTTTTGGGCTACAGCTGTGGCCTATGACCTGACACCCTCTACTGATGAGACTGGCCTTAGACCTCTCAGGGAGTATCTCATCAGATTCAGTCTTTGTAACGGGGAAAAGTCAGTCACCCTGGACTATAAAACATTTTGTACATCAACAGGGTTAGACTATAATTCTGGAGTCTATGTGGCCCATCCTGAACCCTCCATAGTTAAGGATGGGTTAAAACAAATTGTTTTGGATCCAAAGTTTTTGGACAGAACCCCAGTCACCAAGAACTCATTTCCTGCGGCTTGGAAGATCTTGTTCACATTTGTGATTCAGGTTCTCGGCGGGAACCACTCATCCACTGAACAAGTTAACTCTATTCAGTTGATGATGGCATATTGCTTGATGAACGGGGTCACTGTCGACATTGGGGAGATCATTTACAGTGATCTCGTAACCAAGCTACTAAGCAAAACTAGGACGAAATACGTTTTGTATCCTAGGTTTGTCTCATGTACTTTACAAGTGTTACTGGGTTGCAATTATCCTCAGGAATACAAATACATTGTTTCACCTGGTATCCCGAGTCAATCTGATTTTCAAAAAGACCCATCCCAAGTCACTGAAATTGAATTGACTGCCCATATGGTTGCTGTAAACAACCAAAGGGACTCAGTGTCTCCAAACCCTGCTCCTAAAAAGAGAAAGGGGAAGTCTTAGACTGGGACTAAGACCAAACCCAAGTCTCAGGGCCCTGAGGATTCTGGAGCACAGCCTAAAAGGCAAAGAAAGCCCCTGACTGATCAGCCACCTAAGGGAGACCAAACATCATCCACCCCGATGACAACGAAGGAAACTGATACATCACAGTCAGTGCCCTTGGTCCCAACTACTACTCCCCAAGATCCATAGGAAAACATACAACCCGCTGGTAGGGGAGCGCCTTCCACATTGCCCAAGGATGACACTCGCAAATCATAGCTTTTGTCTGAGGGCCAACTGAATGATCCCAAAGAATCAGAGGGAAATGAACAACCCGCTAATAGGGATATCACTGCCACTGCTTCTAGGGATAGCACTGGGAAACACCCACCAGTGCTTGAAAGAGCAACGGGGGACAAAGACTCAGAGGGATTAATACCACCCGCTGATATGGAACCCATCACCACCATTGGTCTCTTAACAGTTGCTGAGGTTAATGAAATTCTTTTCTTTGATGAAGAACTGACTGACAGTGAAGATGATATACTTTCAGCAGGAGAAGAAATGGACGCTGATGTTCAAACACAAGAACAAGAGCATCAGCCTGGTCCACAAGAGCCTGAAGAGTCACCTTTCAAGCCTGAAGATAATGACCCTGACTCTTCTTCTTCCTCCTGTCCTGAAGAATTCAGAAAGTTTGACAACACTCTTCCACTGACAGAAAGACAACTGGTTATGTGGATCACTAAAGCTTCAAGGAAGCTATATTCTGGTGTTACTAAAACTTTATGGGATCAACACACTGAAGCAGCTGCCAGCTATGCAGATCTGAAAGCTGAGGTCCAAGCTTTTGATGCAAAAACTGACGAACACAGGGATCTCATGTACCAACATCTTCACAGACTGGATGAAAACCTAGTTAAATTTCTCAAGCACCTTTAGGGTTGTGGCACAAAGATAGATGAAATCAGGGATTCTGTCAAAGAAGACCCAGCACTCAACTCCAAAGTGCTGGAGGCTACTGAGGCTTACTTGAAGAATTCCTCCAGCCTCACTGAACTAATCGACATGCTCAAATCTACTAATGTTCAGGGTCTTCAATCTTCTGTTCAGTCTCTTCAGACAACACTGGGTTCTTTGGGTGCTCAAGTGACTACTTTGGCTAAGGCATCATATTCTATGGCCTGGAATCTTGGGCCTAGAATGACTGCTTTGGAATTATCTCAGGCTAATCTGGCAGAAAAGGTCACCGGTCTTCAAAAAGATACAACTAACATCAAGGCTATGGTCACGGAGATCTACCAAGCCTTCAAAGGTCAAGCAACTCCAACTCCCTCAGTGTCCGAGGCAATTCTTGCTCTCACTAATGTTGCAGCAACAGTTGAGGGGGAGAAAGCCACTGAAGAGACTCCCTCTTACGCTGAGGGGGAGCCAGCTTAACCAGTCTCTGCAACACCCATATCATCAGTCCCACCAACAACAACATTTATGACAATGACAGTTGCAACACCCATCATGACAACAACACCACCCTTGGTAGCATCATCTTCTTCAGGCCAAGATAAAGGAAAAGCCATAATGCAAACTCCTGAGCCTGAGAAGATTCCTTATGTCATCGGCAACACTCAGTATCTGCTTACACCACAACAGCTAAGTGCCTACCTTGCAAAGGAAGAAAGGAGAAAGAAACTAGCTGAAGAAGAAAGGAAGAGCAAAGAAGCACGGGTACAAGTTGTTGCTGAGGAAGCTGAGAATATTGGAATTGATCCCAAGAAGCTTCAAAAGGTTCAGGCAGGACAAAAGTTCAAGGATGCTTAGGCTGCTCAAATGGCTGAAATGAGAAAGAAGCTGGACGAAAAGAACAGGAGAGTTTCAGCCATCAGGCAAGAAAGAATTGACCACTACAACTGGTCAATGACAAGTAGAAGAATGCCTGATAAAATCACAGATGTAAAAATTATCCCCAAATCCAAACCACTGGCAATGAATGTCTACAGGGGGGATGATAAAAGACATTTCGAGGTTCATGATCCCATGAAATTCACTGACTTTGGGATCACTGAACTCGATGAGCTTGGTCCAATCATTGCAAAGAAGCAGAATGATGTGGTTAAGGAGCTAATGAAAAACATCAGCAAAAGGTATGAAAGACTGAGGGAAGCACCAGCACAGCTTGGAATTCAGCCTGCTCTAACTGCACCACAAGGATCTCAGTCTCAGCCAGCCCAAGGCAAAAGAAAAAGGATTGAGTCTGAGACTGAGATCAAAGTACCTGGCCTGGACTGCAACAGGGAGCTACCAGAAGGAGTGAAGTTTGTAAAATGTCTTTGTATAGAAGATCCTGAAAGAGGACTCTTCTTTGTTGATGTCTATGGAAGAGGTGGAGTGACATTGACCTTGCAGGAGTGTCTACTATGGCAAGTTATCTACCAGTGGCCTCTCAGATCCAAACTCCAGCAAACATCAGGTTCTGCAATGACTTGAATGCTAAGATAAGAGAGCACCCTGAAAAAGAAACACTCCTCAAAAAGAAACCAAAGCTTGAAGCACTGAGAATCCATCTGGATTGACATCATCACTTATTTTAACTTTTGTACTAGTGATAGGAATCATGTAATCTGATCAATAAATGATGTATGTTTTGTTAAAATATTCAGTGTTCCTTATTATGTTCATTAGTACATTCAGTGTAAGAAGAAGCCATTTGCTCACTTACACTGATCATACACTTAGGCTATTTGTATATCCAAATAGGGGGAGACTGTTGGGTTCAGTAAATACCCAAACCCCTTAAATCAAGGATTTGAATAGAAAATACCCCAAGTGTTTAATCCCTTGAACGTTAACATGTTACTGAGCGCATAGTCTCTCAGTAAGTTGTCTTTGGGATACTCAGTAAGAGACAAAGATGAAATCTCTCCACTCAGTAAGGCGGAACTTAAGGGGTGAAGACTGAGTCAAGAAGAAGACAATGGATTCAGTGAGTGATGACATTAACTCACTGAATCCCTCAACTCCTCACCAACTACTAACACCGAAGACAAACTACACTGAAGACTGAAGGCTGAGAAGACTGAAGAATGGGCAGGACAAAGTGGTTATGCTTGAAGCGATAAAGACGGAGTGCTTATCCTCAAGAAGTCAACTTTCCCTGAAAGGCTCAGTGTCAGTGCTGACAAGTAGAAAGTTGCCTTGTCCCTTACCAAATATAGCCTTTGTAAACAGAGACAAATTACATCAGTATTTTGTCTTCTGTAACCTGTCAATTTGTCACTTAGGATAGAGTTAAAACTCATACTTGTATAAATAGCATAAGAGATGGAGTGAAAGATTTAAGCTTATGAATTGTAAAGCGCACACACGCAAGCCATCTTTCACTCCTCCAATACAACTCAGTCCCTGAGATAGCTCAGTGGTTCCATAGTAGTTGTGCTCAGACTTAGCATGAGCTTCATGAGGAGTTACAACCCTTTGTCATTTCAATCCCAAGTACTATTCCGCAAGTACTTGGGTAATGTATCCTTTTTTGATTTGTTTCTAATAACGAATATTAAGTTGAAAATTATTCAGTGTGTTTTACTTATGTCATTTCAGTCATTGATTCACTATTAGTTTGTTTTAAGTACTTTAACTATTTTTATATGATAGTGAATAGGGAATAACAACAATGATGGCCTAATGCACTCCTAAGCCAATTACAATTAAGATAAGAGACAACCAATCAATAATTAATAACTAGGTTTCATAGATCTAAGCAAACACATAAGTAAATTAGCCAGACATGTTAAACATGCAAGCATACACACATTCAATCGAAGACATAATGAAATCAAGGGAATAAATAACTTATCTCCATGTAAAATAGGGTATGAGAACCCTAAAATACTGTCCAAACTGGACTACAATCGTTTTAGGTTTTTACTCCACAAGTCTACCTCTTAAAAACTGAAAAATCGAATTCTATATATAGTTTTACAACTGCGACGGCGTCGCCTTATAGGTGGGACGCCGTCTGATCGCCGTCATTAGGGTTTCATCTTGGCCAAGTCAACATTGGGACGGCAGCACGTCGTGGTTGTGACACCGTCTGTCTTCAGCAGTGACGTCGTCTGAGTCTGGATTTAGGCCGTCTGAGAAGAAAAGTCTTCGTGACGCCCCTACTCTTCAAAGCCTGACGCCGTCAGGTGTAAAATAGCAAATTCGCTCATGAGTCGTCACAAAATAGGGACGGCGTCGCCCTTTGTTTAGGACGCCGTCAGGTGTAATTCCAGCAGCTTGAGTGTCTTGATCTTGACTTAGCCATTTTCTTCACATATTCACTCATTTTCGTCCAAAAATGCATCATTCCAGCATTTTGCTTCCAAGAGACCTAAAAAGTGAAAAGAAACGAAATTAAGCAGTAACGGATATAAAAGTGGGCGATTAAGGGCTTAAATGACCCCTTAAATGTGTACAGTTTAAATCCTTATCAAGAGCATAAAGACGCGGGTAAAGATCCTTAAGAGTATAGACTCCAATCCAATGATCGTCCCAAAAATAAATATTATTCCCGTTACCCAACTTAAGACGCATGAATTCGAAAAGGTTAATGCCTTGATTTTTAAGGGCACGAATTTCGTTCACAATATTCAACCAGCAGGAATGATTACAAGCCTTAATATTCTTACCAATTTTCCCGTCAACACCGTGAATAGCTTTAATAACTTTTGCCCATAAAGATGAATTTTGAGCATAAAATCTCCATACCCATTTGAGCATTAAAGCTCTATTTATAGCGTAAAGGCTAGAGACGTAAAGGCCTCCCTTTTCTTTAGGCGCCAGTTGACTATTCCATTTGATCCAAGTCGCTTTCTTACTGCTTAAGTCATGACCATTGAAAAAGTGACTCTGAATAGATTCTAATTTGCGAAGAACAGTTAAAGGAGCTTTAAATATGGACAAATGGAAGATAGGTATAGAACCTAAAACCGATTTGAGAAGGGTTAGTCTACCGCCAATAGACAAGGTTTTCATTTTCCACTTAGAAAGTCGAGAACTCACCTTGTTAATGACCTCCTCCCATGCATAAGACCGAGCCATCGAACCTCCCACTTTGGTACCTAAGTAAGTAAACGGAGTGTTGAGCGTGAGGTAACCAAGTTTAGTCGCAACACTCTTGACCTTATTCTCCGTCACAAAAATCCCCATGATTTTACCTTTGCTCATGTTGATACGTAGACCAGAAGCTCGGTAAAAGCATTCAAGCAAATGGATTAAAGTGTTAATGTTATCATCACAACATTGTCCCACAAACACCGCGTCATCCGCATAAAACATATGAGAAACGTTCGTGGAAGAATTTAGCTTGACGCCTTTAAACATACCCACATCCACCACACGCTGGAAAGAAAGATGCAAGTTTTCCATTATTAAAATGAACAAGAGAGGAGATAGAGGGTCACCTTGCTTAAGACCTTTAAAGAATTTGAACTCTTCCGTAGGGCTGTCGTTAATCAGAATGGAGCCTCTCGACGATCGAAGGCAGCTTTATATCCAGTTACACCATTTATCACCAAAGTCGACCTTAAAAATTAAAGATTGTTTCTTTTTAAGCTTGCACCATTGAAGAACCTCATTAAGAATGAAAGGGCCATCTAAGATTTGTCTTTCCGCGATGAAATCTAATTGCACCTCATTGACAATATCACCCAACACACCAACGAGACAGTTCGCAAGAATTTTAGCAATGATCTTGTAAAGACTCTCAATAAGACTGATTGGTCTAAAGTCTTTCACCAAGATGGCATTAGGAATTTTTGGGATCAATGCTATGAAAGAGGAGTTGCACCCATTAGGGATAATGCCACTATTAAAAAAACAATTAACTGCTTCGTCATTCTCGATAATAGTCCAGAAACGACGATAAAAGCCAAATGTAAATCCGTCCGGACTCGGAGATTTATCAATCCCACAATCCCACACCGCCTTTTTTAATTCCTCTTTAGAAACATCACCTTCCAAATCCACCTATTGCTCTAAAGTAATTGTACACGGGTATTCCATGTCAAGATGAGCTCGGTGTATCTCCGGTTTAGCGAATCGCTTACTAAAATGATGGTAAAATCACGTTTAACCATATACGGTTCTTCAATCCAAACCCCGTCAACCATAATGCCACGAATACTCTGTTGGCTGCGTTTTTTGTTCAGCATTTTGTGAAAGAAACTGGAGTTCTCGTCCCCTTTAATACACCATTTAACCTTAGCCTTTTGAGCCATTTCCATCGCATGGAGTTTGTCGATTTCCTAAAGCGAATTAACGACCTCCGATCTTTTTTTTACCAACTCAGCAGAACCATTGCCACTATCGATGGCCTCATCCAAAACCTGAAGATCTTCCTTGAGCTTGGTTTTACCAGAAGTCATATCTTTCGTATTACTTTTAATCCAATCTCTGATCTTTGATTTAAGGTATTTTAACTTCGACGCCAGACCACACATGGCATTCGAAGCGACACCAGGAGCATCTCTCCAAGTGTCCTCTACAAGTTTATCGAAACCTTCAATCAGTGATGATAGAAACGAAACGGAGTTGGCCCATAGTCAAAATGCGATTCGCGAAGAAGAATAGGGCGGTGGTAAGAAAGATATCGCTCCAAGGAAATGGCTG
>BPTQ01000001.1:76621366-76686483 GCA_019973895.1 Chrysanthemum seticuspe
ACTACAAACGACCCCAAACTTAAACTATCCGGTGACCATACATCGAGTCGTAACGTCGGTGTGGTCGGACTAGTTATAGTGAGGTAGAAACTTTTCGTCCCAAAGGTATCTGTAGTTACACCTTATCGGGAGAAAGTCCGAAGAGATAGTGAACTGTCAAGTGTTTAAATTGGGGAAGTCCGTCGAGGGACAATGTGAGGTCAGGTCCGTGAAATTAGAGTCCAACCTTGAGTTGAGAGAAGGAAAACGGTCACCTACTAACACCAACTCTAGGAACTCCACGTCAATTCCGCCGGACTTAAGGGTCAACCCGACTTGTGAGAGAGTCAGAAAGTATAGAAAATGACTCGTAAAAGTAGTCCAGGAATTGGTGGCGTAAAAAGAAGAAAAGTTACTAACCTGGTTCGAGTAGTTCAAGTCACTAGGGTTTCAGTCACTTAAACTCCCCTAGTACCTGGAGCTTCACAGAAAATAGTTGGGGAGACATCTGCAAGTACCGGTCACCAAACCATAACCCCTACTAAGACTGTAGACACGAAGAAAAATGCGGTGGTTAAGGACCTGATGAAAATGCTCAGTAAAAGATATGAAAGACTGAGAGAGTGTTCAGCCCAACTGGGAATTCAGGCCGCCTTAACTGCACCTCAAGGATCTCAACCACAATCATCCACTGGCAAAAGGAAGAGAGTTGAGTTCCAACCTGAGATTAAAGTGCCTGGACTGGAGTGTAACAGGGAGCTGCCTGAAGGGGTTAAATTTGTGAACTGTCAAGTGATAGAGAAGCCTGAAAGAGGGCTATTCCACATTGATGTCTATGGAAACCCTGCTTTTCAAAGATGGAGTGATATTGATCAGGCTGGTGTGGCTGCAATGCTGAGCTACATACCAGTGGCCTATCAAATTCAAACCCCAGCAAACATCAGGTTCTGCCAAGACCTGAATGCCAAGATAAGAGACCATCCTGACAGAGAAACACTCATCACCAAAAAGTTCAAGCTTGAAACATTGGGAATCCATCTGGATTGACATCATTTTGGTTTATCTTTTGTACTAGTGATAGGAACTATGTAATCTGATCAATAAACGATGTATGTTTTATTCATTTACTCAGTGTTCCCTATTGTATTCATTAGTACATTCAGTATAAGAAGAAGCCTCTTGCTCACTTACACTGATCAACCACTTAGGCTATTTGTATATCCAAATAGGGGGAGACTGTTGGGTTCAGTAAATACCCAAACCCCTTAATCTAGGATTTGAATAGAAAATAGCCCAAGTGTTTAATCCCTTAAACACAAACAGGTCACTGAGTGCATAGTCTCTCAGTGAGTCGTCTTCAGGAAACTCGGTATGAGGCGAAGAAGAAGTCTCTCCACTCAGTAAGGCGGAACTTAAAGGGTGAAGACTGAGTCAAGAAGAAGATGATGGATTCAGTGAGTGATGACAATAACTCACTGAATCCCTAAGATTCCTCTCCAACTTCTTACACTGAAGACAAACTGAAGTAGAAGACTGAAGGATGTAAAGACTGAAGAAAGTGCGGGACAAGGCGGGAAAGGTTGAATCAGATAAGACGAAGTCCTTATCAACCAAAGTCAACTTTCCCTGAATGGCAAAAGATCAGGCTCAGTGTCAACACTGAACTTAGGAAAGTAGTCTTGTCTCTTACCTAGAATAGTCTTTGTAAACATAGACAAAATACATCAGTATTTTGTCTTCTTTATGATCTCAGTTTGTCACTTAAGAAAGAGTCAAATATCATACATGTATAAATAGCATAAGAGATGGAGTGAAAAGGTTAAGCTTGTGAATTGTAAAAACACACATACACGCAAGCCATCTTTTCACTCCTCCAAATACAACTTAGTTCCTGAGATAGCTCAGTGAGCTCTGAGAGTTGTGCTCAGACTTAGCCTGAGCTTAGAGAGGAGTCACCCAACTTTGTCATTTCAATCCCAAGTACTATTCCGCAAGTACTTGGGTAACGTATTCTTTGTTGATTTATTTCTAATGAGAATATTATGTTGAAAATTACTTGGTGTGTTTTCTTATGTTAATTTCAGTCATAGTTCACTATTAACTTGTTTTATATATTTAAACTGTTTTAAATGATAGTGAACGGGGAACAACATGTGTTCCGAATCTGCAATTGTGAAGAAGAGTCTAAGGTTAAGTACGCATCATTCACTTTCACATATGCTGCCTTGACCTGGTGGAACAATTTTCTGAAATCTGCTAGTATCGATGTTGCCTATGCCATGCCATGGGAGAGTTTCAAGGAGATGGTACTTTGAAAGTACTGTCCTCGTAATGAGATCAAGAAACTCGAGCATGAGCTTTGGAACCTCAAAGTTCAAGGCACCAATATGGCTGCTTATAACCAGCGTTTTCAAGAACTAGCCTTGTTGTGCCCTGAAATGGTTTAAACTGAGACCTGATTGTTGGAGAGGTACATCGGAGGACTGCCCCAATCTATCAAAGGCAATGTCACCACTTCTAAGGCTGCTGATCTTCACGAAACCATCGAAGTAGCCAACAAACTCATGGACCAAGTGATTGAGGATTCCATGGACAAAGTGGTTGACAATAAGAGGAAATGGGATGACGACTCCTGAAGCTACAACAACAATGGGTATCGTAGCAACAACAATGGGAACAACAACAACAATCAAAACAAAAGGCAAAATGTTGCTAGGGCATATGCAGCTGGGATTGAAGAAAGGAAACCGTACGCAGGGACTGCACCATTGTGTAACCGATGCACACTGCATCACAAAGGACAGTGTGCAGTCAAATGCCGTAACTGTCAAAAAATTGGACACTTGACCAGGAACTGCAGGTCCAAGTCATTGGCGACGGTTCAAACAGCACCAGCTCAGGACCCAAAAGCTGCTATAACTTGCTTTGGTTGTGGTGAGAAAGGGCATTATAAGAACGAATGCCGAAAGACCAGAAACCAAGGCAATGGAGGAAATCAAGGAAACCGAGGAAATCCAGGAAGCCATGGGAATGGCAGGATTCAGGGAAATGTTGGACAGCCGAGTAATCAGGGAAATGGCGAAGGAGCTCGTGGAAGAGTCTATGATGTGACCAAAGTGGAAGCTCAGGAAGACCCGAATGTTGTGACGGGTACGTTCCTTATAAATAACCGTTATGCATCCATATTGTTTGATACGGGAGCCGATAGGAGTTTTGTTTCTAATGCATTTAGTCCACTACTCGATATTGCCCCAACTGCATTAGGCAATGCATACAATGTGGAATTAGCTAACGGTAGCATAGAAAGGGTAGATACCGTCATAAGAGGTTGCACCCTGAATCTGTTAAACCACCCATTCAATATCGACTTGATACCAGTAGAATTGGGTAGTTTCGATGTCATCGTCGGGATGGATTGGTTAGCAAAATATCATGCTGCCATCATTTGTGATGAGAAGTTTGTCCAAGTACCCTATGGAGATGAAGTCTTAACTATAGAAGGAGACAGAAGTGATAGAAGAAACACTTCAAGACTGCATGTCATTTCCTGTACCGAGGTGTTGAGGTGTATCGAGGAAGGATGCCACATCTTCCTAGCACAAGTCACCGGAAAGGACGAAAAAGAAAAGGAAGAAAAACGTCTGGAAGACGTACCAATAGTGAGAGAATTTCCTGAGGTCTTTCCTGAAGACTTGCCAGGACTCCCGCCAACCCGACAGGTTGAATTTCAAATCGATTTAGTGCCTGGTGCCGCACCAGTGGCAAGAGCACCTTATCGATTAGCTCCAACAGAACTCCAGGAGTTATCAAACCAGTTGTCGGAACTTGCGGAAAAAGGGTTCATTAGACCGAGCTCATCACCGTGGGGAGCACCAGTCCTGTTTGTCAAGAAGAAGGACGGAACTTTCAGAATGTGCATCGACTATCGTAAGTTGAATAAGCTAACCATTAAGAACCGTTACCCACTCCCGAGGATCGATGACTTATTCGATCAACTTCAAGGTTCAAGTGTTTATTCAAAAATCGACTTAAGGTCCGGATACCATCAACTAAGAGTTCGGGAAGAAGAAATTCCCAAAACTGTCTTCAGAACTCATTATGGACATTACGAGTTTCAAGTCATGCCTTTTGGGTTAACCAATGCACCAGCTGTGTTCATAGACCTCATGAACCGAGTGTGTAAACCCTACCTGGATAAATTAGTGATCGTTTTCATTGACGATATCCTAATTTATTCCAAGAGTGTGAAAGAACACGAGGAACATCTTAGATTGATATTGGAATTGCTGAAGAAGGAGGAACTGTATTCTAAGTTCTCGAAGTGTGAATTTTGGATATCGACTGTGCAATTCCTAGGTCATGTAATCGACAGTCAGGGTATTCATGTAGATCCCGCTAAGATCGAGTCAATAAAGGATTGGGTGACACCCACAACCCCTACTGAAATTCACCAATTCTTAGCACTCGCTGGGTACTACAGAAGATTCATTGAAGGTTTCTCAAAGATTGCCAAATATTTAACCAAGCTAACCCAGAAAAACACCAAGTTCGACTAGGGAGAAAAAGAAGAAGAAGCTTTTCAACTCCTTAAAGAAAAGTTGTGTAGTGCACCTATTCTGGCCTTACCTGAGGGTAGTGAAGACTTTGTTGTTTACTGCGACGCTTCACATAAGGGGCTAGGAGCGGTGTTGATGCAAAGGGAGAAGGTGATAGCATACGCCTCTCGCCAGTTGAAAACTTATGAGAAGAATTACACAACGCACGACCTAGAGTTAGGATCAGTTGTGTTCGCACTCAGGATTTGGAGACATTATTTATATGGCACGAAGTGTGTTGTATACACTGATCACAAAAGCCTACAACACATTTTAGATCAGAAAGAACTGAACATGAGACAACGCCGATGGTTGGAGTTACTCAGTGATTACGACTGCGAGATTTTCGTTACCATCCGGGTAAAGCGAATGTAGTTGCTGATACTCTGAGTAGAAAAGAGCGACCAAAACCTCTTAGAGTCAGATCTTTGGGTATGACAATCAGTTCACCTCTTCCGTCCAAGATTCTAGAAGCACAATCAGAAGCACTCAAGGAAGAGAATCGTCCGAATGAGAACCTTTACGGAATGCCAGAAAGTGAAAATGGATTTGTAAAAAGGTCGGATGGAATTTTGTGTTTCAAAGAGCGAAGTTGGATACCACTCTACGGGGGAATTCGCGATATCATTATGCACGAATCTCACAAGTCTAAATACTCCATCCACCCAGGATCCGACAAGATGTATCTCGATCTGAAGAAATTGTACTGGTGGCCAAACATGAAAGCCGACATTGCAACATATGTCAGCCGGTGTTTAACCTGTTCGAAAGTCAAAGCCGAACATCAGAGACCCTCAGGTCTACTAGTACAACCCCGAAATTCTCGAATGGAAATGGGAACGTATAACAATGGACTTTATCACCAAGCTACCTAAAACCTCTAAAGGCTACGACACTATTTGGGTAATAGTTGACTGTCTCACCAAGTCAGCATATTTTCTACCGATGAAAGAAAGTGACAGAATGGACAAACTTGCACAACTATACCTGAAGGAAATCATCGCGCGTCATGGTGTACCAATCTCCATCATCTCGACAGAGATAGCCGTTTCACCTCAAATTTCTGGAAATCGCTTCAAGATGCTTTAGGATCTAACCTCGATATGAGCACCGCTTACCATCCTCAGACTGATGGACAAAGCGAGAGAACCATTCAAACTCTAGAGGATATGCTGAGAGCATGTGTGATAGATTTCGGAAATGGCTAGGATAAGCACTTGCCATTAGCTGAGTTTTCTTACAACAACAGCTATCACACAAGCATCAAAGCCGCACCATATGAAGCACTCTATGGTCGGAAGTGTATATCACCTGTGTGTTGGGCCGAAGTTGGAGAAAGTCAACTTACTGGTCCGGAGTTAATTCAAGAAACTACTGAGAAGATTGTACAAATCAAAAACCGACTGCAAGCAGCTCGTGACCGTCAAAAGAGCTATTCGGATAAAAGAAGGAAACCACTTGAGTTTCAAGTGGGAGATAAAGTTATGCTCAAAGTTGCGCCATGGAAGGGCGTAATCCGTTTTGGAAAACGTGGAAAGTTAAATCCTCGTTACATTGGACCTTTCAAAATTCTCGCAAGAATCGGACCGGTAGCGTACCGACTCGAATTACCACAAGAACTCAGCTCTGTACACAACGTGTTTCACGTATGCAACTTGAAGAAATGTCTTTCTGACGAAACTCTTGCTATTCCCTTGGAAGAAATCCAAGTTGACGAAAGATTGAATTTTGTCGAGGAACCCATTGAAACTATGGATAGAGAGATCAAACGGCTTAAGCAAAGCCGCATTCCTATCGTCAAAGTCCGTTGGAACTCCCAAAGGGGTCCAGAATACACGTGGGAGCGTGAAGACCAATTCAAGCGTAAATACCCACATCTCTTCACCATTCCAGCAAGTAATTCTAACTAAAAACCGAGGACGGTTTTCTCTTCTAAGGCGGGGAGGATGTGACACACGGTAAATTTTCATTAAAATTTAACTAATAAATGACAATTTATTTTTACTAAACCTAGTCATTAGCATGCATAAGCTTTGCCTGATCCTTTGAGTAGATAACTCGCATACAGTAGACTATTGCATCACTTTTGCATTCATATCATTTCATGAATATTTCATTTTTGTCTTATGATTTAATTGTAAGACGAGAGGTTATCTCGTTTTTCCCCAGTGACCGACACTACACGCGTACCGACACTATGATAAGGGCTTGATAAAACAAATGACAAATGTCCGTGATATGGAATATTACAAAGATAAAAATATTTCAGACACGTAACTATAAGATACTACGTTATAAAAGTTATCAAACAATGATACTTCGGTCACAACTTAATATCGCGGGACACAAAATATTTAACACACTTTCACTTAAACAATAACTCTTATAATGACTCAAACACAAGTAATACATAAGTGTAACACAAGTACATATATGTACACAAATAAATCATAACTATACTATACATATACATACATACGTTTATTTATTTATTTTTAGATAAAAACCTTTATTAAAAATTGAGATATAATATCTCTTTGTCTTCTCTTCCCACACACGACAAAACAAAAGCACAAGAACCAGGAAAGAAGATATCAAATATTCTTCTTCAACCTCTAGACCTGCGCCTCTAGTAGGCCGAATCTCCCAAAGAGGAAAACCCAACATGTTTCTTCCATCATATTCTCTTCTCTCTTACCAAAACCATGAAAGTTTTTGTTTCTCAAATCCCCTCCTTTGATGCGCCGGCTACCCTTCGAATGAATCCAAGAAGAATCAAGAAAAAACCACCCAAGAGAAGCATATCTTCACACCAATCTATCTTGAGCCAAAATCCAAGATTCGCCTAGGTTTTGGAAGTTAACCAAATCCGGCTTCAAACCAAGTCACAAGGAGAGAAAGATAGTCAAGCTTCTTCCCAAAATACTTCCTTTATCTCTAGTAGAGATGCAAACGCCCCAAACTCAGTTCCTCATCAATTTTACCAAAAACTAGGGTTTGAGAAACTTAGGGTTTTCAAAAATTGATTTGGGGGTTTTACAATTGGAAGTGTTTTGGAGCTAAATCAAGTCTCGTTTGGTCCGAACCCACGAAGCCACTCTCGTTCCTCATGCAACATCTCTCGAGTTGAGGTTACTCATTTTCTTGTTGTAATGTCTTTTATGTTGTTTTATGATATTAAGTTGGAAAATGTTATCAAAGAAATTGTTATATGGTTTGGTCATATCAATATTAATTGTCCTTTTGGTTATTTGAGATTTGAGTTTTACTTTGTTTTGCTAACCTTGTTTTGTGACCATAAAACTTAAGTTGTCATTTGCACAAGGGTCCATTTGGTTTTCTGTCGAGAGGCATGAAACAAGAAAAACTAGATAAGTCAAGTTTTATAAAGTATACTAGTAATGTTAAGTGTTGAATCCGGAAAACTAATATTAGTTGCGACATTCTTGTCTAAGTACTCAAACTTTCACAGAAACTTTAGTACCTTGTGTCGGAATTCGGCTATACATTAATCGAGTTAGTCACATCATCCTTTGTAAGTATGATGGGTTTTGCCTCGACTGAGAACCCACTCGGGTACTCGAGGTATTCTTCGGTAAATGTCTTGTTGTTTCAAGTAGATATAAATTTTAAGCTAGAGGAAATCATCTTTGTCATCATAAGTGGTTTTGAAACTTGGCGATGAGTTGGTCATCTTAAGACTTGCGTGAATCTAGACATAGGATTTTGTGTATGGCACCTTGTCGAGCTTTCGAAAACTAAGAGTTGTTAGGATAATCAAGTGAAACCGGATTTAAATTAACTTGAGTATTGGAAGAGTGGAACTTTGATGTCTACTCGACCAACCTCTTCCGTCTAGAATATGTATAACAACATGTGTTATGTTGTGTTTTGGAGTGAGCCGAAAGCTCACTAAAGTTATCAACATTTTCTTGTGTCTCAAATTTGCAACAGGGAACCGGGTTGAGTAGTACTCGACCAAACACATGGTTTCGTCACATCGTTGCTCTAACCCTTCCATTAATGTGTCAAACTTGAGTAATATTCTAGGCGTTTTAGAAACATCGGGTAGTCGAGTATACCTTGGAGCACGTCAACTGTGATACCCTCGGTTTGAGTATTAGCTTCGAAATGTTAGTATCTTGTTCACTTTAAATGAACACTTGTTATATCATTTTTCCTTCTGCGTATGGTTACCCCACAAAGAATTGGCGCAAACAGTGTACTACCAAGATACCAACTAATACTTAGACATCAAGTTCTGGGCCACATCCCAAGTAATGAATTATGTTGCAAAGGAGTCTGTTTATTTTATGGGCCTCGGCCCATATCTGGTACTTAGTCACTATCGACACCAGGCCGCAGCCCATGGTGGCTCGGGGTGTTCGTTGGGTTGTTTAAACTACCTCACAAAATAAAACGTGTAACGTATAACCGGAAGTCAAAATATAAGCTTAACCCGTCCCCGTCTATTCTTTCTTTTCACCTCGTTACATATCGTCTTAACGTCAATTATGTACACAAGTCATAACTTAACGAAAATGTGTGAAAGTTTGGCATAAACAACAAGTATTCTAAAAACATGATTCACGTAGTAATGTACGTCAAAAATTTAACGACAATGTGTAAATGAATGTATGTCAAGTGAAATCCTCATTAGAACTATATATATATATATATATATATATATATATAAATCAAATCTTGATAAATAAATAAAGATCACTATATTATTTTATGATCCATTAAAATTGGAAGACTTCAATTTTAACTCAAGTATTCTTCTAAATACATTTAGAGAATAAATTAACTATAATGTTGACAATACCAATTGTGTCAACTTAAACAAGTATATATACATTTATATACTTACTAGTGGAACCTTATAATTATTTTTCATATCAAACTTCGGATTTTAAAACCATATTAATGTCAATATGAAAAGTATATATACTTCGTATACTTATTAGTAAAAGTCATTTTAACAATTTTTACAAACTTACGTTTAGTATTAATACAATTATAAAAACCATTGAACTACTTTAAGTAAGTGATACTTAAAACAATGAACTAAAACATTGCCCTCCTTATCTAGGTCGCGTGTCGGTGCCGCTTCACAACATTCACTAGATCCCACTTTTGGATTGCACTTTTGCTAAGGTGAGTTTTCATAGCCCCTCTTTTACTTGATAAACTGTTTTATACATTTTGGGGTGAGAAATATGCAAAACCTTTTTATGGACCTAAACTATTACATGATTACTATTACGTGGTTTAGCCTAAGCCCTTACTTTTTATGCAACAAATTATCTTTTTTGGTAAGGGGCAATTGCATATATACCCACTAAAACTTGCATATTTGCATATATACCCAAAACATGCTTAACTTGCATTATACATCATGCATTGAAAACTTGTATTTTGGGGAAATATGCAAGTTTTTAAATTTTAGTGGGTATATATGCAATTCTAAGTGCAGACTGTGGCCCTTAAAGAAATCAACTATTATTGCGGAGGGTACCGTGTACAAAACTGATGGAAAACAAATGCTTCATAACAAACCACTCCCAAAGGATTGCTACAGAGTGTCTATTGATAAATCTTTAGTTGATGCAGCATGCATACCGGATGCAGGAAGTAACGGTTTCAAAACAGTTAAGGATGCAGTAGGTGGTTTTTATGCATGGCTAAAGGATCAAGTGGTTTTCGATGAAAAGGTACATACATGCATGTGTTTTATAAACCTACATATATCATTCTTCATATTTAATTTAGTGTTTGATACACCCGACTTTTGTTTCCTACAGGTAACACCACCAAGTACCATAAAACTGATTGGTGAGAACAGAACTGCACCTAAATTACAAACGAAGCGCTACGTCTCTAGTGAAGCCATGCAAAAGGAAGCTAAGAAGATCAATAGTCAGAAGTCTTTAAATTATTGAGAATTTTATTATGTACGACATTACAATTTTATATACATTATAATTTTATTGTATTTGAATATATTTTGTATATATATATATATATATATATATATATTTGAATTTGTTTTGATATATATTGATTTCTTATATGTGACTAAAAGATTCATATAGTCACAATTATTAACACTTTTTGGTCACAGTTTGCTTAATTCGATGTGTGACTAAATGTTAGAAAAGGCCACACAAACATAAAATTCAAGTGACCATTGGATGATCAATAGTCACACAAAACACACATTTCTTCACTTTACACACCATATGGTCACACTTATTAACACTTTTGGCCACTTTATGGTTAATTGTATGTGACTAAAGACCCAAAATAAACATGCTTTGTGTGACTAAATGTTTAATAAGGCCACATAAACATAAAATTAATGTGGCCATTGGATGATCAATAGTCACACAAAACACACATTTCTTTACTTAAAACACCATATGGTCACACTTATTAACACTTTTGGCCACTTTATGCTTAATTGTATGTGACTAAATACCCAAAACAAACATGCTTTGTGTGACTAAATGTTAGAAAATGCCACACAAACATAAAATTAATGTGGCCATTGGATGATCAATAGTCACACAAAACACACATTTCTTCACTTAAAACACCATATGGTCACACTTATTAACACTTTTGGCCACTTTATGCTTAATTGTATGTGACTAAATACACAAAACAAACATGCTTTGTGTGACTAAATGTTAGAAAATGCCACACAAACATAAAATTCATGTGGCCATTGGATGATCAATAGTCACACAAAAGACATATTTCTTCACCTTAAACACCATTGGTCACACTTATTAACACTTTTGGCCACTTTATGCTTAATTGTATGTGACTAAATATCCAAAAGAAACATGCTTTGTGTGACTAAATGTAGAAAAGGCCACACAAGCATAAAATTCAAATGGCCATTGGATGATCAATAGTCACACAAAACACACATTTCTTCACTGTAAACACCATATGGTCACACTTATTAACACTATTGGCCACTTTATGATTAATTGTATGTGACTAAATACCCAAAAGAAACATGCTTTGTGTGACTAAATGTTAGAGAAGGCCACACAAACATAAAATTCAAGTGGCCATTGGATTATCAATAGTCACACAAAACACACATTTCTTCACTTAAAACACCATATGGTCACACTTATTAACACTTTTAGCCACTTTATGGTTAATTGTATGTGACTAAATACCCAAAACAAACATGCTTTGTGTGACTAAATGTTAGAAAAGGCCACACAAACATAAAATTCATGTGGCCATTGGATGATCAATAGTCACTCAAAATACACGTTTCTTCACTTTAAACACCATATGGTCACACTTATTAACACTTTTAGCCACTTTATGATTAATTGTATGTGACTAAATACCCAAAACAAACATTCTTTGTGTGACTAAATGTTAGAAAAGGCCACACAAACATAAATTTAATGTGGCCATTGGATGATCAATAGTCACACAAAATACACATTTCTTCACTTTAACACCATATGGTCACACTTTTGGCCACTTTATGATTAATTGTATGTGACTAAATACACAAAACAAACATGCTTTGTGTGACTAAATGTTACAAAAGGGCACACAAACATAAAATTCAAGTGGCCATTGGATGATCAATAGTCCCACAAAAGAAATATTTCTTCACCTTAAACATCATATGGTCACACTTATTAACACTTTTGGCCAGTTTATGCTTAATTGTATGTGACTAAATACCCAAAAGAAATATGCTTTGTGTGACTATACAGTGTTTATGGTCACTAATACGGATTAATCCAACAAAACTTGTACCTAATTAGTCACACATGTTAAGGTTTTGGTTACTCTTTTGCAATAGAGACTAAAAAAATTCAAACACGTAACCACAGGGCACCTATGGTCGCGCGACCTTTAGTCACACACGGTCAAAAAATCATGTGTGACTATATGTATATCGTCACACATATTCGGTGTAGCCAAATCCACTTTTTGTTCTAGTGAATTCCTTGTTGGCATTAAAAATTGTGCCTTGTTTTTCATTGAATTGCACAATGTACTTAGCATCACATAATTGACTAACACTGATGAGATTGTATTTTAGACCATTGACATAAGCTATTCTAGAGAAAACTATTCCATTGCAGTATACTGAACCATAAACTTCAGTGGGACATGATGAGTTATCACCAAATACTACCTTGGGTCCTGGTTCCTTTACATATTTGTGTAGATACTCCTTAACGCCAGTCATGCTTCTTGAACATCCACTGTCTAGATGCCAAATAGGATCCCTCGCATGTCTCTGCACAGATAGTAAATTGAATTAGTTTCTCTTGCTGACCCACATACTAGTGGGCTTGGGTATAAAGGTATGCTTGAATTTGGCAATTGACTCATGGTCAGTGGTTGAGTGCATTGTGCTACCACAGGTTTTGCATTTGGTGACTGAGGATGACTCAGTGATTCGGGGTTGTTTTGAATTTCTCCTTGCTTGTATGACACTGTCATGCTGGGATGTCTCATGAGCTGGATTCCCGAAAATGTCACAGCATGAGTTCATGAGACAATCATCAGGATGATGATCATTAAAGCCACAGTGTGGGCAAGGAGGAAAAGGTTTTGCACTATTCTTGTGAGCTGGTTTGGAGGTTGAAGCATATTGATGACTAACTTTGGTATTTTTGCTTCACTGAATGAACTTACATACTATAAGTGATCAGAAGTTCTGTGATCATCCTTTTTGTAGATCATATAAAAAAGGATTCTGTAGCAATTATCAGTGGTATGACTGGTATAATGGCACAGATCACACTGCTGCTTGGTCTTGATTGTGGATTTAGACCTTGATGAACTAGAGGAGACTGACTTTGTTTCCTTGATTGAATCAAGAGCTTTTTCGATGGATTCAATCTTATCAGTCAGTTTCCTCACAAGTTCGGTCAGTTACTAAATTTGGTCTGATTCAGTGGGGACTGAAGATGTGGAAGTTTTAGTGGGAGTAGAATCTTTTTGGATTGGTTTTGTTGGTCTTTTCAGGATGGTTCTACCAAGTCCAGACCTTTCTTTGGGTGAATGAGGATTGAATTACGTTGGAGTAAGCTCAGAGCTTGGTGCAGCACCCTGAAGAGGTTTCAGGGTTGGAAGCGGTGCATTAGATTCTGCTTCAGACTCAGAGATGTGTTCAGTTTTACTGGGCACATCAGGGAGTCCAAGCATGCTCTTAAGAGCTTGACTCTCAGGCTCTATTATTCTTCCAGAATCGAAATTTGGAGACTTACTCTCAGGGTTAACCCGTTCAATCCAATAACTGGGCTTGGGAGTTGTCAACATATTGGTAATCATGCCACCAGACACAAATGGCTTTGGACTCTGGTCTTTGTTGTGAGAGTCAAGGAGATGATCTTCACCTATGACTCTCTCAGCATCAAAGAACTTTGGATTCTTAGCAGTCCAACTTTCAATGATATCTTTTTCCTTTTTAAGTTCATTTTAAAGAGCCTGATTTCTTTTAACTAGTTCAGTGTTTTGAATTTGTAGTGTAACAACCTCAAGCTTAGCTTGTTTTAAAAGTAGTAGTTCATCCCTACACTTTTTCAATTCAAAACTTAACTTGTTGTATTTTGAAAAAAGATTTAATTGTTGCTCTTCTACAAACTTAAGGTCAACATTGATATAGTTCATATAAGACTGCCAATCAGAGTCATCATCCATAGAAAGTAAAATATTTACCTTCTTCATTGTGATGGTGACCCATTCTCCATTCCTCGCATGATTCTTCCCGACAGCTAGCTTGTCCTCTTCTGAGAGAGCCATCAGTGCACCGACTTGCACCATTTCATCATCTGGAGAGACTGGTTCTTCATCCCAGTCGAAGACTTCAGCAACAAGGCCCATGTTTTTACCCTGCATAGATTTAACAGGGTTTGTTGTTTCTAAGGGTGTGGCCTCAAGCAGTGCTAGCTTAGCTTTTTGCTTTCCTATACTTAGCTTCAAAATCAAAAGTTTTATTTTGATCAGATTTGTTTTGAAAGTTCTGATGAGACTGATAGATTTTAGGTTGAAATTTTCTAAAGCCTTAGGACTGATTTGACCCTGATGGTTTGAAAGAGGGTTCAAAAATTGTTTTTGAAAAACAGTCTTTGGCAAAATGACCTCTTTTGTGACACTTAAAGCATTCAGTGTCCTCATTAGCTTTAGCATTGGAAAAACCTTTGTTTCTTTTTATAAACCTTCAAGAGTTAGAAAGGAGTGCCCTTTCCTGAAATTCAATGTTCATGTCATTTAGGTACTCCTCACTTGATCTCTCATCAGGCTCATCATCTGAATTTTCCTGAAAATCTTGAACCACACTGTTAGAATAGAAAGCAGTAGAAATTGGTGTTGAAGTAGTGGTCAGGGACTTCTTGACTTCCTGATACTTCTTTAAGTCAGGGTGTCGTCTGTTGATGAGGTTTTCCTCATAGACAAATTTCCCATATATTTCAGGAAGTTCAAGGTTCTGGATATGATTAGCATTCCTAAGTCCCTGAGAGAAATTCAACCACTTCTCAGGGAGACTATTGACAAAACCAACATTGATTTCATGTTTGGACAACTTAACACCATCATTTGACAGTTCATTTAGCAAGGTTTTATACCGGGTGTAAGTTTGAGACAGAGTTTCAGAGTCCTTAGCCCTGAAGGTGTTATACTCAAGTTTCATGTCCATTATCCTGTTTTCCTTGGTATCAGATGGACCTTCATGACTGTGGACAAGGTCATCCCAGGTTTGTTTAGCTGTACTACAGCTTATAACAGACTCCATACTATCATCAGAAAGACAAGATATGATGATACTTTTGAGTCTTTGGTCCTGGTTGACCACTCTTCTCTCATCCTGAGTCCACTGAGCTTCAGGTTTAGGTAAACCTTCAGCAGTATTTGGGATAAATGGACCTTCATTAATACATTTAATGTAGTAAGGTTCCAGCCCAGTCAAATAGCAAAGCATACGCTTTTTTCATTTGTTAAATTTACCAACTTCGAGTCAAGGGGCAACAGCAGAATAAGCTCCACCCTTTTTGTCGACAAGTTGGGGCACATCAATTTCAGCCATTAGGATCCTGATTTAAAAACGTTTTGAGCGGCTAATAAAAAGGTTTTATAATCAGCCTTGCTCTGATACCACTTGTTATTCCCTATTCACTATCGTATAAAAACAGTTAAAGTACTTAAAACAAACTAATAGTGAATCAATGACTAAAATGACATAAGTAAAACACACTGAATAATTTTCAACTTAATATTCTTTATTAGAAACAAATCGAAAAAGAATACATTACCCAAGTACTTGCGGAATAGTACTTGGGATTGAAATGACAAAGGGTTGTAACTCCTCACGAAGCTCAGGCTAATTATGAGCACAACTACTATGGAACCACTGAGTTATCTTAGGGACTGAGTTGTATTTGGAGGAGTGAAAGATGGCTTGTGTGTGTGTGTGTGTTTTACAATTCATAAGCTTAAATCTTTCACTCCATCTCTTATGTTATTTATACAAGTATGAGTTTTAACTCTATCCTAAGTGACAAACTGACAGGTTACAGAAGACAAAATACTGATGTATTTTGTCTATGTTTACAAAGGCTATATTTGGTATGGGACAAGGCAATTTTCTACTTGTCAGCACTGACACTGAGCCTTTCAAGGAAAGTTTACTTCTTGAGGATAAGCACTCCGTCTTTATCGCTTCAAGCATAACCGTTTTGTCCCGCCCATTCTTCAGTCTTCAGTCTAGTTTGTCTTCAGTGTTAGTAGTTGGTGAGGAGTTGAGGGATTCAGTGAGTTATTGTCATCACTCACTGAATCCACTATCTTCTTCTTGACTCAGTCTTCACCCCTTAAGTTCCGCCTTACTGAGTGGAGAGACTTCATCTTTGTCTCTTACTGAGTATCCCGAAGACAGCTCACTAAGAGACTATGCGCTCAGTAACATGTTAACGTTCAAGGGATTAAACACTTGGGGTATTTTCTATTCAAATCCTAGATTTAAGAGGTTTGGGTATTTACTGAACCCAACAGTTGTGTTTTTAATGCTTGATTAATCTTTGTGAACATTAGTTTATAGTTACTAGTGGAACTGTAGGCTAAACATCCGAAGATAACCTTAGTGTTAAGTTTATGAATCCTAGAGATTTCGTAGTCATTAACCTTAAGGTAGTCTCAAAGAGTTAGGGAAAAAAGCACACCCTACGTCCTTAGAAAACACAACGTGTTAAGAATAAGGACGTGACAATTCAACCACCAATAAAAGATAAATAGGGAGTAATAGTAGGGATGAGCATTTCGAACCGAATCCCAGAACCGAACCGGAACCGTACCGAAATGGTACCGATTCTTGAAACACGGTACGGTACCGGGACTACGAAATAAGGTGAAAAAAAATCGGGACCACTAATTCGGTACGGGACCGATACCAAATCGGGAAATTCCCAAAAAAAGCGGGGAAAACCCGATTTCATGGTACCGGTATCCGAATCCCGTTTGGTACGGTACTGGTACCACTAATTTATGCTCGGGAAAAAATCGGTACCACTAATTCGGTACGAGATCGGTACGGGACAGGTACCGTGCTCATCCCTAAGTAATAATATCTAGGTAAACGCATCTTTAAACATCATACGAGCACACATCAATAGACATAGACTACCCTTAGTTTAGATAAATTAGATAAGTAGAGTAATCGATAGAAGTACCAAACCCCCAAATCCAAACCCCGAGATTTTACCTTTAGTTTCTAAAAAAATATAAAAAGATAAAAAAATAATTTTCCTCAACCTCAACCTCAACCTTAGCTTAGTAATTTCTCACTAGAATTCCTATTCCCCTAGAGAATGATATCAATACCCGAGGCTTACCCAATACTACACTACAACGATTAGGTTCACTGCCTAGGGTGTTGAAAAACTTGCTCGACGAAAAGGAAGTTTCCTTTGACCCCGAACTCGCCTTGTACGTGCATCAAGTTTTTAGCGCCGCTGCCGGGGAATAGAATAGCTAGTTAGATTTTTATCTCATTTAGGTTCCTTTACTTGATTCCTATCAAGTAAGAATTTTTTCTCATTTTTAGCTTCCTTGTAGTCTATCCCCCTTCTTTGTGTTTGTGTTTGTAAAACCCTTTTCATTTGTCACTATGGCAAGTGAAGTTGCTTTTGAATCGTTAACAAATGAGGAACAATTGAATTTCACAAATTGGATTGCTTTTTATTGTTCTAATGAATTTGTGAGTGATCTTAGAGATATCCAAAAGGAGATGGGTGTAAGGTTGGATGGATTTGATAAATTTTGTGCTTGTGTGGCTTCTATTCAACAATCATTGTTAGAATCAACTCCTTTTAGTGAGACCATCTGGAAATTTTTTAAGAAAAGCCTTCTAAGAATAAATCATCAGTTGAATGATCTTAGGCACCATGATAAAAAAGACCTAGTTTTTATGAACATGGAACCTAAACCCGAACAAGATTGTGAGATGGTTAGAGTTGAACTACCTAGTTGCATGTGTGGGATAGATTTCAAAACATATGACACGCATGAGGAATCCTTTAAGCAAATAGAACATAGTGATCAAATTTTTGAGAATGATTCTTATGAATCGGACCAAGAATTTGAAATGGCTAAAGAAGGATTTGAGATACTTAGGAGTGTATTTGGGTTAGATCATACTAAAACACATGATGAACATTTAGGAGATCTAGATATAATGGATAATGAGGTGAAAACTCCAAGCCCACAAGCCCTACCATCACTTGAGGAACACACATCGCCTATAACTTACCCGGAAGAAGTAGAAGAGACTATAGGAATCCTGATTGATATAGAACATTTGGACCAAACGCCACTAGAGAATGTAGGTTTAGATGCTTGTTGTCATTACCTCTCTCTTAGTCCTAGGGAAGTTCCTAATTTTGATGAACCGGAGCCTCAACTAAAAACCTTACCCAATTTTTCGTCTTTAGATGTGAATCTAGGAATTGAATTAGGCCCCAATCCACCCATCAAAATAAATAGTCCGGGTAGTTTCTTGATAAAGGTAGTAGACTCTAGGCCATGTAGAGTGGAAGCTAATATAGGAGTAACCCATGACCTTACACACTTACATCACCCATTCATGGTTGATAACAAGAAACATTATGGGTTTAAACCGGGTTGTTTAGGTCAAGATGGATCCTTAACTAAGAATCTTTTGAATTTGATAGAAGATGATCCATTTTTAGGAGAGAGATTTGATTCACCCACTACACCAATAGAATTAGGTAAGGTTATAATTAATGGAGCACACTCCTTTGAGCATATAAATCACCCATCACCCTCTCCTCACGTAGCAAATTTCCACCCTAAGGGTGTGTATCGCTACTATCACCCACACTTAATCTTAAGTGTAGGAAAAACTTCCCCTTTATCCGTTAAATAAGGGTAGAGTCAAGCTCGTGACTCGAACAAAAACAAGCGCTTCTTGGGAGGCAACCCATGTGTATTAGTTTTTCATTTATATTTGTGTGTTTATATATCTTTTTCATTATTGTTTATTCTCATGTTAGACTTTGTGAAAATGCTTTATTTTGTCTTTAACCTCGTCTTAATTACATATAAAGGTATTTTACAAAAAAAGGATAAGTGTAGGAAGGATTACACACGTTTTTAAAAGAACGTGAACATGAGAATTACGATTATTGAAAATGATATATATGTGTGTTTGTTAGAGTCAAATGCTTGTATCGAGTCATAATGGATGTTTTGCAGGAACTTTTCCAGATTTTAAAGGTGTAATTTTTCCAGAAAAACGCAGCAGACCAATTTCTGTCAGGTGAACCTGACGGCGTCAGGAGGAGCAGAAACAGCTTATCCAACTTTTTCTCGTTTTCTGTGCTACTTATAAATTTTTAGAAATTCTCAGGTCTTAATTTTCCAGAAAACATGCAAACATCCATTCCACAAGCATTATATCCTAGTGTAGTAGAGTCATATGTAGTTTTACCACCGATTTTACGCGAAGGTTTCGTCTATTTTCTTAAAGTGTTCAGGTTTTATTTATCAAGAAGAAGAAATAGAAGATTGGATGGAGCTTTTCACGCATACATTCTTCTTGAAAAAGAATTTAACCACTACTTCACACGGATTCTACCAAGCTAATTAGGGGAGCACTAGTTTCTTTCTCTTTTAATTACCTTCCGTTATCATAACTTTGATACTTTCGGGGAAAATTGGGGACAATGTTCAGTTTAAGTGTAGGGAAGGAGAATAAAACGGGAACTTTGAAACTATGCTTATCCTTGACTATTTGTCTTGTCCTATTTCATTTGTGTAATAAGCTATGAGAAATATCGGTTAGGGTAATTTTAGCACCAAATTTAAATTTTTTTATAACTTGTACGAGTGGGTCTTTAGTCTTAATAAAGCGTCTCATGGATAGGAAGTTATATGACTAGCACAAAAAAAAAAAAAAAAAACCCTTTACCACTCAAATTCCACCCTAAAAAAATGTGAGGTTCGCCCTTAGATCTATAGGAATTAATGCATTCATCTTTAGTGCTTCGAGAGTGTACCGGTAGTATAATAGATTCTAGAATTTGTTTTGTGATGCATCCCGAGATCGCTAGTGAGACTACACTTGTGTAGTTAGGAATAACTAAATGATAAGAGGCATTAGGATAACCCTTGTTTGACACTCGTCTTATAATTACTTCTTCCACATCGGTTGAGTAATTCCCCCACACCCTTGCGATGTACTCATCTTTAGTACACGATACCCCTAGTTAACCCCTCAGAGCCTATCCCTTTCGCGGTTCTCGTGATGTTTCGGTTTTCTGGAATATCAATGAAGAGCATTGTTTACAATCCACCCTCAAATATACACCCAAATCGCCTTAGCCTACCATGTATGCACTCACTTTTTAGTGCATTATTGTTATCATACTAAACCCATAGTTCAATTATCTAGTTACTTGCATGGTTTATAAGTCGAGTCATATCTTTTGTACATAGTTTTGGGACGATTGGGACTCATGGGTAAGGTTAAATTTTATGAAGTGACGGGAAAGAACGTTAAATTCAAATTCCCTTTATTTACGTAATAATGTACTCCAAGTGTTTTGATCTTTTCAATTCGGGTCAAATTAGTGTTAGAGTAAGAAAAACTCAAGTGTAGGGATGTGCCTATAAATCCCTTATATTTTGATATTATCGTAGATGATGGTAGAGTAAAAGTGCATGCAAAAAAAAAGTGTGTTGAAAAAAAAAATGAAAAAACATACATGCTACCATCCTACATCTATCTTTATATTTATGTTTGTTTGTTTCAAAGTTATCTAGAGAGAGTCGAGTCTTGGCTTAGCAACGCCATTCTTCTCATGCTTGTAACATAAAGATTTTTTACTTACCACCACTAAATCGCCTATCCAACCAAACTCTTTGTTTCCCTAACCGTAAGCCTAACATTACAACCCTTTAAAAGACCTCTTAGATAGTTGTTCCTAGGTGCTTACGCCAAAGCGGTGGAGGTTTGATATAGTCTCAAGCCTCTGGTAATCTATGTACTATGACCGGTTAATGAGTGTTTATCTTCCATTTCCATTTGCTATATTTCATATACACCCGAGAGATGAGAGTATCCCGAGAGATGAGAGTATCCAAACACCACTTGTGAGGTGCTAGTATATAATTTTCGTGCTTGTTATAACTATTGCGGGGCTTATACTTGTTATGAATGATGTTAAACCATTGCTTTATGCCCCCTAACTTATAAATTGATTGGACAAAAGCACATTTGCTTGAGGACAATCAAATACCAAGTGTAGGGATATTTGATAAGGATTTAAAATGTACACTTTTAAGGGGTCATTTAAGTCCTTAATCGCACACTTTTATATCCGTTACTGCTTAATTTCGTTCCTTTTCACTTTTTAGGTCTCTTAGAAGCAAAATGCTGGAATGATGCATTTTTGGACGAAAAGGAGTGAATATGTGAAGAAAATGGCTAAGTCAAGATCAAGACACTCAAGCTGCTGGAATTACACCTGACGGCATCCCAAACAGAGGGCGACGTCGTCCCTATTTTATGACGACTTAGGAGCGAATTTGCTATTTTACACCTGACGGCGTCAGGGTTTGAAGAGTAAGGGGGTCACGAAGACTTTTCTTCTCAGACGGCCTAGATCCAGACTCAGACGACGTCACTGCTGAAGATAGACAGCGTCACAACCACAACATGATGCCATCCCAATGTTGACTTGGCCAAGATGAAACCCTAATGACGGCGATCAGACGGCGTCCCACCTATAAGGCGACGCCGTCGCAGTTGTAAAACTATATATAGAATTCGATTTTTCAGTTTTTAAGAGGTAGACTTGTGGAGTAAAAACCTAAAACGTTTGGACAGTATTTTAGGGTTCTCATACCCTATTTTACATGGAGATAAGTTATTTATTCCCTTGATTTCATTATGTCTTCGATTGAATGCGTATGTGCTTGCATGTTTAACATGTTTGGCTAATTTACTTGTGTTTTTGCTTAGATCTATGAAAAATAGTTATTAATTATTGATTGGTTGTCTCTTATCTTAATTGTAATTGGCTTAGGAGTGCATTAGGCCATCGTTGTGTTTTTAATGCTTGATTAATCTTTGTGAACATTAGTTTATAGTTACTAGTGGAAATGTAGGCTAAACATCCGAAGATAACCTTAGTGTTAAGTTTATGAATCCTAGAGATTTCGTAGTCATTAACCTTAAGGTAGTCTCAAAGAGTTAGGGATAAAAGCACACCCTACGACCTTAGAAAACACAACGCTATAAGAATAAGGACGTGACAATTCAACCACCAATAAAAGATAACTAGGGAGTAATAGTATCTAGGTAAACACATCTTTAATCATCATACGAGCACACATCAATAGACATAGACTACCCTTGTTTAGATAAATTAGATAAGTAGAGTAATCGATAAAAGTACCAAACCCTCAAATCCAAACCCCGAGATTTTACCTTTAGTTTCTAAAAAAATATAAAAAGATAAAAAAATAATCTTCCTCAACCTCAACCTTAGCGTAGTAATTTCTCACTAGCATTCCTATTCCCCTAGAGAACGATATCAATACCCAAGGCTTACCCAATACTACACTACAACGATTAGGTTCACGGCCTAGGGTGTTGAAAAACTTGCTCGACGAAAAGGAAGTTTCCATTGACCCCAAACGCGCCTTGTACACGCATAAGCTCTTGAGAACTTTAAACTGGTGATAGTTAGTGCGAAGATGGCAGATGATACGTTGGACTTTTCGTTTTGTCGTATACCAAGAGGAGGGTTCGAGCATGCTCAGTTTGCTGATTTGTCTGACATGGTTCATGATGTTAACCTAATGTCGATATCGGACAGATGAACCTGGTTTTTGGAAGGTTCGGGGGAGTTTACTGTGGCATGTTTAAGTAAGGAGATCGATGATAAAAGGCTCTTGGGTGTGAGTTCTAAGACTCGTTGGATCAAATCCGTCCCTATTAAGGTCAATGTGCATTCTTGGAAGGTGAAGCTTGATACCCTTCCAACAAGGCTAAATGTTTCTCGTCGAGGTATTGTGATCGATTCTATTTTCTGCCCTATTTGTGATAATGGCGTGGATTCTTCCAATCATTTGTTTTTCATGTGGAATACGGCTTGACAAGTCTCTAGTATGATTACACAATGGTGGGATATCCCTCATGTTGAAGGCAACTCTCATAACGAATGGAGCTCTTGGCTTCTGTCGTTGGGGCTTTCGTCTAAACATAAACTTATTCTTGAAGGCATTTTTATGTTATGTGGTGGCATATATAGTCTTATCGGAATAAACTTCTCTTTGAGCCCAAGACTCCTTTGAAGGCGACGATTTTTGACGACATAGTTTCTAGGTCGTTTTATTGGTGTAGGTATCGTTGTAAAGCCTCGTTTAGTTGGAACGTGTTAGGATTTAGAAAATCCATAGTGAAGTATCGGTCACCCCAACTATTGTCTAGCATATGTTAGCTCGTAGACATATCGTTATTTACTTGTTTATTAACATAGTTATTAGTTTAGATTAACACCATGGAGGAAGGACGGGTCTTTACCCACTGTATGCCTGATCCACAGTCCGACAAGAGGACGTTTAGTTGTAACTATAAATACCTCTTCCATTCTTGGAAGAGGTGGTGATTCTTAATCTAACCTTTCATTTTTGTTTTACTTTCTCTCTCTAAAGAACACCCTCTCTACTCTTTCTCTCTCCAACCATGGCATACTTGTATTATTGATACGCTTACACAGCGCGTTCGGGGTCAAAGGAACTTCCTTTTCGTCGAGCAAGTTTTTCAACACCCTAGGCAGTGAACCTAATCGTTGTAGTGTAGTATTAGGGTAAGCCACGGGAATTGATATCGTTCTCTAGGGGAATAGAAATGCTAGTGAGAAGTTACTACGCTAAGGTTGGGGTTGAGGAAGATTATTTTTTATCTTTTTATGTTTTTAGAAAATGGAAAGGTACGAATCTCGGGGTTTGGATTTGGGGGTTGGTATTTCTACCAATTACTTCTACTATCTAATTATCTAATCTAAGGTGAGGGTAGTCTATGTCTATTGTTGTGTGCTCGTATGATGATTAAAAATGTATTTGCTTAGGCTTTATTACTCCCTAGTTATCTCCTATTGATGGTTGAATTGTCACGTCCTTATTCTTAATCGCGTTGTGTCTCTAAGGTTGTAGGGTATGCGTTTATCCCTAACTCTTTGAAGCTACCAAAGGTTAATGACTACAAAATCTCTAGGATTTATAAACTTTAACTCTAAGGTATTTTTTGGATATATATCCTACAATTACTCTAGGTGATTATAAACTACGGTTTAACAAAGATTAATCAAGCATTAACAACACAACAAATGACCTATCGCAATACTTGGTCAATCACAATTAAGATAAGAGACAACCAATCAATATTCAATAACTAAGTTTCATATTACCTAAGCAAACACACAAATAAATTAGCCGGACATGGGAAACATACAAGCATACACACAATCAATTGAAGACATAATTGAATTAATGAAGTAAAACACTTATCTTGATGTAATATAGGGTATGGAACCCTAAAATACTGTACAAGACAGCCTTGGTTCGGTTTAGGTTTTTTACTCCACAAAACTACCCACTGAAAACTAAAAAAATCGGTTTCTATATATAAGGTTACAACTGCGACGGCGTCACCCTTTAGTTTGTGATGCCGTCGGGTCGCCGTCATTAGGGTTTCGTCTTGGCCACGTTATCATTGTGACGACGTCACCTTATGTCCGTGATGCCGTCGCCTTGAGTCTCTGACGCCGTCTGGATCAAATCTAGGTCGTCTGAGCTGCGATGCCCTACTCTTTTAAAACCTGATGCCGTCACTTGTAATTAAGCAATTTGGCTACTGAGTCGTCACAAAACTTGTTCCGAAGGCATCACAAGTATAACCTGACGCCGTCCATTTCAGTTTCAGCAGCTTAAGTGTCTCTATTCTTGACTTTCGCCATTTTCTTCGTATATTCGCGCCTTTTCGTCTGAATAAGTGTCATTCCAGCAATTTTCCTTCAAGATGCCTAAAAAGTGAAAAGGAATGATATTAAGTAATAACGGATACAAAAGTGATCAAATAAGGGCTTAAACGACCCCTCCAAAAGGTACATTTTAAAACCTTATCAATTATCATCATCCTAGGCCACCCGAATCATCAAACAACATAAAAGTATGATCCTACAATTGGTACCAGAGCCAAGGTTGTGTTGTTCTTGATGAATTCGTATGGTTTTTGTACTTGTTTTTATATGCGGTTTATATGGTTCTTTGAAGCGGTTTGTTGGGGTTTTGATGATGTTTCGATGTGTGTTGATTCTGATCGTGGTTGTTGATGAATCTGTAGTTATAAGCTGGTTTTAGTCGTGTTTGGCTGGGTTGATGCGGTTTGATATGACTTGATGAATCCGATGTTTTAAATGATGGCTTGTTTCTTAAATATGTTGGTTTTTATTATAACATTCTAAGTTGTTTTAGTGTTGAATCTGTTGCCTTTAATGTCGTTAAATCTAGTTATTAAGCAGGTTGTCAAACAATTTGTTAAACAGATTGATTAAGCAGTTTGGAACTTATTAACATGTTCGTTGAAGCAGTTTGAGGTCTTGTTCTTACATGCGGTTTGTTATTTATAAAACTATCCAGATTCATCATTTTTGAAGCGATTTGGTCGATGCGTTTTGGTTCTAATGCGGCTTGATATCTCAGGGTGTGCGGTTTGAATCTAAAATGCTTATGCGGTTTGAATAATGCGTCTTGACTATGTGAGTTGTGCTTATTAAGCGGTTTGATGGTAAAGCGGTTCGTTACTTGTGTTGATGTGATTTGAGAAAAGGAAGCATTTTGAACAACGGGTGAGACTTGACTCTTTGGATGCGTTTTGTTACTTAAAGAGGTTTGATAAACAGATGCGTTTTGTAAGCAAGATGAGGTTTGAAAGATAGGTGCGGTTTGATAGATTAAGTAGTTTGACACGAAATTGAATGCGGTTTGAAAACAGATTGTTGCATTTTGAAACACTTAAAGGTTATGCGGTTTTAAAGGGTGTATGCGTGATTGACTTGACACATCTTGATTCAACATTCATACAAGTTATAATGGCAACTTATCAAGACTCTAAAGACATCATCATTCATCTACTATCTAAACCAACATCAAAGAACATTCAAGTCACATTATCCTAATCGCATTTTTCTACGAGATCAAAGATTAAAGAAGAACAACATCAACAACATCAAAGAGCATCTACACAATCTACAAACATCTAACCTACATACCAATCACGTCAACAGTTCATTAATCTACAAGAACAAGAAGTAAACGAAAAGGAACTTGAAAAAGATAAACCAACATCAACATCATATAAGATCATCCAAACCCAATCCTAATCCTACAATCATCTCACCCATGTCCAAATTAACATGCCAACAGAAACATATGCATGATCTAAGAAAAGTCAACCTTGTAATCTTTTAAAGATATTTGTTTGGTTGAACTTATTTCTTCATCAATCTCATTTGCAAGTCTAAGCTTCATTATATTCGAAACATTAATGAAAGTTAATCTAACATGGGGTTAGAAACTTTTGTGTTTCGTTATTTGACTCATCACTGATCAAGACCTCAAGATACATACTGAAAGATTAACAAAATAAAATGGATCTCAGATGTGTGTCACGTGCTCTCAAGCCTCGAACAAACTAAACCGTTTAATGGTCTTCTCAACAAATACCATCACAGATCCATTGTTTATCTACACAAGGCTCGAACCATTCATTAAACATAATGAAAATGTTTATCGAATCTCAGTTTATATCAAAAAAAATCTAAGACCAAAAATTAATAGATCTCATTTTTTTTAAATTCGTGGAACTCAAGAGTTACATCAAGACCAAAAGGTCTAAAGCACGAAAATAAAAAATCATCACGGATCTACCTTGTCTCATTCACTATCCGAACAAAGGAGCAGATTTATAACAAGAATGTTAAAAATCCATTCATGGTTTGTTAATGGTTTGTTAAATGACAAATACTCTAAACGAATTAAATCATATGTTTCAGGGTGATTTACAGCTACATCAAAGGTGCAATACCCACAAAAACTTTTTCATCATAGATCTCTACGAGTAAATATCCGAACATAAAAAGGATGGATTCATAACAAGTGTGTTAGAATCCTCTTTGGTTCGTTTCAAGTTCAAAATGATCGAAAGAGTTCAAATGGTATCACCTACCTAAGACCATGGTTGAGATCTCAAAACCGTTTGCTCATTTGGAGCCATCTCTGTGGCATCTCAGATTCGGTTTGGAGCCATCTCTGTGGCATCTCTGATTAGCAGACTTATGAGGAAGGGGTGGACGTGAAGAGTAATTAGGGTTTTAGATATGGTTGTGGAAAGAAGCAGAAATGGGTGCGGATTAGTTGTTAGAAGGAGGCGTATTATTAGGGATATTGATTTCTAGGGTTTGATAAGTGGGAGTGATATTAGGTGGGGTGTGTGAGAATGAGTAAGTTAAATACCCGTAATATTAGGGTATGTGATGGATTGGTGGATCGAGTGTAGTGATTGTAATGGGTCGTGTAACTATGTTTGACATGGGCCTTGAGAGTTTGGATATGTTTGGGCCCGGGAGAAATCTGTTGGACTTAGGCTTTTTGCTTATACTTGTAAGAATGTTGTATTTTTGATAATTGATTATCAATTGGAACAAATATTATACTTGTTCGATCCAAAGGTTATAGTGAATGATGGACCGGACATGGATAATGGACTTGGGCCGGATACTTATGCTTTTTGGACGAGACCATTGTTGGACTTGTGTCGGGTCAGATTCTAGGCGATTTGTTATATATCAAAGATATTAGAAGGCATGAGATGATCATTGCAAGAATTTACATGGACCGGATCGGGTTGAATAGTTATTTGGATCGGGATTGAAATTATATGTGATGATATTGGACTTGGAAGATGGACGGATGGGCTTCTCAAGAAATTTGATTGATTATGAGATTTGTTAAAGAGACTTGATGATGATGAGATTTGGTATAATAATGAGAGTTGTTGTGGTATGCGGTTTGGTGCTTTGGTGTATACATTTTCACGGAGAACATTATGTCACGGCTTGAATTGATGTTTAAACTAAGTTGACCACGAGGTTGTTTTTATACGGTATTTCTTATTTGGCTTTGAAGTGAGGTTTTCCGGGCGCGTTTACTTATTTCGTCTTCTTTCTTTCTACCCTTCTGCGAAGATGACTTGTTTGGGCATTTATTGAGTGTGCTAAAGACTTGGCTATCTAGTTACTTTTGTGATTCTTTCTCGCTTAACCGACAAAGTAACTATCACTAAGAATACGTGGATATTGTGTTTACCAAAGGGTTTTAGTGGTTGAGATGTGATAAGAAATTCTCATGAGTTATTCGACGTTACAGAATGACAATGATACTTCACAGTCTAAGCTAAATCTTTCAAGAATCCTCAGTGTCATTTATGATTTTTCAAGATGTTTGCTTATGACAAGAACTTCTCGTGTAAATAGTCGTACACGTTAATGATGTTTCCGAAAGTTCAAAACCATCATGGGGGAGAAACGTGTACTTTGATGTTATAAGGTCAATCCCATGGAAGAAGTAGTGTATACTACTTTACTTAGTATGGTTTGTGAAGTATTCTACAAAAGGGATAAGAATTGTTGATGAACCGCTGCATGTTCCCCTAAAACAGATATTCACCGAAACCAAATTTGTCAGAACTCATTCAAGCTGACATTGTTTACGGTTTAGTCTTGGTTTTGTAAAATCCCGCGAAAGAAACTATTTCTCGGTTTAAATCATAGATTTGTAAAATCCCGTGACAATTGAAACATCCTGGTGAAAGAAAAAGTGCATTTCTGATTCTATCTCTCGGTTGATTCTTGGTTTTGTAAAATCTCACGAAAGAATCTATTTCTCGGTTTAAACCATATAATTGTAAAATCCCGTGATGATGGAACCATCCTGGAGAAAGGGAAAGTGTAATTCTGGGTCTTATCTGATACTGGCACTACGGTTTTAACTTCGAAGAAGGGATAAAGTGTGTACTTCATGTCTTGGATGACTGTTTGGATTTTCTTCATGGCAATTTTGGTTACTACAAGGTTTTACGGGGTTATGTGCTTTTGACCATGGTCGGGATGAAACCATTATCATAGTTCACTTAAAACATCAAAAGAGGCTAGATCTGAGCTTTTAACCACAAGACGTGACAACAGCGTTAATTCATTATTATTTATTTGAGGTTGAAGTGAAATTTCACGGGCGAGTGCACTTAGTATCGGAAGGTATCAGGGATGGTTGGATGAAGATTCTTCGAGATCCTTGCTCGAGCTTTTAACATTTTCAAAAATAAAGACTTGGAAATCTAGTTATTTTTGGGTGATTTTTTTTTTCTTTTTACCACCCCAAAATAACTATCACTTTAAGGACTTACGTTGTAGTGCTCAGTGTCACATTGAATTGTGGATTTTCAAGAGGTGATGTACGTCTTATACTTGACGGTTGGTCGGATGAAGAGTATAGAGTACTTAGGGATTCAAAGGGGTATGAACTCTCGGCACCGCTCTTTGTTACATGTGTGCAAGTTTAAGTCACGAGTTCAGGTTATTTTACTTCAGGGTCAAATTTGTCATATTTGGTTTTCTCCTTCAGTTGTCACGACAAAGAGCCTACTGAATGATAATGGGATTGATAACAATTTTGCAAAGAGTAGTAGTAAAGAGAGAGATTATGACATTTGAACACAACAGTTCAAGCCTCGTTCTCTAAAGAAAAGAAAAGTGTATGTTTCAGTGTGCTTTATCTTCTGAAGAAGAGAAATCTTCTCATTTATGACCATTCTCATCAACATGCTTCATGCTTTTTCCATGTGCGCTCAGTCATCAAATGAACCGAACTACCGTTGCTAGTAATCTTATTCCACTTGCTCAATTATAATGACGATGGCAACATCATATGCAGTTTTTGCGGGGGAGAAGTGTGAATAGATTGCATTTGGATGATACTCACTTATGTAGTCAAGAATGGCAACATCGTCTGCAATTCTTGAGGGGGGAGAAGAAGTGTGAATTTACTGCATGTTGATTGATATCTGAGAATAAATGTTCAAATGGCTCCAAACTTATGTAAGAACCGAGCTTCTTCTTATCGGGTCATCTTCACATGGAGTTTATTCTAAGAGCCGTTGGTTGACATCTTCACATGGGCTGATATGATTAATGACAAAGTGCTTCCAGTTGCGGGGCTAATTTCCTTGATGAACATCCTTCTGTTCTTGTTTGATTGGGAGGGATTTTAGTTAAGGGGATTTTCTATATATAATTTAACGGGTTGCTGATTCTGAAGTATCAAAACCAACAAGGGGGAAAGAGAATTACATCTAAACGCAAAACTAGTAAACTTGATGAACTTAATACTTCTAAGTGATTGAAGAAATCCCGGGAATACAAATGTCATGACCGCAGAGAAACTCAAGGTTTGACTCATGGCGTTTAGTGTTCTTATTCCAACTATGTGGGGGAAGAGATGGAAGAGTTAGTTTCTGGTGATAAAAGAGGTACACAATGGTGTCATGATTTTGATGTTATCGCAATCATCATGGGAGAGAATTGTGTACATTGGGGATGCACAACTGTTTCACTTGAGAGCTTCATCAGTGATTCAGTGATAATCACTTATCCCGGAGTTGACATCCGCATAGATAATCAGTGATTCAGCCTGCTACTTCAATGTTATCGGTTATTCTCTCTTTGGGCATTCGGGTAGTTCGGGTTCTTGAACTTCATACACAATCATCAGGAATGATAAATGTGTACATTGGTGGTGTTATCAGTTATTCTTTGAATGAGTATATGTGTATTCGGGTTCGTGAGCTTTATTCTATAAGACTGACTGCATCACTTCAAGTACTCGGGGGAAGTGGTCTCTTGACACCTTTTGGTATACATCGCTTCAGACTTCAGTGGTAAAGAAATATGAGAAGACTTATTCATGTGTGGGATGATACGTTGATGTTCTATCTTGATGATATAACCCCGAACGAAGAATCACAAAGATCATTCTTAAAAGGAGCAGCAAGATCAACGATAATGGTGTGATCCTCTGTGCACCTGGCTAAGGCAAGCTTGAAAGAAAGCTTTGAATCTACTCAGCAAAAGGATTTTCGGTTTGGGGGGAAGCTGCCAAAGTCTCTCTTTCAGAAGGTTTAAGTTCTCTTTTCGATTCAGGAGCCTCGAAAGCTTTGGTGGTGGAAGTTTAAGATATGGTGATTTCTATCTTCGTCAACGGTGCTGTTCGATATCCTTATCTCGGTACTCGTATCATCATCTTCTTAAGCTATATCATCTACTCTATTTGTAAATATTTATCAAAAAGCAAAATATAAAAATATAAAACCAACAAAAAGAAAATAGAAAAATATAAAACCAACAAAAACCCATAAAAATCAGAAAAATTTGAAAAAGACCAAAAATATTGTTTTCTCAAGATATGTCTTCTGGTATCGATAACATCTACGGTCTTAGAAATGTCATTCAATAATGGCACGAGACTTTAGATGAAGTTCGAGCAGGAGATGTAAATATTTATTTTCAAAACATGTCTAAAACTATGGCTGACAGTTATTTCAGACTGTAACCCGTGCTTAAACTATGGTTTGCTATTATTTCAGATAGCAACCCGCTCTTTAAAGAAGGAAACTGCTGCGCTAAAACAATTTTCATAAATTCGTGCACTTATCCTAAAATCTAAATGAGGAAAGTATGTCGAAAGACTGCTGTTTCTACACAAATATTTTTCCTTGTAAAAATTCTTTAAAAAAATATTTGTTGTGTTTCAAAATGGTGGAAAATGAGTTGTTTGAAAATCAATCAGACTTGAAATTTTCATAAATTTGCAAAACATAATCAAGGACTTCATCATGTTTAAAACTTCTCATAAAATGAGTCATTGATTGAGGAGGAGAATGTTTTCAAATCTATATCATCTAACGGGCTTATATAAATCATCCTATATGCTTAACTGAAAAAGATGTTTGCCTATGTTGAAGGACTAGGAATCTAGGATATGATTGTTAGGATTAGATGATTAGAGTTTGATGAACACATACTTCCCATGCCTTTTTATGATCTGACTGAATGATTTTATATGTTGAATTGTCTTTTATTAGTCGATTACTGTTTGGGTGTTTTCGACCACCATATATATGTTTGTGTCCACTAACGTATGCAGATATAATGGGTTATAAGAATGTCCCCGATCCGGATCCTACATAAGAAGATGATTGGATGCCGAAAGGAAAGGGAAACTATATCTTGGGTCGACAAAAGAAGAAATGGAACTTAATTGGATCTCTATAGATAGTTGGCATATATGCAACGTCAAAGGTCTCACTGCATCAGCAGATGGTTTTCTTCCAACCTTACAACAACAATAGAAGCAGCTTATCCACCTAACGTATCTTTGTGCAAGATTAATAGTGATGATACCATGTTCGTATGGTAGAAAAATATTTGTTTGAAATTAAAACGGACTCAAAATTTTGGAAATCAACCGGACTTCATTTTATAAAAACTTAAGTTACTCGATCAACGATTACGGTCATGGATTGAGGGGGAGAGTGATTTCAAATAAAATATTTTCAAACGATATTTCTTCATAAAAGTCCATTTGTACAAAATAAGTGGTGATCTAAAGATTTAATATTATATCATGGTATGATTTTCTTTAAGACTCAAAGATCATTCAAAATGAAAATTATTTGTGTTCTTGTTTGATTGTGATTTTTTTTTCTTTTACCTAAAGATCTCTTAAAATAATCATACCTGACACTAACAATCTTTAATGTCTAAAACTATTCCTTATCAGTTATTTCAAAATTAAATCAAGCCACGTCTTTCCCCAAAAATTTTTAAATAATTTAAATCACTTGAGATAAAAAAATATCAAAATCTCAAAGGGTTTAAAATTTTTGATCGGGGGAGAGATCGTGATTTAAATCTCTAATATGTTTAAATGGTAATTGTTTTCAAAAGCACTCATTCCTCCATGTACCAAACGATTTCAAATACATGATGCACATGTTGAAGGGGAGCATTTATCCAATAACCAGAAGATAATTTAAACCTGGCCACATTTTTCTCCCATGTTTTCTAAACCTAATTAAATCACTTGAGATCCAAAATCTCAAAGGGTTTGATATTTTTGATCGGGGGAGAATTTGTGATTTAATTATGAAATATGATAAAAGATGATCGTTTTGATTCACTGTGCAGGTTCTCTCTAATATGTGCTAAACTCTTTCGTATATCGATGCACATATTGAGGGGGAGCGAATGGTTTCTATTGGCAATCGTATAAGTACTTCAAAAACCTCCTTCCTCTATGTGATAAATGATTTCAACAAAACACACATTGAGGAGGAGCATTTACCAAAAAAATAAAAAATCAAAAGGCTTTTTCTAAAGAAATTGTGATCAAGAAAAGATTTCAAAGTCCTCTTGCCTCCATGTGTGAAACAATTTCAAAATCATATGCACATGTTGAGGGGGAGCATTTCTAAATGATAAAAAACAATTAAGGTACCAAATGCCTTGATATTATATCACAATTACCTTGATTGATTTTCCAAATGATTTTTCAATTGGTTTTAAGAAGGAAAGAACTGTACCAAAAGACCGACCATTTTACTTTATGTATGGAGTTATAAGGATGGTATGGTTAGGTATTAGTTCCCACGATCCCGCCAGAACTGGAGGGATCTACCCAGGGACAATCCACTAGATAGTGTAGAAGTCCTTAGTTATATTGAAAAAAAAGAGAAAAATGAGAATATGGGAAGAGTGCCGACTGAGATAGAGCTAGAACTGGAATAAACCCAACAAGGTTGTAGTGATGAAGTCTCGATAAGCAATGAAGGGGTTGAAGAATGAAAAAGAAATGAATGTGAAAAGGGTGAAAAGAAATAGCCATCCAATAATTCAACCTTAGGGCAGAAACCGGGTTCAATACATATGCTACTGGTAGTTACTAAGGTAACACTGGTATTGAAGACAAGACGTCATGGACCCAGTGACGCACTGTACTAAACTTCCCAAGCTACTCAAGTTCCTCTTAAAAGGACTTGTTTCATTCTTACGGGGAACCTACATAATCTATCGACTTTCTCTTAGAGATTGTTGATATTGAAGAAGGAGGCCCCCTCCCTAGTCTCCAGCATAGGAAACCAAATGTGCACTATTGAGTCTAGAGCCAAGAGATCATCCACAAAATCTCATTAGGACACAAAATTAATGAAGACTTGATGTTTCACACAAGGTGGAAAGTAAGAAATTATATATTGAAAGTCCTACACATTATCCTTTTGGTATTGCCAGAACTGTGGAAAACTAGAAGGGGGGTTGAATAGTTTTACCAATTTAAAACTTCCTTTTAAATATTTAGATCGACTTATTTCAATCTATTTGATTGTTTATGTTGGACGTTGATAGATAGATATATAAACGTGTAATGAAGGATAAAGAGTAAGAAGCACATCACCACGACACAAGTATTTATAGTGGTTCGGCTACAAGGACACCTTCCTTGCCCTACTCCACTCCCTGAGTCACCTACTCGAGAGTTCGTAAACACTACACCAACTCCTTATGGCAGAGAAGCCTTCACAACGTCGCTTAATCTTTTTCCGGTACAAAGCTAAATACCGAGTTCTTTCACACCAAGGCGAACCACACCTAACACAACGTCGCCTACCCTTTATACGGTGCTAGGCTAACCACCGAGTTCTTTCACACCTTAGGAGAACTAATCCTTCACAACGTCGCCTACCCTTTATTAGGTACTAGGCTAAGTACCTAGTTCTTTCACACCTTAGGTGAACTACACCTTCACGACACAACACCTAATCTCAAGGAGATCTACTCCTTGTTACAACACCATCAAGGATATCACCATCCTTGTATATAAACAAATACATATATGTATAACGATGCACCTCATCGATTATACGACCTAGGCATTCTTCCCAAATGCTACTTGATTTGATTCTTTGGCATCCTTCACTAATGCCTTTGACACAACGCTTGGCACCCTTCACTAATGCCTTCGTCTTGACACCTTTAGCATCCTTCACTAATGCTTTGACACGGATGATGAGCACCTTTCACTAATGCTTTCATCTTGACACTTTCGGCATTCTTCACTAATGCCTTCAACCCAACATCTATGGAGAAAGGAAGAACTATCAACAAGATAACCTTAGTAGTCTTGATGATGACGAAGCATGGCAACTCATGGACTTTTAGCTTGCACGTCTTCAAGAGGTGGTGATCTTTCCTTTAGGAGGAACCTAGTAGATCACACTAAAACAAAAGACAAACTACATAGATCACTTAGATCTGAGGTTAGAGGGTTAGAATACTTTGGGGAAGTATATATGAAAAGCACACATAGAGAGGAAGAAATGGCTCTCTATTTATAGAGGAAATTCTCTTCTGTTTCCCCGGATCCCACGGATCCCTACCACAAGGGATCCGGCTAGCACAAAGCTAGGGATCCGTGGTCCGCTCCTCTTTGCTCATGGGTATTTTTGGTTAAGGGTCATGGGTCATGGGTTATGGGTTGATCCATGGTTTTCTTTCTAGATACAATGTATCTTAAGGATACAATGAACTTGGTTAAGTGGTATATATAAAACCATGGGCTATGGGTCAAAACCATTTGCTAGTATTTACCCATTTAGTATATACTTGTATTTACCCAATTTAGCATACACTTAGTTTTTACCCATTTTAGTATACTTAGTTTAAGTATATGTTTAACCCAATATGTAAACACTAGTTGTTGTACATATGTATCTAAATCATAAAATCACTTGTACTTGTTTTAGTGTTTTATGTGAGAGCGTAAGTGTGTTAGAAAACTATTAACTCGAACTATTTACGTACTCTATTTGTTTCGTTAAAATGATTTTATATTTGTTATCGACAAAACATTTGAAGATCGTAAAATATAAATAAACGTTTTCACGGCTTATTTGTATTAACAATCTCCCCCTTTTTGTTGATGACAAAACATAAAATTATTTTAAGGAAAAATCTAAAATTCGTAAAAGTTTGAATTTGTAGTTTTTACTTTCTTCTCCCCCTTTTTGTCGAAACAAAAAGTGTTAAAAGAAACTAACACAATTTTTATAAGAGAAAAAAAAATGTAAGAATGTAAAGAGAGCAAGTGACGGGAATGGTACTCGTCTTAACTCCCCCTTGACGAGTCCATCCCTTTGAAAGGGCGTCAAGGACATAACGTAAAATAGACTAATTGTGTTTGCAATTAAGTTTGCAAATGGTTCGTCTAAGTGACGAGAACGTGCTCCCCCTTAAATATTGCAATGTTGCAATGGGGTGTCATGAAGTGTAACCCAAAATAGGATTAAGTTTGCAAATGATTTTGCAATGTCATTTGACACAAAGCTCCCCCTAGCTTTATGGTGTCAATATCTTCATGTGTATTTTGAATAACTACAAAACAAAGGTTAGAAAAACAAGAGTATAGTGCATAATTTCATGCAAAAGAGACTCAAGTTAGTATAAATTTGTGCTCCTGTACCACGGATCCCACAGTTCCCTTCAAGGAGGGATCCGTCTAGTTATCTGGAAGGGATCCGGCTATCTGTTACAGTTTCTTCAGCAGTGAAGAAATGTCAAGGAATACTATTTGAGGGAATGAGATATATGTACAATATAACAAGCACAACACACATAATAATCATAGCATATAAGTATTCATTCAATAAAACAAGAGATACACAACCAAATCTCTAAAAACTAAGAGAATGAACTTTAGCCATATAAGTACTACTAATACTAATCTCATTTCGGGATTTAGAATGTGACAATGTGCTTAAGTCTAGGGATGGGTGGACTTGTTGAATTGATCCAACTTTTCAAGAAGATGATTGAACATGAAATGTATCTCATTTCGTACTTCTTGAACAAGTCCTTGAGTTTTTAGACAATTTGGGCAAATATTGTCTTGGTTTGGCCCCGAAGGAAAAAGGATGTTTTGAGGGGGCTCAATGTGTGTTTGAGGGTCTTCATTTTGAGAAGTAGGGAGAGGTTCTAAAAATGAGGGTGGTAATGGAACTTCTTCCATGTGATCAAGGTTGTTCCTTGTCTCCCATGATGGGCTAGTTGGTGTTGTAGGTGGTTCCCGATTCAATGAAAAGGTTGGTGAATGGGAGGTTCTTGGTGATGAATGAAACAATGAATATATGTTTGGATGCGGAAGAGGCTCATTCAATGAGTGTAGTCCATTCTCTATGAATGAAGGTTTTGATGGCTTGCTAGAACTATCCATGTTAGGTTTGGAACTAGATGATCCCTTTTCTAGTTGGAAAGATTTGATGCTAATCCTTGCGGTTCTCTTAGCTTTTGTTGGATGGGTTTGATGAGGTGGGATTCTAGAGTCATTATCTCTAATAGGAGATGTTTCGGTGGATGAAATTTCATGGATCATTTTGCCCTTTCTTCTGGATGATCCTATGTTTGAGGAGTTGTTGCTAAGAGCTTTAGTCATGGTGATGAAGGTGCTAATGTGAGCTTCTAATTTCTGATTTTTGAAAGGTAATTGAGTATGGTGCCATAAACCTAAGATTGTTTAGTTTATAAAGAGTAATTTGAATTTGGGAATTAAATTCTTGACCACTTAGAAGACTAAGCATGCTCTTGAGGTTTTTATCAGCTCTAGGTGAATAATTAATGTATGCTAAGAGTGGTTAGAGAACCAAAAGGTGACATGAGTTTGAACATAGAAGCTGATTTATGCTCTCTGCATCTACGGATCCCGCAGATCCCTCTCAGTAGGGATCCGCCTGGTTAAAGACCAGGGATCCGGCTAACAGACAGGTCTAGGTGAAATTATTATGCTTTTGTAAGGTTTGTTATTAATGGATTTCGAGGGTTTGACTTAATTTTGAAGTCTTTAGCTGTTGGATGTCTCAAATCCTTAACCATAACAAGTAATGGTGCTTAATGATGGTTTTGGCCAAGAAAATTTGACTTTGGGTAATCTAACTATATGTTTGATAATGATTCCATTTAATTCGATGAGGAGAAATGGTGATAACAAGTCCTAGAAGTCAGATGATGTCCTAATAGGTTTTTACTAAAATCCTTAAAAATAAGAAGATGTTTAGTTGTAACTATAAATAGGTCTTTACCCAATGTATGCCTGATTCACAGTCCGACATGAGAATGTTTAGTTGTAACTATAAATAACTCTTCCATCCTTGGAAGAGGTGGTGATTCTTAATCTAACATTTCATTTTTGTTTTACTTTCTCTCTCTAAAGAACACCCTCTCTACTCTTTCTCTCTCTAATCATGGCATACTTGTATTATCATCATCGTAGGCCACCCGAATAATCAAACAACATAAAAGTATGATCTTACAGAACGATTGACTCAAATATCCTTATCTTGTATCTTTATAACTCTAGCTCTTTGCTAGTTTTCTTGAATAAATTGCTGTTCCAAAAAAATCACAATATTGAATCGTACATTCACGGGACAAAAAAGAAAAAGACCCCGCAATCGAAAAGGGGAAATCCATTCACCAGACTAGGTATTTACAATTATTAAAAATTAAGTCAGCCTAAATAAGTGAACAAAAGCTTTTTTTTTTTTTTTTTTCTTTTTTTTTTTTTTTTTTGTAATACTATTAGATTAAACGAGTGTGGAAACCCGCGCGATGCAGCGGGATTGCTTTTGTTTGCCAAATTGCTATAAAGGACTTACTTTGTTGCGACACTTAAACCTTAGGGACTATTTTTGCCAAGTTGGACTTACTTTGCAACGACACCTAAACCTCAGGGGCTATTTTTGCCAACTTGCGAAAGTTGGCATTTATTGTGCTACAGTGTTTTGGGGTTACTGTTGCCCGCTCAATAGTTATATTAACGAGTTTTGGAAAACCCGCGCGATGCAGCGGGATTGCTTAAAGGACGTGCTTTGCAACGACACTTAAACCTCAGGGGTTGTTTTTGCCAAGTTTCGAAAGATTATTAATGTTAAAAGACTTACTTTGCAACGACACTTGAACCTCAGGGTCTGTTTTCGCCAATTTGACAAACTTTGCATTTAATGCTTATATATACTAAAAAGGCTCCTGCCTTTTAGTATATATAATAATAATTCATTCTTTTGTAAGTATCTGGAAGGATATTTTAGCTTCTTTCACTTGTAACTAGTCGAAATACATATGTTTGAACAAGTGATCAACAAAACCTAAAGATTAAATGATTAAATCATTGCCCAATCTAGTTAAGAGGGTTAAATCATTAGTTGACTGAATCTTAAAGGAATAAACCATTATTTACCCGAGTAAACCATTCAAAGTCTATTTCTTTATGAAAAGAATCTTAGAATAATTACATTTTAGTGATTGAGTGATTCGAATTATAATGAGGGATACGTTTTATTTTGGGCCAACTAATGGGCTAGATAACAAGTTTTGCAGTTTCCAACTTTCCTTAACTACGGATGCTACTACGCTAGTATTCCTATTTGAGTTAAAAACTAAGCACACATTATTAAGATAGACGGGTACCCGTGCATAGCAACGGAGGTTTCTAGCGGCAGACAATTAACGATATGCGATATTTTGATAAGTGTTTCGTATAACGTTCAAAATAAAACGTGAAAAGATCAAAATGTAATTTGCAAACGGTGTACCCGTGCATAGCAACCGCAAATGACACATAAAAAATGTGATGGACGGTTGTACCCGTGCATAGAAACCGCAAATGACACATAAGAAACGATTGTACCAATGCAGATGGTGATAGACAACCGCAACTATCAACTAAATAATCAAAAATCACCAAATACAAAAGCTTTCTAAACCAACAACTAATACCACCAACCGTAACTACCTGAAACTACCAAGAGATGATGGCGGATTCGGCAAATGCGGTGATGGCGGTATTGTTCTTGTGTGTGTTTTAGGGTTTACATAGAGAAATAAGTTGTTTGTGTGTGTATATGTCGTATATTGTCCCTGCTATTCATAAATCATATATATGATTGACAGTTTCAAATAAATGAGTTAACCGTGTTTCATAAACATTCTTCTTTTTTTTTTTTTAAATCTCATTAACTGTGTTTCCTATATTACGGAGTACTAATTTATGTTTCATTAAGGTTTAATTTCTAATGGAGCCACAAATTAATTGACCATATATAATTTAAGTTCTAAGTCTTCCCATTTGCCATATAAAATTTACGTATTATTAATTTGCCACATATAATTTACATTTTAAGTCTTATGTTTTCCCATTTTGCTAAATTTGTTAGTCAACCATTCTTAAAATTGTGGTGTGCTGTATAATTTCATAAGTCAGGAAATGAGTGTTGCCATAATGTGGTAGTATACCAATTATAGATAGTATAATTTTTCAACATTTCCTATTTTGACTTTTTCACATTTCACATTTGAAGCTTGACTATTTTTCAACATTCAACATTCCACTTGACTATAAACCCTTTATAGATAGTATAGATTGGATGAGTACCTGCGTATATCGAAAAATAGTTATACTTGTAAATTTGTGTTTTGATGTGATATTTGATACAACACTTACGAGTTTATTATAGTCATTGTGAGAAAAAAAATCTATAGGTTATTAACAAAAAATCTAAAAACACTTTGAAGATTAAACAATATTTAAACTATTAATTAATGATAAATGTTGTTATCATTTTAATCAAGGGCATTTTAAAAACTTGTCATTTAAACCAACTTTTCAGTTAAACTTGTTTTGTAAAGGGTATAATAGGCCATCAATTTAGGGAATGCATATGAATGTAGGCTCGAATTTAGGTCACGGCCGTATCGACCGTCGGACATGCCTCAATATTTGGAGAGGCATATTTGTTTCATAAGCCCAATGGATACTTACTATATGAATCATGTATTTAGTCAGGGGCGAAACCAGGGGGTTCCTGCGGGTGTCCAAGACCTTTATGGATTTTTTCGATGTAGTGTCAATTTTGAAAAACATCATTTTTTTTAAATGCATCTTAATGCACCCGGTTCATCGGAATGTGTTGTTATATTACCAGGGGCGAAGCTAGGATTTCAAGTTAGGGGGGCCATAATTTTTTTTTTCCTCAAACCATAGTTCGAAGAAATATAGCAAAACAGGATTTAAGTTTGGGTTTCGAGGTGCTGAACAACATCTTCAATTCACATGTAAAAAGAATCAATTGTTCTCTTCTTGGTCATGATACCTATGACTCCCTAAGTCAACCTAATATCATAAATTTTTTTGTAAAAAAGTAAACAACATGTTAATAATCATAACCTTGAAATCTCAGAAATTTTGTTAATTTGCTAAGGGGTAATTTTGTTGGCAAATGTCAAGTGATCAACTCATCATTAATTTATTTCTAGTTCTACAAAAGCTCTTGTTAACACTTAACAAGTAATAAGCAATTAAACATACAAGCAACTCATGATAATCAAGTGAACATTAATGTTCTACACAAACTCTCCTTAACACTTAACAAGTAATAAGCAATTAAGGATACGGGTAATTAAATATGAATATGAAACTCGTTTCGATCATATGTTTATATACTCAATTTTTTTTAACAGCTCCGATTAGAAAGGTGCTCAATACATTAGATCTAAAAAAATTTGCAGCAAAAAGAAGAGGCGGATCATCTGCCACTAGGGGTGGAAACGAGCCGAGCCGCTCGTGAAAAGCTCGGGATCGGATCGGTAAAAAGCTCGAACGAGCCGAGCTTAAACGAGCTCGAGCCCGAGCTCGAGCCTAATTTTGGGCTCATTTAATAATCGAGCTCGAGCCCGAGCTCTATACAAAAGGCTCGTTTAGGCTCGCGAGCCTAAACGAGCCCTAGAAATATATACGTATATATATTTTCTATACGTATAACCGTGTTAACGAGCTCGAGCCTTGTGTTAACGAGTCGAGCTTTGTGTTAACGAGCCGAGCTCGAGCCGAGCTCGAGCTTGTGAAAAATTTCACGAGCCGAGCTCGAGCTCAAAATGTGAGGCTCGAAACGAGCTCGAGCTCGAGCTCGAGCTTTTTATATATAAACGAGCCGAGCTCGAGCCTAAACGAGCTCGAGCTCGGCTCGGCTCGTTTTCACCCCTATCTGCCACAAAATGTATACCCAAACAAGTAAACAAACTAAAAACTCCATTATGGATATCAAATTAGAAATGACAATATTCGAAAAATGACACCTGCAAAGTAAAAAATACTTTAACGATACTACTTATTCTTCATCATAATCAAACAAATAAATATCAATCGTCAATTTTCGATAATAAAAGGGAAGTCAAATAGTATATATGCAAACTAATCAATTTTTGATCCAAAAACAAAACATAAACCAAGTCAAAATACAAAATTACACCTAAAAGAATTCAACTTCAATCGAACTTCACTTTTATAAAGAAAAATAAGAGAAAAAGACAAGGTTAATCCATATCTCATCAGCAAATACATAAAATATTCAAAGATTTGAGAAAAGAATATAAAGATGCGATCACTCACATCAAAGAGAAGATGAAGATTGCATAGAAAGAGGGATAGATATTGGGGGTTAGGGTGGGTCTTTTAATTTGTGCCAAATGTGCATGTCACGTGACTTGAGTTGGGAGGGGCTGGCTTTTACTTTTTCTCAAATAATGACATTTTGGACTGTATGATAATGGGCTTGCTGGGCTGATTGGGGGAGGCCTGGCACCCACTAGCCACCCCATCCCCTCCGCCCCAGTATATTACGGTTCTAAAAAATTTGTGCACTCAGTTATATTTGGGTATGGTTCCGTCCTTGTATTTAGTTACTGAATGTTTATATATCATCGATCAGTTATACATCAAAACTGAAACATGATAGTTATTGGTTCTGTTACAGGTATTGATTATTAGATAAATTTTATATAATTTTTTTATGCATCAATATACACGATTTTGTGTGGAATTTTTCGAACTTTTTTTTTTTTTTTTGAAATTTTTCTTGTTCAATTGTTGATATATATGTATATGTAACCTTTTTGATCGATACTAAACTTTTTACCTAATGAGAATCACATCATGGCATAGTAGTATCATTTGTGACTCTAATTGTTATCATGGTTAGCTTATTTTAAATTTATGTCTGGCTTTAATTGTGATCATGTTACAGTTTCTCATTATATATACACATTATACTGTTGGATGAGGGGAAAACCCATGCCTTACGATGTATTATTGCATAACTATAAATAGAGTACATAAGACAGAAACCTTTATGGATCCGACCCACAAGACAGGCTTGGGCCAACTAGCCTATCACCTAATACATACGAGTTCTAATCAGCAATATACAGAAAAATATTAACAAAAGTCGGTATTCCGCATTGTAACTTTTTGGTTTGTTGGCTGATATCCAACATTTATAATTATCTCACATCATTTATATGTGTAAAATTATAGAGAAGTTTAAGAACATGAACCTCTTCAAGACATGTAAGTGTGAAATAAGAACTCACTATAGAAGAAACACAAAATAAAGCTTTCGATAGGTTTTAAACCTTTTCGTGAAGCTATCATTGTGGATGTTCTTATTTTAGTCGGGACTAATTACCGGTTATTGTCTTACAACTGCTCTCTATTAATAGACAATATAAGTTTGTAAAGAAAAATTCAAGGACAATAATTCAATGATCCACTTTGTGTTGCGTACCTAAAGGATATTGGCTTCTATCATTCAAGATCAAACGTATCTATTGGTATAAACTATAATCACTGGCACAAGCGGACCTAGGGCATGCCAAGGTGGTTTGTGGGAAATTGGGAATCACCTTAGAAATCTAAATTGTTTAAAAGTTTAAGAGAGTTTTTGGGACCTATTATACGAATAAAAATAGGAACCGAATTACAAGCAGACGAAAATCACTGTGGATTTAGTGAAAAAATGATTCAATAAAGAGATATATGAAGCTATCATGGATGCGAATGTTGACCTTGCGGAAGAACCAGCAAAGCCCTTTCTATCCATGTCTAAATTTTGTGCCATTCTCTCCCTATGTACACTGATGGCGATAATTCTCGGTGTTCTTTATTTCAAATTTGTAAATCCAAACTCGGATGACGACCCTTAATATTCTTTTGAAAAATGTGAATATCGTCGTAAGTATCAACAAGTATATTGTCATCACCAACATAAAATCACTACAAAGAAGTATGGAATCGAGTTTTACGTGAAGTCACCAGAACAGTTTGATAAAAAGTATCCTGCTGGAACTCCTGCACGGGCACGAGTTGAGAATAGTATCATAAAACAGTACAAAAGCTGATAAGGTGATGGACCGGATTTTAGTGTGTTAAATCCGGTTCGCGTCAGGTACTCTGGTTGTGTACTTGGGTTTGGGAAGTGTATGTTGTGATGATAGATGTTAGATCCTTATATAACAACGAACTATAAGGTATAATGTGGTTGAATTTCGATGGTATGTAATGAGACGATGTTAGCGCTGAGTACTAATATATAAACTGATCAACCTTTTTATAGTTTTATTGAGTTTTTATAACCATTTTTCTGAACGATGATAATTATAAGATTGTTAACTGTGATAATATTTAACTCTAGGTCTCTAAATTTTATTTCCAAAAATAAGTCATTCTGTTCTTATAACTAAAAAGTACAAGGAGTCTACGAAACTGCAATGGTATGCTGGTAGCCTGGTTTTTTATGGCGGTAAGCTGGTAACGACTCATTCTAAATACTTCATATATAAGTGTAAATTCTATGGTAACTCAAATTTCAAACTGAAATAAGACGAAGAAAGGCTTTAAGAGTGAAGTTGCCAAGAATGGCCGTGACGAAGAAGGGCTTTAAGAAGAGGGGCAATGGTGAAGTTGCCGAGAATGGCTGTGTCTATGAGGATTATTCGTCTTGTAAGAATTCACGTTATGTAATCAAACTAAATCCACTCGTTTAACTTCCGATCCAAAGGACGGCATATGCTAGGAATTAAGATGAACTACCGAACAAAATGAGTTTCAAATATGACGCTATCTTATACGCTGCGTTCTCGAGTTTGTTTTTGAAAGGACAAGAAAGAAAATGAAAGGAAATAGAAAAATTGTTGTGTTCTCGAGTTTTTATCAAACAGAAAAGAAAGGAAATAGGAAGGATTTGAACGGAAAATTAAGAGGTTTTTTCCTACAAAATTTTCCGCCCAAATATGGGCGGATTTGGAAGGAAACAAATTACACATAAACTATTTGTTATAAACTAAGTTATATAACCTTCATTATTATATATATATATCTTTTGTTATAGATATATATTATTTTTATGTTTAAAAAGGCATAGCTATAATTTTTTCTTTTTTTATTTATTTTCCTTCCATCTTAAGAACACGACTTTGTTTATTTTCCTTTCATTTCCGTTCATTTTCTTTCAACTCGAGAACATGAAATATAAATGCAACTTTCTTTTCTTTCCACTTCTTTTCTTTACTTTTTTTTACCTATCATTTCTATTCTCACAAAAAAAAAACTCGAGAACAGAACGATAATGTCCTTTTACTTATTATTATATGTGTTACATTATTGTAGTAAACAAAATGATAATTGTCAATTCTTAAAGGTTATAAATGTATATTTCTACAACACTTGCTTTGTATATGATTCGATCGTTTCCTGATGTGACATGAGAAAACATATAATACTTCTTAGATAAGCTGATTAAAAGTTCATGAATTTTCCAAGTACTTGCGTGATTAGTAGTTTAATCAGTTATTTCTAATCTTTTTAAAATGACACGTAAGATTGAGTTTCATGAAAATTACTAGCTAAACTACCTTGTAACTCAAGGTACCTAACCAATTAACTTATAAATACACATCGTTAATGAATGTTTTATTATCTCAAGTTATATGAAACAAAACAAACAGGAATGAAAAATATATGGTTTACGTAATTTCGTTTCTTGTTTTATGTTTAATTGCTTGTCTTTCATTTCTCTTAATTTTTGGTCTCTCTGGGTGGCGATTTCTTGTTTTCTTGACGTTCAACACTGCTTTAAGCGTCGTTATCAATAGAGGCTCAAGATCTTCTGGCGAAGATGTATTATTTGAGGTATTCATTACCTCCCTCATGTATGAGGACAACGAAGTGGAAAAAGAAGGTGGAAGTTGTTTTGAGTCTGAAAATGACAACGATGATGCTGATGATAATGAAGGATGCAATAGTGCACCCGATGGCATTCCTGATGATGATGAATGCAAGAATGCATCCAATGGCATTGAGGAAGATGTTGAAGATGAAGAAGATTTTTTGACACAACTGCTTCAAGATGATCTTGAAAGAAGAAGTGAAAAATTTATTGAAAGGAGAAGGCAAAGATGGAGGGATGAAATGGAGAGGGATCGGTATAGGATGAAATAGATATATTTTTTTTTCGTTAAAGATTTGGGAAACTATAGTTTAGGAAGAGTCAAAGGGATTTCGTGCAGCTCTCAAGTTAATTAAGCTTCAATTCAAACTCGAAATTCATAGAAATTCATATAAGCTATTCAAGTCAAGGTCTTTATCTTCTTGATTTCTATCTTGTATATGTGACAAGTTTAGAATAATCTCCTAGTTTTTGGCTGTGAAGTAAAATCTTGAATTTTAGTATTCATTTTTTTCTTTTCAGAATGTAATCCTCCTGAGATCGGGAATCTATGTTAGTTTATAGGTTTGTATATTGTCAAAGATATATAATACAATCCATTAGTGTAGAAAACAAATATTGTATTCAACATTTCGACTACTAATTAACCATCAATGAAATGCTCTAAGTGAGAGCGCTATTGCTGCCCCTTGCTAAGCACTCACATACATATATAGATTAAAGATATTTAACTGGATAGACACGCTGGTTCAAAGAAAAAAAAGGGATGGGTCAAGTCTACACTGCCTGATCACCAATCTTTCATAGATGCGGTATGAGCAGATTTGTATGCTTAATTATAGTTTCAAGTAGATCGTGTTCATAAAGAGCTTATTCTAGTACTCCTCATTTTCAGATTTTAAACAGTAATTTTCAGTTTAACACGTGCATATTCATAACAATATTAACGATAATACGTACTCTCCTTCCTTATTAACCAAAACATATAACTTTGTATTTCACCTGTGAAAACATCTTCAAGTGACCCTTGAGTCCTTGACTAGCTTTTAAAATATATTGATTGAAGTTATAAGCAACACATATAAACATAACCAGTAACTTAACTTTCTTTTTCATAACTTTAATCCATATCTCTATCCACGGATGTGATATACTATTAATGGTATTTTCGTTATTGTCGAGTGTGCGAGAAATACAAGATGTGTATGGTTGTTACAAAGATGCAGAAACTTGAAAATTGCTTGATCAGAAAGAAAAAAAAGTCAAGATATAAAGTCAAAGGATTGTAAGTAGAGTTTAACGAAGAGATGATCAGTTGAACCAGTACCAGCGTGCGGATATTCCTCAATTGGAGACTATTACGATTAATTAATCTAAAGACTTATAGACTTAAATGATGTGAAATTTCTTGAAAGTTTAGAAGTACCCAAGATTATGGAAGATTATTTTTTCTATAATTAATAAAATGTTACTGTAGCTTATAAAAATAATCTTTTTAAACACCAGCACCAGCACCAGCACCAGCACCAGCAACAGCACCAGCACCAGCATCAGCACAATCTATTTTTATCAAACATACCCGGTGAATACCAAATTATACAAACTTACATTCATTATCTTCTCCTTCCTCCTCTCCCACACACTCTTTTCATATCTTCCACATACCCAACCCATCTATTTCTCTGGAATCTTCCCACCAAATCACTAAACTTTTCTCAACAAACCACTTATGAAAACACAAGCGGCGTTGAAAGCGGAATCGAGCAAAGTTGCTAAACACGAGAAAGCTTGTTTAGAGAATCAACACGTATTTACCCCTTTTGCTTTTGATACATTTGGGTTCCTAGCTTCGGCAGCTGTGGAGTTTTTTACTAGGGTACAAAGGGTTGTGCAAAGTAATTTTGCGACCCCTAAGTCACAAAATTTCATTTTTAGTAGAATTGGTTTTGCCATTCAAAAGGGGGTTGCGACACAGCTTGTTGCCCGTTTGCCTGTCATCTTATTGTAATCCGTTATAATTTATTTTATAATGTAACATACATAATAGTGCAAAACCTAAGTCCATAACCAATCATTCATTCATTCGAAAAAAAAAAAAAAAAAAAAATATACTATTGTAAGTGTTTATTATGATGCATGTTGATACAAAAGTTGGGCTTTCCTTGTTTAAAGCTTCGGCTCTCGTACCAATTGAGAATTGCTGCTTGAGACCTGCGCACTAAGAGACAGAAAACACCGTTAGGCTTACCGTGGGATTGTCTCCCACGATTATCCTCCGGCGTGAGAGTAAGTAATCGGTTTTAGAGTTTAAGGAGAGTTAGGGTTTGTAGATCGTACCTTAAACGAGGGATGTGATTCCCTTTATATACACACGGAATCCTTGTTGGTTCCGTGTTCCTCAACCTTCGGCGTATCCCGCCTAAGTCGGTTGGGGAATGATTATCTCCAAACATAGGAGATATCCAATATCTATTCCGTAAATAGATTTGGGCTTGGGCTTTCGTGAGCCCTAACATTTAATCATCGTAGCCCAGTTCGTACCGGGCTAAGTTAGTGTCGGACTTTAGTCGGGTTCGTGACCCGGATATAGACTATAGGTCATCATGTCCCCCCAGTCTAGTATGCGTAGTGACTAACTGCGGATGCTAGACTAATAACTGTAATCAGCAAAAAACTTCGAAGCGTAGCCAAGAAGCCTTAAAAATATACCGTCCCATACATTGTATCTAGACATAGGATTAGAAAATTGGTTCCTCGTAAATCGGGGGAAAGTTACTGCTGTGACGTCCCATCAAGCAATCTCAGCCACTCTTAGTAATAGTGCGGTCCAAGTGTCATTCATCGTGTGGGCGAGAAGAATTATATAACCCCCTAGGTCATTTCCCTTTCGTTTCTCACAGTAAAAAACCTTCATCCACCACTGCTAACCAGACATCAAACTTCAACCTAGAAAAACATTGTATTTAAAAGGTAACCGCGCGTGCGCTTTGTAAAAACAATATCATGGTCAAGCAGTTGTCTGACTTCACCTCAAACCTCGCCGAAAGTGATCTTCTAGAGTTCACTTCGGATTACTTTATACCGCTTGACGTGCATCCGGTTGTTCCGGGTGCGCAAGCGTCTATCGCGGATTTCCCCGTAGGGAAAATAGGTGTATATACACGATTCTTTGAATTTGCCAATCAACGTGTGCCCTTATCCCGATTTATGTGCGATGTTTTAAATTATTATGAGCTGCACATATCCCAGCTGCACTGTATTGGTGCTGCGAAAATTACTAACTTTGAGGTGAACTGCCGGTTGCTGGCAGTTAATCCAACCATCCACCTATTCCGTGTCTTTTATCACACAACATGGTCACATGGGTGGGTATCTTTTGCTAAGCGTGCCGGCAGATTTCAGTGTTATACTGAGAAGTTAGATGCGCTTAGAAACTGGAGAGAGTCGTTTTTCTGGGTAGACGACATATGCTTTCCGTGGCGCCATGACTTTTATACCCGCGGAACATTGCCGAGGGACGAGTGCCCCGTACCTGGATCATATATATTTGAGGATGCGGAACTGATTAATGCAAACCGTATTCCCATTAGTTCCTATCCTGAGGAATTTTTTGTGCATATGGGCATCAGCCGTAATTATTTTGGTATGCCGGATGAAATGCCAATCTTTTTGGGCGCTAATGGCCAGGGTGGGTACTCGTTCCTCGCACCTCCTTTTGTCCTTAATGTAAGACTTTTCTATTCTTTTCTCGCATTATATAACCTGTGTTATTTGTTGTCATGTATTGCGCAGAAATGGATCTATTTACCGTGGTGCTGCTAGCGAAGCCCGTTGAGGTAAGGACAGGGGTGCGTCCCCTAAAAGAAGGAGAGGAAGCTATATTAGCGGCCACTACAGGTCATGTCATGGAGATGAACATGGGGGAAGCAGGTACAAGTTCCTCTGTTGCAGTGGAAGCGACACCACTACAAAGTGTGCCAAGCCCCAAGGTGCCTTCTACCATAGCGCAGCCACCACCTGTAGCCGTGGCGCAACCTATGGATGAAGAAGAAGAAGAGGAGCCGGAGTCTGCGTTAAAGCGCAAGAGATCCTTCGGAGAGGATGGCGCAAGTACTTCAAGGAAGAAACGCCCGGTGATCCTCACTGTGGAATCATCCACCAGTGATGGTGCCTCATCGCACCCGTCTGCTGACGTCGCTAGCCCCCAGTAAGTGGATGCGTTTCTCTTTCTTCTTCTTTTTTTTTTTTTTTTTTTTTTTTTTTTTTTTTTTTATATATATATCAACTGTAAATGGGAACCTGATAATGCTCTGTCTGTGTGTGCAGGTTTGAGCAGGTTGCAGAATCTCCCTCCAAGGATAGTCCTGTGCGGTCTGAGCCATTCAGCCAAAAAAAATGAAGATTCACCTGCTGGAGTTGCATCAGTGGGTCAAATGGTTGAGGAGTTGGCACAGGTGTCTGCGCACCAAGCTGCAATAGTGGAGAAGCTAAGGGTGCGCATGGCTGGTGAAGGCAGCCAAAGTGCTCAAAAAGATGAGAAAATTTCTCTGTTGGAAGCGCAATTGGCTGGTGCCAGGGCTGAGGTAGAAAAATGGAGCCTGTACGCACAGAGGCAGGCTGAGGAGAAACTGGCGCTGATGGGACAAATAAGCCAAGAGCGCACCCGAGTCATCAGGGTATAAGGCTTCGATTCTCTGGGCACTGAAGTATCTGGAGAAAAATAAGGATACCTTGACTGCGCAGTTGGAAGATTTCGAGGCCACCGTGAGGAGTGCTCTGGAGGCCTAAGAGATGAAGCTACGTAAGCTAAGTTTGGAATATGATGAGGAATTATATCCTCATCTAATGTCTGTCATCTCGGAGCGCAGGTGGCTTATCAGCCATGGTCTGCGTCTTGCTGCGCTGGGTACTCTTGAATCCAAGGATGTAGTTGACAAATTTGGTGAGGTAGTCCAATGTGCTTTGGAGAGAGGAAAATCAGAAGCCATAGAGGCGCTTGAGAAATCTGACTTGTTGAAGGTACCTACCGAAAAGGTGCCTGGATATGATGCGCAGTCCTACGATAACCTAGTTGCTGCCATGGAAAAGATGAAAACAATGGAGCTGCCCATGATCGCTGAGTTAGAGCGTGTTCAGGATTTCCCAATAAAGGTTATTATAGAAGGATTGACCTTAGCTCGACATTTTGGTGGAGAGGCTGTTGCGCAGCCAGACCAGTTTCTGAGGCCTGATGAATCTCAACTTCACGTGCCTGTGTTTGCACGCCCCAAGGATATCTTGAATCCATTTGTGCTGGAAAAGGAAGTGCCCTTGAAGCAAGTTCTGGAGGCGCATGCTACGAGACTTGCCGAAAAGGAAGGAATTAAGGGTAAGGCTGTCATGTGCGGCGTGGGTGCGGCACATCTCCCCAGATCTGATGGGATACCCGTCAGTGTCGCCACCATATCACGTCGAGATTCCGACCTTCTGAAGAGGCTAAGTGAAGTTAAAGAGGTAGCTAACCGCGTAGGTAGCTCATCTTTGGAGCGGTGTAACAGTTGGTAGGTGTGTACATTGTAAAGTAACAATCCGTTTGTAATAACGCGTAGTTATGAATAAAATCTTCTTTTGTTAAGTTCATATGGGTATTGTCGTAACTTGTAACGTACTGTCAGATATGTACACCAGCGTGAATGATATAGGAAATTCATAGTTATGTATGAGGATCATAGGATACTTAAAAAAAACAATCTAAGTATTTTCAATCATAGTCGTGTATGGTATGATATGCAGCGTACTGTAAATATCACATTAAGGAATCAAGTGTCTTGGTTCCTAAGTTGTTAAACGTGCACCATATGCGTTGCTGCGCACCCATCGTAAGATGCGCACAAAACTTGTTCCAACGTCTTGAGAACAAGGTGTTTAACAAGGATACGTGATCCAGTGTTGATAGGTTTGCAGCCCTCTTACTCAACAAATTGTTTAGTAGGTTAACTTATCCTTTTACCATCGTGGGTTTATTTTAGTGCATGCACGCCATGTAGGCAAGAAATAAAAAATGTTAAGACGTACAGTATATGGAAATAACAAATTTGAAATGTGTCACAGAGTTAGCTAGAAACCGTGATGTTTTATTAACACTTGCAAGTGTAAAGGAGAAACAAATAAGACAGTATAGTAAGGAAATAAAAAGTAAATACATAGATGTTTATTGGGTACTTCAGTAAAGTTCCTGAGCGCTTGTACGCTGGGCCGTGGCCAGCCCTATAGGTAGCACCTCTTGAGGTTGCAGATGTTCCATGTGCGCGGCAGTTCTCTACCATCCAAGCCTCGTAACTTGTACGCGCCTGTTCCTAGTGCTTCAGTAACCTCGTAGGGTCCTTCCCACTTTGGGCCAAGTTTGCCTGTGTCTTCTGCATGGCTCGCATCGTTGGCGCGGTAAACAAAGTCGCCTGGTCTGAATGAAACACTACGCACTTTAATGTCGTAGTATCCTTTCATCCTTGACTTTGATTTTGCCTCCCGTATAGCTGCGCGTTCGCGCCTTTCTTCTAGCAGATCCAAGTCGACACGTCTCTCATCATCATTGGTTGCCACATTGATCTCAGCAGTGCGGATTGTTGGCATGCCGATCTCGGCTGGAATGACGGCTTCTGTCCCGTAGACTAGAGAGAAAGGAGTGTCTCCCGTGCTGGTTTTGATTGAGGTGCGATGCGCCCACAAGACATGTGATAGCTCTTCCACCCATCTTCCTTTGTGCTTGTCTAGGCGTGCCTTAATTCCTTCACCTAAGCTTCGATTCGCACGTTCCACTAAGCCATTGGTTTGTGGGTGTTTAACTGACGCGAAGTGCTGTGTGATGTTCAACTTCTCGCACCAGTCTTTAAAGGGGTTGTCGCAGAATTGTTTCCCGTTGTCCGAGATGATTTCCCCAGGCAGTCCGAAGCGGCATACTATACTTTCCCAGACAAAGCGCTTGACCTGGTTGCCCGTGATTGTCACTACTGCCTTTGCTTCGATCCACTTAGTGAAGTAGTCTATGGCGACTACGAGGAATTTTAACCCTCCTGCTGCGACTGGAAAAGGTCCTGCAATGTTGATACCCCACTTGTAGAATGGCCATGGTGATGTAATTGGCGTTAGCTCGTGCTGTGGTTGGCGCGGGACGGGTCTATGAACTTGGCAATCACTGCACTTCCTTATTAAATCCCGTGCATCGCGGTGCATGGTTGGCCAGTAGTATCCTGATCTCATGGCGCGTGCCACAACGGACCGTGGTCCTGAGTGCATGCTGCATGAACCTTCATGGATTTCTCGCAGCACGTAATTTGCTTGTAGGGGACCAACACAGCGAAGCCATGGTTGGAGGAAGGAGCGTCGGTACAGTATGTTGTCTCGAAGTTCGAATCTCTGTGCTGTGCGCCGTATCCTGCGAGCTTCCTTCTGCTCTTGGGGTAACGTTCATTTGCTTAGGAATTCTGTTATCGGTGTCATCCATGTAGGACCGTCCTCCTCTATTATTGTGGAGACTTCCATCTCCGATATGGATTTGCTTTTCAGTTTTTCCACCAGCACTTGCTTTGATAGGTGTGCGAAGCTTGTCGAGGCGATCTTGCTTAGTGCATCTGCCTTGCGATTTTCTCCTCTAGGAACTTGCTTGATGGTGAATCTGTCAAAGCCTTTGATCAGTGTCTTGGTCTTGTCGAGATACTGAATCATATTTTCTTCTTTAGCCACGTATCCGCCCAACACGTGGTTAGCCACTAGTCGGGAGTCCACGTTTGCCTCTAGGTTACGTACACCCATCCGAGCTGCAATGCGTAGTCCAGCGATTAGAGCTTCATATTCTGCCTCATTGTTCGTCGCTGTAAATTCAAAACGCAGTGCGTAAGTGAATTCTATTCCCTCTGGGTTTGTGAGAATGAGGCCTGCTCCTGAACCGTCAACGCATGAGGACCCGTCTGTAAACAAGATCCATGGGTCGTGCAGTTCCGTCCTACTTGGTGTGGGTACCTCGTCGGTGTCTGGCTTTTCACTGATGAAGTCTGCCAGAATCTGTCCTTTGATTGCGGTACGTGGTCTGTAAGAGATGTTGTGCTCACCTAGCAATACACTCCACTTCTGCAGGCGGCCTGATGCATCAGGTTTGGAGATGATCTGTTTGATCGGTTGGTCTGTGATCACTGCTATTGGATGCGCTTAGAAGTACCTGCGTAGCCTTTTGGCAGCAAACACCAACGCCATAACTAATTTTTCCATGGCGCTATAATTCATCTCCGTATTCTTAAGTGCCTTGCTCACAAAGTAGACATGAGTTTGTACCGAATCCCTATCTGTTAGTAGCACTGCGCTCACTGCTCCATCAGTTGCGGATAGATACATAATTAGCTCTTCCCCTGGTCGGGGTGCGACAAGTGTGGGGAGCGTTGCCAGGTGTTGCTTAAGTTGTATGAAGGCTTCTTCTGCCTCCGTAGTCCACCGGAAATCTCCCTTTTTGATACACTTCTTGAGTGTTTTGAAGAGAGGTAGAGACTTGTCTGCTGACTTTGACAGGAACCTGTTAAGACCAGCTAGCTTTCCGTTGAGAGATTGGACCTCCTTCAACGTGCGCGGTGAAGGAAGTTCGATGACAGCCTTTGTCTTTTCTGGACATGGTTTTATACCGTCGGGCTCTATTAGGTATCCGAGGAACATGCCTTCAGTGGCACCGAAGGTACATTTTTTGGGGTTTAGCTTCATATTGATCTCTCGTAGAGTTTTGAACGTTTCCTCCATATCACGCACTAACTCATCTTCAGTATGGCTTTTTATGACTAGGTCATCAACATAGACCTCCAGGTTGCGGCCTACCTGTTTTTCGAAGGCATTGTCTACTAACCGCTGGTAGGTGGCGCCTGCATTCTTCAAGCCAAAAGGCATTTTTGTGTAACAGTAGATACCTTGGCTTGTGTGAAAGGCCGTTTTTTCCTCATCCAATTTTGCCATCTGGATTTGATAATATCCTTTGTACGCATCGAGGAAACACTTCAATGGGTACCTACACAGAGACTCTATTTTCCAGTCTATCTCTGGTAGTGGGTAGCAATCTTGTGGGCACGCTTTGTTAAGATCGGTGAAGTCCACGCACATTCGCCAGCTACCGTCGCTCTTTTTGACCATTACTGGGTTAGAAAGCCAGTCGTGGTAGTAGACTTCACGCATAATTCCTGCGTCCACCAGTTTGTGCACTTCTGCCAAAATTGCTTGCGCACGCTCTGGGGCTTGACCGCGCTTCTTCTGGCGTATTGGTGAGTACCCTTGTCGGATTCTCAGTTTATGCTCTGTGATTGAGCGTGGTACCCCAGTCATGTGTTTTGGCTCCCATGCAAAAATGTCCAAGTTCTTTTGCAAGAGCGCGCATACAGATGCTTTGCCGTTGTCCGATAGTGACCCTCAGATTTCCTGTTCAGGGTATTCTGGGTGAAGCGCAACCTTCAGATTTGGAACTTTGGTTGTACGTTGTTCTGGGATCGGTGCCGTTTCGCATGTAATCGTGTTACATTCTCTATGCGGTACGGTGGCATTGTAAAGAGTAACAATGCCCCCTTCCACTGGGAATTTAAGCATCCCGTGCGCTGTTGATGGCAAAGCGCGCATAGCTGATATCCCAGGTCTCCCTATAATGCCATTGTATGGCGATGGAGACTTGATCACCATAAATTCCATCCAGGCCGTGGCGGAGTGTTTTTCGTTTCCGATACTGACTGGTAATAGTATTTGCCCCATAGGCCATATCTTTTCACCCGTAAAACCAGTCAACGTTGTTCTGACCGGACTTAGCTGACTGCGTATTTCAGGCCTTAGTCGCTTGAAGCAGTGCTCATACATGATGTCCGCCGATGCGCCACCATCAACATACATGCGATGGATGTCGTGACCCCCCGCACTAATCTCAATGGTGAGTGGCTCAACTACTGCGTTGTCCGCAGTTAAGGTAGGGAAAGAGATTTCGCTTCCTCGTGAAAACTCCTGGCTGACCTTCTGTCTAGTGACCCGCTGCCATGATTGTATCATGTAGATGGTGTCAGCCTTTTCTTTGGGTGTCTCCTTCTTGTTCCCACTCTTCTGTCTATCCTTTCCTTCCTTAATATTTTTGACCAAATGGTCCAATCTGCCCTCTTTAACCATTCTATCAATGAGCTGACGCAGTTGGACACATTCGTTAGTTGTGTGGCCCTTCTGTGCGTGATAGTCACAGTATCCGTTCCCGGTGCGCCGATCCTCTGGAGTGCGCATTTGCGGCGGTCTTGGGAAGTTCGCACCTTCCGTTGCGAGTATTTCCTTTGGGGTCTTGGTCAGCGGGGTATACCTGTCATTATCTCTCCCGCTCCCCTGGTTGCGATAGCTCCTATTACGGTTACTACCCCGGTCAGTGGATTGTTTTCCAGGTTGTTCCTGTGACCGTTAGTTCGAGTAGTTTCTTTTGCTATCCGCCGCGGCGGCTTCTCCCTAGACGAAGGACCGAGAGCGTTTCATGAGGTCATCAAAGGTTTCAGGGATTCTGTCGTTCAACCGCTTGATGAGTTCTGGGTTGTTAATCCCGTTCATGAAACCAGAGATCTTCAGCACTTCAGGGTATGCTTTAACTTGCATGCATTCATCTTTGAAGCGTTCCATGAATGCGCTCGTAGATTCTCCTTGGCGCTGCTTTACCCTAGCGAGTTCGACAGGATTTTTAGCGCACTTCTTCCGTTGAGTAAAGTTTAGGCGAAACGCCTTCCTCAATTCCTCAAAGCCATTGATGCTTCTGCGTGGAAGTTTGCTGAACCAGTTATGCGCGTTTCCCACCAGTGTGGAGTTGAACATGTGGCACCACACAGGCTGTGGCTAGTTTTCAATTGTGGCGGCTGATTCAAAAATTTTGAGGTGGTCATCAGGATCACCTGTTCCGTCATAGGTTTTCACGTTGGATGGCATGCGCCTCCTTTTACTTTCTGAGAAGTCACTGATGCGCCGAGTAAACGCATCCACCTTTTGACGGCGCCACGGAAGGGATATATTTTCATCCTCCTGGTCGTTATATCTGTTTCTGGACTTCCAGTGTCCAGTTTCGCTATCCCCGTTGTCCGAGGAATTTTCAGAGGACGAATTTTCCTTCCTTCGGCGCTTGCTCCGATTGTTCTCAGAGTTTGTACTCGAAGAGCTTTCATCTGGGGAATATCGTCGTCCCAGTCTGTCCTGTATTCTGCGGCTACCAAGTCTGGTATGGACACTGGTGTGCCGTTCATCCTCGTCACTTCCTTCCAGGTATTGTGAGTTGGATGTCTCATCATCCTCAATCCTTTTCCCAATTCTGTTAAACACAGGAGGTCGGCGGTCGTCTCTGCCGCGCTTCTCCTTCTGGCGGCGCGGTGGTGAGGTTTCGTATTCCGAGTCAAAACTGAGTCGAGTTTGTAGGCTCCGACCCGACCTTTTTCTAGCCTCCTCTTGCGTGAGGGCAGTTAAGGTTTCATAATTTTGGGATACGAAATCCCTTGGTGTTGATTCCGGTGCGACCCCTTCTAAAGAAAGGGTATTCGCTTCTGCCGCTGTGTCCTTATTTTTATCCAGTGCATCTGGTGCTTTTGTCAAGTCAGTCTCTAGTATTGGTTTGATGGGAGTGGCAAGATCAGTGCGCAGTGGATCCACTGTGCTGGTAGTGGTTGTGGTGGCCTGGGTTGTCCCCGAGCGCGGTTCCACTATAGGGTAGACCAAGTTCAGCCCTTGTTTTTGGCAGTACTGGTTGTCCCAGGGGTCTGCTTGGAAGCTGAGCCGGTGTGCAGCTTCTTTCCAGTAAGATCCGCTTGCGATCGCTGGTTTCCATGCTTCGTCATTCTAGTCTTAGTTCTTAGTGAACGGTCCCACGGATGGCGCCACTTGTTGATACAAAAGTTGGGCTTTCCTTGTTTAAAGCTTCGGCTCTCGTACCAATTGAGAATTGCTGCTTGAGACCTGCACACTAAGAGACAGAAAACACCGTTAGGCTTACCGTGGGATTGTCTCCCACGATTATCCTCCGGCGTGAGAGTAAGTAATCGGTTTTAGGGTTTAAGGAGAGTTAGGGTTTGTAGATCGTACCTTAAACGAGGGATGTGATTCCCTTTATATACACACGGAATCCTTGTTGGTTCCGTGTTCCTCAACCTTCGGCGTATCCCGCCTAAGTCGGTTGGGGAATGATTATCTCCAAACATAGGAGATATCCAATATCTATTCCGTAAATAGATTTGGGCTTGGGCTTTCATGAGCCCTAACATTTAATCATCGTAGCCCAGTTCGTACCGGGCTAAGTTAGTGTCGGACTTTAGTCGGGTTCGTGACCCGGATATAGACTATACGTCATCACTTAGTAAGAGTTTGGCTTAAACAAGTTAACTCCTTTAAGCTTATTCGGGTTCAAGTCGGGTTTAAATATTTTATAGTGAGACTCATATATAATGATCCAAATAGTTTTACCAAAAGCCATACAGGACAATATGCCCCATTAAGAGACGCATGAGACAAGCAACAACATGCCACACATCTTATAGGATCTATCATTGAATCCAATGAAGTCTTCTTGTAAGAACCAATCGCACATTAAGGATGGTAGGAGTTTTTAGTCTTGCAGACTTTAAATTGTAGGCTAGTACAATCTTGGTCCCAACATAAACAAATACTGTATGTAGTTCTAAAAAGATATAGTGAATGCACTTCTTAGTTATCTGGAATGTGCTTAACCAAGACCATGTAACTGGGTCTGGTTCACTCCTTGCGTTCCTTTGATTAAATAGTTTCTATCTTGGCCATGCATTGAAGTCGATACTCTTCGAGTGTCTTCGATATCTATTAAGCATGTCATGTAATAAAGTCTATTAACATGACATTTTTCTTTGCGTGAGTGATTCAATTAAAATCTAGATCTTAAAGAGCTCTAGCAACGATGCAATCATTAAGCGAAAACGAATAACAGTTTCCGCAATCAATCCCAAACAACAATAGTTAATTTGTAATATAGACGCCTTGACACGAACTCATAACTGGATCCAACTCAAACAAATTAAAGAAACTAAAACACACATGTATAGTTTAGCCTATGAAACATTCCGACGATTATAAGGTAATGATCGAACAAAATAATCAATAATCAATAAATATATTAACAATTCTCTTACAAGTATACATGAATCAATAAACCATATAGCTCAAAAACCATTAAAAAAATCAAAATTTCTATTAGATCCTCAACAAAACCGATCTAGCTAGTTGACTAGTTCCCATGATCAAATCTTAATGATCACGCACCATAAACTCAAAGCAATGAAGCCCATCCAACTCTGGTGCCCACCTTGCACCGTAACTAGCCTTATTATTACTTCGTTCGGATTCGGAACTGCCACTAGTCTCATGCTTCACCTTAGTTTGCTCATCTTTTAAAGTAGCACCACTAGGTGCCTTAGTGTTGAAGGCACGTAAAGGTTTGCTCAAGAACTCAGCAGATAAAGCATCGAATGAACTAAATATTGAATTCATCTTTGTTATCTTGATTATATGAACTTTGGTTTGTGTAAGTTTTGGATGAAGTTGTGGGAATGAATGATTGAATGGTTATGAATGTGTTTATAAAGTGGAAGAAAAGATGTTGAATGAGTTGTTTCTTAACTTTTCAACGCGTTGAATTATTAATTAGGACAGGATATACGTCGGCGTTGAAGAAATATTCTATTATGAGATTGATTTGCCAATATTAATTCTCTTGTAAAAATGGTAACATTAGCATAAATTGTTGTGCACTATGAAAAAATTTAAGAGCTAGATTATCTTTCTGTTTTGATGATCATTATACTATTTTTATTATTTAGTGTAAATTGCAAAAATCGTCTCTATAATTTTGTTAAATTACAGGTTTAGTTCATATCCTTTCGAAAATGCATTAGATGTTCATGTGAGTACTTACAAGTGCACTCTTGATTACTAGCCAAAATTAAATGATTAAACTACCCTCATAGGAACCAAAGATAAATGAAAAGTGATCGTGCAATAATTAACACCTTCTTGATCAAAGCCCGCTGTCGCGCAAGCTGAATTCAAAGAATTTCTGAGTGACCTGAAATAAGACAAACAACACGCTTGGGTTAGATGGAGCGCAGGGATAGACCCTGCGAACTGACTCAAGCGTGAGAATAAGTCATCCGCTTATTTAGGAGTAATGTGTAGTGAGAGAGAGAGAGAGTAGAGAGGGAGTGAATGACATACCTCAAACATATGAAAGGGGTCGGCTAATTATAGACAAACCGTAGGAATGATCTACACTTGCCACATGTCTTGATTGGATTGGCTGAGAAGGAGCATATTCTCTTTAACCAATGGGAGGGCTACGAGAATAAGCTCTGAGATCATACCCACGTGCAGTTGTCTGTACAAATGGAGCATAAAGGTTGGTCGTTATCATTGTGGGGCCCACGCAATATTCCTTTTGTCATTTAGTATTAGATCCTCAATCTTATTCAAAGGCTATGATCTTCATAACGTTGGGCTCCGTGGGTTGGACTTTTGTTTATTGGCGGATTTTCTTACGGTAGCCCATGGGGCTTTACACCAATGACAACTTCTGAGTGTCACGTGTACAACATCGAAGGCAGGGCTCTAAGCCGTGAGATGGGTACACCATCAGAAAACAAAAAATGGTATTTTAGTAATTTAACTTTAGCCGGGATCAAATATGCACTTGTAAGCTCCTCACAAGTACAATAAATGCCCTTTCGAAAGAATAGTGATTGAACCTTCAATTTGGCCAAACCACATCCACGATATTTGTTATTTATGTTAATACAAATAAACCGTAAAAACATTTATTCATATTTAGCGATCTCTTTGTGTTTTGTTGATAACAAATATAAAGTTATCATAAGTAAAATTATAAGGATACATGTTATTTTTGTAAAGCATTTACATATAATCATTTAACATAAATTGTTGTAATAATTCATTTGCTGTAATAGTTTATTAGGATGGGTAATATCCAAGACCCATTACCCATACCCATGGAGCAAATCCATAACCCATAACCCAAGACCCATGATCCAATATCTAGATACATTGTATCTATTTTGGGTACCCATGGCCTAAAGTCCATGACCCATAACCCAAATAGTGAGGAGCGTCCACGGATCCCTGGGATTACACTGGACGGATCCCTCAAGAGAGGGATCCGTAGGAACCGGGCTACAGTAGACATTTTTGCCTATAAATAGTGAGTCATTTCTTCATTGTTACTCACCCATCTTCTTACAAACTCTCTCATATATTACTTCTCACTTCTAATCTCAGATCTCTTGATCTATCTAGTAGTTCTTCTTTCTTTTGTTGTGATTCTCATATAGGTCCTTCTCAAAGGCGAGCTCACAAGATACTACAAGTCATCCAAGAAAGGGGTCCTTAGTTGATTTGTTCCTCGGCAAGATTTCTGTAGCAAGACCTTGTATTTCATATTTCACATAGCTGTTGTGTTATAGTTGTGTTGGTTTGGTCCGCCGTGTTAAGGACTCGATATTTAGCTTTGTACCGGATAAAGTCTAAGCGACGTTGTGAGGCTTCTCCGCCGTGTTGAAGGAGCTTGTTGACATAGTGCTTGAACTCTCGAGTAGGAGACTCGGGGAGTGGAGTAGGGAAAGGAAGGTGTCCTTGTAGCCGAACCACTATAAATCACTTGTGTCACTACTTTCTATCCTTTACTTTACTTGCTTTCATTACTTACATTACTTATTGCTATATACTTTCCATCCATCCATACAAATTCACATAAGATCGAATCTAAATTTTTTGAAACTTAACTTAAAATCGGCAAAACTATTCAACCCTCCTTCTTGTTTTCCACAATTTACTCTATTATATTTATAACGCAAAGTTCTTATTTTTATTGTGGTTACGTGGATTTTGGTGAACTTTGTTGATGTTATTAAACTTGACATACAAAATAATAAACAAGACACCACAGAGTATACATAGCGGAAGACTTCATATAAATGCAATTAATTAACTTAATAAATAAAGCGTAACATACCTGTTAGGTCACCATATTGTAACACAAGCATCAATATATATGAAATAAGAGATAAAGGTGATCGGTTGAACAAGTACAAACACACAAGTATGGAATATAAGAAATGTTATGCGTAGAGTATGAAAGTAAATGAACAACTGATAACGCTACACGCGTCGTTCGGGGTCAAAGGAACTTCCTTTTCGTCGAACAAGTTTTTCAACACCCTAGGCAGTGAACCTAATCGTTGTAGTGTAGTATTAGGGTAAGCCACGGGTATTGATATCGTTCTCTAGGGGAATAGGAATGCTAGTGAGAAGTTACTACGCTAAGGTTGGGGTTGAGGAAGATTATTTTTTTATCTTTTTATATTTTTTTTTAGAAAAGGAAAGGTACGAATCTCGGGGTTTGAATTTGGGGGGTTGGTATTGCTACCGATCACTCTACTTATCTAATTATCTAATCTAAGGTGTATATAGTCTATGTCTAATTATTGTGTGCTCGTATGATAATTTAAAGATGTGTTTACTTAGGTTTTACTACTCCTTAATTATCTCCTATTGGTGGTTGAATTGTCACGTCCTTATTCTTAGTTGCGTTGTGTGTCTAAGGTTGTAGGGTATGCGTTTCTCCCTAACTTTTTGAACTTACCAAAGGGTCTCGTCTACAAAACCCACTAGGGATAATAAACTCTTACTCTAAGGCACTCTTTGGATGGTTTAGCTTACAACTACTCAAGGAGTCATATTCTAAGGTTCACAAAGATTTAATCAAGCATTAAGTACACAACGAATGACCTATCGCATTACTAGATCATTAATCAACTAAGATAAGAGACAACCAATCAATATTCAATAATTAAGTTTCATATTCCCTAAGTAAACACACAAGTAAATTAGCCGGACATGGAGAACATGCAAGCATACACACAAATAATCAAAGACATAATTGTATTAATGAAGTAAAACACTTATCTTGGTGTAAGATAGGGTTTGGAACCCTAAAATACTGTACAAGATAGCCTTGGTTCGGTTTAGGTTTTTACTCCAAATACTGAAAAATTCAGATTCTATATATAAGATTACACATGCAACGGCGTCACCTTATGTTTTCTGACGCCATCGGGTCGCCGTCATTAGGGTTTCGTCTTGGCCACGTTAGACTTGCGACGGCGTCACCTTATGCTTGTGACGCCGTCCTCTTCAGCTTCTGACGCCGTCTGGATTGCATCTAGGCCGTCTGAGTTGCGACGGCCTACTCTTTTATAACTTGACGTCGTCACTTAAAAATAAGAGTTTTGGCTTCTGTCCCGTCACAAAATCCCCCGACGGCGTCGCAGTTAAGCAGTGACGCCGTCACCTTATGTTTTCAGCAGCTTTGAGTGTCTCGATTCTGACTTTGGCCATTTTCTTCGTATATTCGCGCCTTTTCGTCCAAATAAGTGTCATTCGAGCATTTTGCCTTCAAGAGACCTAAAAAGTGAAAAGGAACGATATTAAGCAATAACGGATACCAAAGTGATCAAATAAGGGCTTAAACGACCCCTAAAAAAGGTACCTTTTAAAACCTTATCAAATATCCCTACACTTGGTATTTGCTTGTCCTCAAGCAAATGTGCTTTTAGCCAATTAATTTATAAGTTAGAGGTCATGAAGCATTGGTTTAAAACAGTCCACAACACATATAAGCCCCGCAAAAGTCATAACAAGCACGGAAATCACATACTAGCACCCCTCATGGGGTGTTTGGATCCTCACATCTCTCTCGGGTGTATATGAAATATAACAAATTGGAAATGGAAGATAAACACTCATTAACCGGTCCTAGTACATAGATTACCATAGGCTTGAGAATAGATCAAACCTCCATCGCTTTGGCGTAAGCACCTAGGAAAGACTATCAAAGAGGTCTTTAAAGGGTTGTAACGTTAGGCTTACGGTAGGGAAACAAAGGGTTTGGTGGGATAGGCTATATAGTGGTGGCAAGTCAAAAATCTCTATGTTAAATGCATACGAAGAATGGCTTTGCTAAGCCGAGACTCGACACTCTAGACTCTAGCTAACTGAAATAAACAAACATAAATTTAAAGGATAGATGTAGGATGGTAGCCCGTATCTTTTTTTTTTTTATTTTTTTTTTCATACACTTTTACTCTACCATCCTCTACGGTAACATCAAAATGATAGGGATTTATAGGTACATCCCTACACTTGAGTTTTTATTGTCAAAACCCTACTAACCCTAAGTACCCTTTTCAATTTCAAATACTTTACTGCTCTTCCCTTGCAATTTAAGTTTAAGGGAAACTAACGTATTATTACATGGGGTTCACAAAACTAGAAAAGATAAGCCCAGTTTAATCACAATCTCATTATTTTTGAGTTCACATCCCTACATGGATATTTAGGGATAGTAAAACTACAATGGCATCTCCTACCATCTCATTTTCACATACTTTTTTTTTTATTTTTTTTTTTTCTATGCCCGATGGTAGGATGTAGATAGGAAATTTAAATACAAACAAATAAAGTCAATCGATCTCAGATCTCACAGCTCAGAGCCGAATCGTTTCGGTAAGAAGCATACGTAAATTGTATCTCTAAAAACTGAACGGTGGTGATATATCGGATAGGGTGGTTTGGGAAACAAAGGGATGGCATTCGGATTGCAATGTTGGGAAATTTCTGGAGAAACTATCAGAAAGGATCCACGAATGCGG
>BPTQ01000001.1:76701612-76745494 GCA_019973895.1 Chrysanthemum seticuspe
ATGTAATTTGCAAAGGGTGTACCCGTGCATAGCAACCGCAAATGACACATAAAAAATGTGATGGACGGTTGTACCCGTGCATAGCAACCGCAAATGACACATAAGAAACGATTGTACCAATGCAGATGGTGATAGACAACCGCAACTATCAACTAAATAATCAAAAATCACCAAATACAAAAGCTTTCTAAACCAACAACTAATACCACCAACCGTAACTACCTGAAACTACCAAGAGATGGTGGCGGATTCGGCAAATGTGGTGATGGCGGTATTGTTCTTGTGTGTGTTTTAGGGTTTACATAGAGAAATAAGTTGTTTGTGTGTGTATATGTCGTATATTGTCCCTGCTATTCATAAATCATATATATGATTGACAGTTTCAAATAAATGAGTTAACCGTGTTTCATAAACATTCTTCTTTTTTTTTTTAAATCTCATTAACTGTGTTTCCTATATTACGGAGTACTAATTTATGTTTCATTAAGGTTTAATTTCTAATGGGGCCACAAATTAATTGACCATATATAATTTAAGTTCTAAGCCTTCCCATTTGCCATATAAAATTTACGTATTATTAATTTGCCACATATAATTTACATTTTAAGTCTTATGTTTTCCCATTTGCTAAATTTGTTAGTCAACCATTCTTAAAATTGTGGTGTGCTGTATAATTTCATAAGTCAGGAAATGAGTGTTGCCATTGTTAAAAATAACCAGATCTGCTCTTAAACCAACCACAACACAATCAATTCACCCAGCCAACCACTCTTTGGTGAAATCTTTTATTAACTGAATAGACAAGAAGATGAGTCCACAAAGCGTGTGCTCACCAAACAAATACACAAGACAAAGATAATCCCCTTCAGAAGGGTTCTATCTATCTCACTACAAATATACGAATACACCAGATCCTCACTACAACTCTCAATACAACCTAACAATCTATAAAACTGATCAAGATGATCAGAGTTAACCAATACCAATAATACCAGACCACACTTGAGAGAAAAAGACTTCAACTTTTGAGAGAGAGAGATAATATGTGAAAAGTTAGATCCAGCCAAGAGATAAGACCAGCATATATACCAGCAGAAAATACATATTAACCCCTCAAGATATAAAACCTGCTATTAATAGCCAAACATACAAACATTAGAACATTTTGGCATAACAGGCCCTTTGACTTAAAGTCAAACATGAGCTTGTATCCCAACTCATATATTTCAACACCCCCTCTCAAGCTCATGGCTTGAACAAGTCTATCAGACCCAGCTTATCACAAAACAACTTGTGTTGAGAAACACTCAACCCTTTAGTAAATATATCTGCAACATTGTTAGCAGAAGCAACTTTCAAAGTTTTAATAACCCCTGAAGATACTTTCTCTCTAACAAGATGTAAATCAATCTCAAAATGTTTGGTTTTTTCATGAAAAACTGGATTAGCAGCAATCTGAATAGCAGAACTGCTATCACAAAATAAACTTGCAGGTAACAAATCCTCTACACCCAAATCTTTAAAAACTTTTATAACCCAAATAAGGTCACAAGTAGTAGATGCAAGACATCTATACTCAGATTCAGCAGAAGATCTAGAAATAGTGGCTTGTTTCTTACTTTTCCAAGAAATCAGATTATTGCAAAAATAGACACAAAAACCAGAAACTGATTTCCTAGAAACAGGACACTTAGCCCAATCTGCATCTGAATAAGCATACAGATTAATACTTTTACCATACACAAACTGAATACCTGTACCAGGAGCCTGTTTTAAGTATCTCAAAACTCTAAGTGCAGCAGTAAAATGAGAGTTAAGAGGAGCATGCATATGCTGAGTTAGACAATGAACTGCATAAGAAATGTCAGGCCTAGTAACAGATAAGTATATAAGCTTTCCAACCAATTTTTGATACTCAGTCATATTGGACAGAAACTTATCATTTTCAGTCTCAACATGACTCAAAACCACATTCTGCTGCAAAGGAGTAGCAGCAGGCTTACAAGCCAATAACCCATATTCAAGTAACAAATCCAAACATTACTTTCTTTGAGAAAGACAAAGCCCAGATTCACAATTTAGAACTTCAATCCCCAAAAAATATTTAAGTGGACCAAGATCTTTAATCATAAACTTTGAATTTAGAAACTTTTTAAACTTCTCAATCTCACTGACATTATTACCAGTGATGACAATATCATCCACATAAACCAATAATGCCAAGAAAACACCATCACAATCTTTAGTGTACAAAGAGTAATCATTAAGACTTTGTTTAAAACCATTTTCTATCAAAGCAGTGGTGAGTTTTTCATTCCACTGCCTAGGAGCTTGCTTTAAACCATACAAAGACTTATTCAATTTGCACACTCTAGTTTCATTTTTATCATAATAACCAGGAGGCAACTGCATATACACATCTTCATACAAATCTCCATATAAAAAAGCATTATTAACATCCAGTTTAAATAAAGGCCAATTGTTAGAGACAGATAAAGCAATGAGGTGAGATCAATACGGAACACATTTAATCTAAAGAACAAATAATAAGATCTCAACCATTCATTTTCTTTTCATCCAATGGATGAGATGAAAACAAAAATTAACAAAGGAAGGGTAGAAATGTAATTCTATAGAAACCTAATTTCCACCATTTTTTTAAAAACAACATATCTTGCAAACGGTAAATCTTCAAGCTACAAAAAATACACCATCGCGACGAGAAAAAAATCATCTTTCTATTGATATGCACTTTTATATACTTTCGACGATTTTTTTTTTTCAAAATTTCTGTCCTGAAAAATCCAACGGGATTCGTAAAAAGACGAACTTTTTTTTTCAAAATTTTCGTACAGAAAAATCCCACGGGATTCGTAAAAAAATCCCACGGGATTCATAAAAAAATCCCACGGGATTTGTAAAAAGACGAACTTTTTTTTTTCAAAATTTCTGTCCAGAAAAATCCCATGGGATTCGTAAAAGGTTCCCACGGGATTCGTAAAAAAATCCTACGGGATTCGTAAAAATACGAATTTTTTTTTTCAAAATTTTCGTCCAGAAAAATCCCATGGGATTCGTAAGAAAATCCCACGGGATTCGTAAAAAAATCCCACGGGATTCATTAAAAAATCCCACAACATCTGGTATTCTGGTTCACTTATCTTACTCAAATCTCAAAGTTTACAATCTTATGATTGACAAAATTCAAGCAACTGAACAAAAAGGAAGTCGCAATGAAATAATTAAACAAGAATCAAATAATTAATAATTGAAGATCAATTAGAGATCCCCACATGATAAAAGAAAGACAATCACTACCGGTTACTTACACGCGCCAGACATCAACTCTCCAATCAAAACCTTGGCGCGTGAACACTTCTCCTTGTCACTTTCTCAATACATCCTTTGCTTTCTTCATTTTCTCCAACGAGTTGTCATTGGACTTGACCAATCATAAAGCTAGCTTCATCAACATCTTCCTCTCAGTCAACTCTTTCACGGCTGACGTCATCAAGTTACAAAGCTCAAGCACCTTCAAGCTGTAATCCATGTATGACGTCATCAAACCAGATTCAAACTTTTCAGATCTAAAACTATGTATCTGGTTATATGTTGTTGTGTGTATGGTTGTGAGGAAGTCATCTTCTAAATTTACTTAATTGATTGACACATGGTAACAACAAAATCAAATGGTTTTTAATAAATTTTGGTGAGAAGATGAATAGTTTACATCTGAGAAGATTATGTGTATTGAGAGAGAGAGAGAGAGAGAAAGACTGATAAAGACAGAGAAAGAAATATGTGTAGATGTGAGTTTGTGAGTATGAGTGTGAAAAAAGTGAGGTATTAGGTGGAGTTGGATAATGACAAAACTATCCCTCTAGCTAATTGTAAGTGACGGGATGAAATTAAATGTCACCGTCCGATGGAAATGAAATTAATGGCTAAGATTAGATTATATGATCTTTAGATATTTCTTGTTCTGTATTGAACTTTCCTCATAAAGCAATAAGACACCTAACAGTAACCATTTTGACAACTGGACTAAATGTTTCTTCATAATCAATACCTTCCCTCTGATTATAACCCTTAGCAACAAGTCTAGCTTTATATCTATCAACTTCACCAGTAGATTTAAATTTGATTTTCCAAATCCACTTGCAACCAATAGCAAATCTACCATTAGGCAATTCACACAACTCATACGTATTATTCCTATGTAAAGCTTCCATTTCAGAATTCATAGCATCTTTCCACATAGGATTTTGAATAGCCTCAGAAAGAGATTTAGGGTCACAAGACTTATTTAGAGTAGTAGAGAAACACATATTAACTCTAGACATATTGGAATAAGATACATATTTCTCAAGACCATACTTCACATTACTACCAACAACAAAGTCATTAAACCTAACAGGTTGAGTTCTAGTCCTGCTAGACCTCCTAGTGGTTGGTGGTGCTTCCATTTGAATATTTTGATCCTCACCATTGAAAACATTTTGATTTATGCCCTCAGAGGTGATATTTTCATCTATCTGGGTTGCTGTGGTTGCACCTTCATCATTTACAGTGTTATTACTGTTATCTGAATGTGCCATACCACTACCTTCCTCATTAGAAGGGCCCCCCTCTTCATCATAGGGACTTTCAAACCCATGGACATCAAAAAAATTTAAGTTATCTACTCCATTATCATCAAAGTTTGGTTGAGATTTATTAAATTCAGTATTAGATTTACCAAAATCATTTGAAGGTTTATGAAAAACATTTGATAACTTCATTTTAAAAGGAAAGACAGTTTCATAAAAAGTGACATCTCTTGAATAAAAAACAGATTTATTATCCAAACCATACAACTTATAAGCCTTTTTCACACTTGAAAAACCAATTAAGACACATTTTTCAGATTTAGAACCAAACTTATCATGTGAATTTAAAACAGTAGAGTAGCACAGACATCCAAATGATCTGATATGAGAGAGACTAGGATCCTTACCATACACTAAAAAATAAGGGGAAGCACCAGACAAGACAGAGGAGGGAAGCCTGTTAATAAGATATACAGCAGTTAAGACACATTCAGGCCACATATTCAAGGGAATCCCCCCCTGAAACATAAGACTCCTAGCAACATTAAGAAGGTGTCTATGTTTCCTCTCAGCAATCCCATTTTGCTGAGGAGTATAGGCACAAGAAGTTTGATGAATCATCCCTAATTCAGAAAAAAGAGTGGATAATTGATTATTTACAAATTCAGTTCCATTATCAGACCTTATGACCTTAACTTTTTTATTAAACTGTGTAAAAACAAGTTTTATAAAATTTGTAATATGATCACAAACTTCAGTTTTTGACTTCAGAAGATAGACCCAAACAGCCCTACTAAAATCATCAACCAAAGTTAAAAAATACTTAAAACCTTCTTTACTAGTAACCTTATAAGGACCCCAAACATCACAGTGAATAAGATCCCCAACAGTTTTAGACTTATGTTAACTTAAAGGAAATGGTTTTCTAATTTGTTTGGCCTTGTGACACACATCACAAGGAGAAAGATGATTCACCTTTTTAAAACCAATTTTATTACCCAAAGTAGTCAAGACTTGATCAGCAGGATGACCAAGTCTTTGATGCCATAACTCATTAGAAACATGACAAACAAATACAGAATTACACATAGCAAGATTAGACTCACCACAATCAGTTTCATCAAACAAATATAGACCAGCAGAGACACTACCAGTCCCCACAATTTTGCCCAGTTTCAAATCCTGAATATAACATTTATGCTCATCAAAACCAACAAAGAACTTACTATCCTTAATCATCTTATTAACAGATAACAGACTGACATTATACTCAGGAACAACAAGAACATCAAACAAAACCACACCAGAAGTGAGTCTAAGACTACCAATAGCAGTAATATTAGCAACAGTACCATTAGGGTGACCAACAGTTAACATGAGACTAGAAATATCAACAACATTAAACATATTTTTGGTAGAATCAGTCATATGCTGATTAGCACCAGAATCAATAACCCATCCTAAGGTAACATGATATTTCTCAGAACTAGACTTAGCACAGAAAAACCTCTCAATATGCAGATTAAACATCACATTATTATTAAAGAAGGTGGGAGATATACCTGCCATACTTGCAGAACCATTAGCAGAAGGTTTTTCATTAATGAGACTTAAAAGTTTCATCATTTGATCATTAGTGAAAGAACCAGTCATAGAACCAGAAGTAGATGGTTGAAACACATCTGCATTATTAGCATTAAACTTTTTGACAACAGCAGATTGTTTTGACAGATTAGGATTCTTTTTAAAACCAGGTGGATAGCCATTCAACTCAAAACATCTATCAAAATTATGCCCAATCAAACCACAATGTTTGCAAACCAGATTAGGATTAGGTCCCCTATTACCAGTATTATTGTTACTATTACCATTTCTCCTAACAAAATTGTTATTAGAATTGGAATTGTTATTAGTCTTAGCAACAAAAGCAGCAGGTTGAGTCTTACTATTAGGACCAGAAATAGGGTGAAGACCTCTATGAGATTCCTCTCTAGACACAACATTAAAAGCTTCTTTGACATCAGGCAAAGGGTCCCTAGCAAGAATGTTACTCCTAATAGGTTGATACACATCATTTAAGCCCATAAGAAACTGCATGAGTCTAACAAGTTGATTATGTTTCAAAATTCCCTCATGAGCAGCACAAGTACAAGCAGGCAACAAGGTTAAGGTATCAAATTCTCTCCAAAGAGAATTTAACTTGTGATAATAATCAGGCACAGACAAATCACCTTGCTTAAGAGAGTTAGTCTTATGAATCACATTAAAGATAACAGAACCATCAATTTTATCATAAGTTTCCTGTAATTCATCCCAAACTTCAGATGCAATTTCAGAGTAAACTTGACCTAAGTACAATTCAGAAGACAAAGACCCAAGAATCCAACCAAGAACTATAGCATTACATCTTTCCCACTGCTGGGAAAGAACAACACTAGTAACAGGTTTAACACAGGTACCATCAACAAATCCCATTTTATTTTTACCCTTCAAAGCAATTTTCATAGCAGTAGACCACATTTTGTAATTATCAGATCCAGTGAGTTTAAAATGCACAATAGGAATATTAGAATTATCACTAGAATGCAAGTAGAGAGGATTACCAGCATCCAAAGAACTAATGAGAACTTCAGCCATAATAAACCAAGAAATAAAAGAACAGATAGCAAAAAACCAGACAAATACAAAAGACTACCAGAACAAAACTACCAATAAAACTACAAACAACTATACTATCACCAAGAAAACTACCAAGAACACTAAACTCACACCCAATTCTACTGAAGCACCCAGTCTTACACCTATCTGTGGGAAGAGCAGGTTTCCGTACCTCTCAAGGAGGCAGGTCAAGAAGTTACCCACAGAGTTTGCAGTGTAAAAACTAAAGCACTCAGAGAATTAAGAGAAGAGAGATAAACCTTTCTTAGAAGATACGCAGCGGAAACCAGATTACCAACCTTCTTGATTCAAGCCAAGAAAGTCAATAACCAACCAAGAACCCCAAGAACACCACCAGGAATAACCAGAACTAAGATCCCCAAATTTATCAATTAGGGTTTCAAAAAACCCAATCGACAAATTCAAGATCCACCACTAAAAACAGCAATTAACACTACGGCCGTTAAGAAAACAACCTCACAAGAACCCAATTGCTCAAGAACCAAGAAACCCCCAAATTTGAGAACAAACCCTAGAAACCCTAATATCAAGAACCAACGGAGATCAAAGCCGTGGCTCTGATACCATGTTAAAAATAACCAGATCTGCTCTTAAACCAACCACAACACAATCAATTCACCCAGCCAACCACCCATTGGTGAAATCTTTTATTAACTGAATAGACAAGAAGATGAGTCCACAAAGCGTGTGCTCACCAAACAAATACACAAGACAAAGATAATCCCCTTCAGAAGGGTTCTATCTATCTCACTACAAATATACGAATACACCAGATCCTCACTACAACTCTCAATACAACCTAACAATCTATAAAACTGGTCAAGATGATCAGAGTTAACCAATACCAATAATACCAGACCACACTTGAGAGAAAAAGACTTCAACTTTTGAGAGAGAGAGATAATATGTGAAAAGTTAGATCCAGCCAAGAGATAAGACCAGCATATATACCAGCAGAAAATACATATTAACCCCTCAAGATATAAAACCTGCTATTAATAGCCAAACATACAAACATTAGAACATTTTGGCATAACAAGCCCTTTGACTTAAAGTTAAACATGAGCTTGTATCCCAACTCATATATTTCAACAGCCATAATGTGGTAGTATACCAATTATAGATAGTATAATTTTTCAACATTTCCTATTTTGACTTTTCACATTTCACATTTGAAGCTTGACTATTTTTCAACATTCAACATTCCACTTGACCATAAACCCTTTATAGATAGTATAGATTGGATGAGTACATGCGTATATCGAAAAATAATTATACTTGTAAATTTGTGTTTTGATGTGATCTTTGATACAACACTTACGGGTTTATTGTAGTCATTGTGAGAAAAAAAATCTATAGGTTATTAACAAAAAATATAAAAACACTTTGAAGATTAAACAATATTTAAACTATTAATTAATGATAAATGTTGTTATCATTTTAATCAAGGGCATTTTAAAAACTTGTCATTTAAATCAACTTTTCAGTTAAACTTGTTTTGTAAAGGGTATAATAGGCAATCAATTTAGGGAATGCATATGAATGTAGGCTCGAATTTAGGTCACGGCCGTATCGACCGTCGGACATGCCTCAATATTTGGAGAGGCATATTTGTTTCATAAGCCCAATGGATACTTACTATATGAATCATGTATTTAGTCAGGGGCGAAACCAGGGGGTTCCTGCGGGTGTCCAAGACCTTTATGGATTTTTTCGATGTAGTGTCAATTTTGAAAAACATCATTTTTTTTAAATGCATCTTAATGCACCCGGTTCATCGGAATGTGTTGTTATATTACCAGGGGCGAAGCTAGGATTTCAAGTTAGGGGGGGCCATAATTTTTTTTTCCTCAAACCATAGTTCGAAGAAATATAGCAAAACAGGATTTAAGTTTGGGTTTCGAGGTGCTGAACAACATCTTCAATTCACATGTAAAAAGAATCAATTTTTCTCTTCTTGGTCATGATACCTATGACTCCCTAAGTCAACCTAATATCATAAATTTTTTTTGTAAAAATGTAAACAACATGTTAAAAATCATAACCTTGAAATCTCAGAAATTTTGTTAATTTGCTAAGGGGTAATTTTGTTGGCAAATGTCAAGTGATCAACTCATCATTAATTTATTTCTAGTTCTACAAAAGCTCTTGTTAACACTTAACAAGTAATAAGCAATTAAACATACAAGCAACTGATGATAATCAAGTGAACATTAATGTTCTACACAAACTCTCCTTAACACTTAACAAGTAATAAGCAATTAACGATACGGGTAATTAAATATGAATATGAAACTCGTTTCGATCATATGTTTATATACTCAATTTTTTTTAACAGCTCCGATTAGAAAGGTGCTCAATACATTAGATCTAAAAAAATTTGCAGCAAAAAGAAGAGGCGGATCATCTGCCGCAAAATGTATAAACCTAAATACCCAAACAAGTAAACAAACTAAAAACTCCATTATGGATATCAAATTAGAAATGACAATATTCGAAAAATGACACCTGCAAAGTAAAAAATACTTTAACGATACTACTTATTCTTCATCATAATCAAACAAATAAATATCAATCGTCAATTATCGATAATAAAAGGGAAGTCAAATAGTATATATGCAGACTAATCAATTTTTGATCCAAAAATAAAACATAAACCAATTCAAAATACAAAATTACACCTAAAAGAATTCAACTTCAATCGTACTTCACTTTTATAAAGAAAAATAAGAGAAAAAGACAAGGTTAATCCATATCTCATCAGCAAATACATAAAATATTCAAAGATTTGAGAAAAGAATATAAAGATGCGATCACTCACATCAAAGAGAAGATGAAGATTGCATAGAAAGAGGGATAGATATTGGGGGTTAGGGTGGGTCTTTTAATTTGTGCCAAATGTGCATGTCACGTGACTTGAGTTGGGAGGGGCTGGCTTTGACTTTTTCTCAAATAACGACATTTTGGACTGTATGATAATGGGCTTGCTGGGCCGATTGGGGGAGGCCTGGCACCCACTAGCCACCCCATCCCCTCCGCCCCTGTATATTACGGTTCCAAAAAATTTGTGCACTCAGTCATATTTGGGTATGGTTCCGTCCTTGTATTTAGTTACTGAATGTTTAATTTGTGAATGTATATATATCATCGATCAGTTATACATCAAAACTAAAACATGATAGTTATTGGTTTTGTTACAGGTATTGATTATTAGATAAATTTTATATAATTTTTTTATGCATCAATATACACGATTTTCTGTAGAATTTTTTGAACTTTTTTTTTTTTTTTTTTTTTGAAATTTTTCTTGTTCAATTGTTGATACATATGTATATATAACCTTTTTGATCGATACTAAACTTTTTACCTAATGAGAATCACATCATGGCATAGTAGATATCATTTGTGACTCCATGGTTAGCTTATTTTAAATTTATGTCTGGCTTTAATTGTGATCATGTTACAGTTTCTCATTATATATACACATTATACTGTTGGATGAGGGGAAAACCCATGCCTTACGATGTATTATTGCATAACTATAAATAGAGTACATAAGACAGAAACCTTAATGGACCCGACCCACAAGACATGCTTGGGCCAACTAGCCTATCACCTAATACATACGAGTTCTAATCAGCAATATAAAGAAAAATATTAACAAAAGTCGGGATTATGCATTGTAACTTCTTGGTTTGTTGGGCTGATATCCAACATTTATAATTATCTCACATCATTTATATGTATTAAATTACAAAGAAGTTTAAGACGATCAGGAACCTCTTCAAGACATGTAAGCATGAAATAAGAACTCACTATAGAAGAAACACAAAATAAAGCTTTCGATAGGTTTTAAACCTTTTCGTGAAGCTATCATTGTGGATGTTCTTATTTTAGTCGGGACTAATTACCGGTTATTGTCTTAAAACTGCTCTCTATTAATAGACAATAAAAGTTTATAAAGAAATATTCAAGGATAATAATTCAATGATCCACTTTGTGTTGCGTACCTAAAGGATATTGGCTTCTATCATTCAAGCTCAAACGTATCTATTGGTATAAACTATAATCACTGGCACAAGCGGACCTAGGGCATGCCAAGGTGGTTTGTGAGAAATTGGGAATCACCTTAGAAATCTAAATTGTTTAAAAGTTTAAGAGAGTTTTTGGGACCTATTATACAAATAAAAATAGGAACCGAATTACAAGCAGACGAAAATCACTGATGGATTTAGTGAAAAAATGATTCAACAAAAGAGATATATGAAGCTATCATGGATCCAGATGTTGACCTTGCAGAAGAACCAGCAAAGCCCGCTCTATTGATGTCTAAACTTTGTGCCATTCTCTTCCTATGTACACTGACGGCGATACTAATTTACTTCATCTTTGTAAATCCAAACTCAGACGACGACCCTTAATATTCTTTTGAAAAATGTGAATATGGTCGTAGGTATCAACAAGGTCATCACCGACATAAAATCACTACAAAGAAGTATGGACCAGAACAGTTTGATAAAAAGAATCCCGCCGGAACTCCTGCACGGGCACGGCTTGAGAATAGTATCATAAAACAGTACAGTGGATTTGCTCGGAATTATTGCTATGAAGAAGAGAAGGTGCATATAAAACGCCCTGATTTTCCAACTCTCCTATATATGATAAACTTAAAAAACTAGGATGTATAAAAGCTGGCTAGATTAAAATTTTTTAAGTGTCCGTGTGGTTGATTGTAATTGCTAAAGCTAACCTGGTTGTGAAAGCTGATAAGGCGATGGACCGGATTTTAGTGTGTTAAATCCGGTTCGCGTCAGGTACTCTAGGTGTGTACTTGGGTTTGGGAAGTGTATGTTGTGATAGATGTTAGATCCTTCTATAACAACGAACTATAAGGTATAATGTGGTTGAATTTCCATGTTATGTAATGAGACGATGTTAGCGCTTAGTAATATATAAACTGATCAACCTTTTTATAGTTTTATCGAGTTTCACTACAAGAAAAACTGGATTTAGTGACAAAAGGTATATGGTCACTATCAGTATAAAATCGGTCACTAACACTGCTTAGTGACCAAAACCCGGGTGGTCACTTTTCGTCACAATAGCTCCGTCACTATTTTTATTAGAGACCAAAAATTAAAATTCGTCTCTAAACAATGACCATATTACAGTGGTCACTATATTTGTGACGATATATTCGGTCACTAATTCTGGTCACTAAGAGTTGAAGGTGGTCACTGAATTGATAGATAGTGACCGATAAAGGTGGTCATAAAAGTGGTCACTGTTTTGCTAAAGATAACGGACCCGTTAATACACCGTTAACACCCATCAGTGACCATATGTGTGGTCACTTCGTATTAATTTAGAGACCAACTGGTGGTCACCACCTATTTACTTTTAAAAGTAAAAAATGGTCACTTACTCAAACATATTTACAAAACGATTTAGCGATTTCACAAAATATATAACTGCACTAAAAATTAAAACCACATAATTTAAACAACAAAGATATCAAATTACTTGTGATTGCATAAACATAAAAGATTTTTTTTTCAACATATAACTTTTGTATCTCGCTAAGCAAAGGAAGCAAATATACCCACAAAAGAAACAAACATAATGTTCAAGTGATTAACATCGTGTGTATCTATACTACTTATAAAGCATTTATTAGTAATAAAACATGTTTGGAATCATATCCACCCTCAATGAATGCCAATAGAACAAAACTTAGCACCAAACGACCCTTCATCCAACTCGCTCTTGAATCCAAATGAACCTTTAGTCACCCTACAAATAATGCAATAAACTCAGTTAGACATAATAATATGATGTGAAATCTGAAACACAACAATAATATTGATTCCAAACTACTAGCAATCCAGAGACGCACGAAGCTGAAACAATATAACCAAAAAAACAAAACCTAAGCACAATTCTGTGCATGAAACTCCCAAGATCAACGAGTATAAGAACGATTTTGTGGATAATAGCAACCAAAAGCCTGAAGTGGATCCAGTTTTACCTAATTTAGCCACTGGTTTCCCTAAGCATGAGTTTGTCAAGACTGAGAAAGAGGTGGCCCTGCCTAAAGTGGAAAATGTTGCAGTTCCGGCTGAAACTTCTACTGGAACCAAGTCCGGGAAGGCAAATATTAAGGGAGTATCAATGATAGAGTTATTTACACCCGAGCAGGTTCGGGAACATATCTCTGGTCTCAGACAGTGGGTTGGCCAGGTACGATTACTATAGTGTCTTTGTGCCACTTGTCGTGCTTTTAAACTGATTTATATCTTCGCATTCTATAATCTAATAATTTGTTGCAGAGCAAAGCGAAAGTAGAAAAGAATCAAGCTTGTACACCTTGTGGTGGTCGCATAAAAAGGAATGCAATGTTGGTACTTGGTAAGAATGCTCTGATGTAAGAGGATGTAAATTCTAGCATACAAATAATAGTGTCTGGACCTAGACACTAGGGCCAACAGTAATGATGGTCAATAATGGAATAAAATCAAGGAAATAACTTTTCTCAATCTCCTGACTCATTTATTTTGTACGTTTTTCTCATATTTCTTTGAATCTATTTGATCTTTCAGTTTTCCAGAAGTAACCTGTCCTCTAATTTCATAGTATACTCTGGTTTAAATCAGATTGCCACCTATTAATCTAAAATTTAAATAAGGAAAACCGAAAGAATTCCATTTTGGTAATGAACCTGCTGATTGACTCGCGCCTACAACCCTATTAAAGACCATAAATTTCACACGAATATAACTTTCTATTCTTACTAATATGTTAAGATCCAACGGGCAATAACCACTGGCCAGTATAAGGGATGGTTTCATATTCTCACTGGCCATTACGAGGTATTTGAGATTACATTTACCAAAAAAATTGCGCGTTTGCAAAACTACAACAGTTATACATGCATTTCCCATACTCTGATAGTCTGATACACATAACACAAAAAATTCCATATATCAAATTCTAACATAGATATGAACTGCATACATGACATGTTGCAAACTTGAAGTTAGTCATTAAGAGCCAAATTACCAATCATCTAATCTAAAAACTTATCATATACTATCAAATCGTGTGTCCAAGCAGAAGCGCAGCCACATATTGTTTACAGTGCACTTATATTGCATGTTATCAGCCATTTGCAAAAAAAAAAGTTAGTTATGAACCCTGCTCATGGCTACGCCTAAGATTATAATATATTGTCCAATCGAGTATCCAAGCAGAGACGACGCCACATATAGTTTACAATTCATTTGAAGTCTTGAACGCACTCACATTTTATTTTAATAATTTTTGTTAAGAAACTGTTTATTTGCTACGCCCCTAGTTTACACCAAGATAACTTGATTCTTACACAAGGGAATGTGGACCCTTAGGCAATAACCAATGTAATTTTCATGTTTAACTAATATGTCATGATCCAATAGGCAATAACCACTGCTCATATAAGTGATGCTACTATATGCATTCATGCTTATTATTCCATCTGGGGGTGTTTGGGATTTCATTTTCAAAACAGATTACGCGTTTGCAAAACTGCAACTGCGCAGATACTCATATTTCCAAACGGTTACCAAACACTGTTTTCTAACTATATGCATTTTGCAAATGCAATAATCAGATACTCTCCTCCGAATTGCAATCCCCGACACCCTCTTATAATCACAGCAATCAGTTACACATCTCTAATCCTTCACAACTACCATCACAAAACACAATCATTTACCAAATAAATATTCCATTACAACGGATGTTTTACTAATGTGACATGATCCAATAGACCATAACCAACAGTCATTCCTCCGTATAATAGATGTTTAAACATTCAATTAAACTTACTATTCCTATTTACAAGGTTTCTGAGACTACATTTCCAAAACAGATTACGCGTTTGCAAAACTACAACTGTTTTATTTTATTTAACAAAATGCACAGAATAACTTTGACATACCTAGATTAGGGCCTACTAAATAAGCTAACACAATTGTGCTAAACAGAACAGACCTAAACAAACAACACGATGTGACAATAATGTGTTTAATTCCTAAACAATAAGCTTAAGAAGTTACCAATTGAACCTTACTCAGAGGAACCCATAAACCAAACTAAACCTATGGACACCCTTAAATCTGTATAATCTTAGTTTTTGTGGGTCTAAAGTTATGTCTTTCCTTCCTTACTCCACCTATATATATGCGTGTCCTAACTTCCAGATTTGCAAGAAGCTTATGTGTTCAAAGTCTATATAGTTAAAAAAAAAGAACAGACCTATGCTCGTAAAGGAAAACATGCAACAGAAAATGATTGGAAAAGTTAAGTATATGATGTTAACTTACCGAACTTTGAGATACCAATCCAGACAAACGCTTTATCTCTTGCATCATTAATCCCATATTCTTCTTCATTTCGTCTTGCTCCACTTTAAAGCTAGCTTGCTCATTTTGATGTTTGACTTGCGCCTCTTTGAGTACCCGCACCTCTTCCTCTAAAGCTGCAGATTTCTTCTTTTCTAATTCTACAGTTGTCCTTAAATTTTCCACAGCCAGAATCTCTTTCTTTGGAGCTGAACGTCCTCTCAGATGTCCCGGAACATGTTTCAGCACTTTCAAACATATTTCCACTGGTGTACCCGAACCAGCAGCTTCTTCACTTCGTAACTTTTTCTGTATAATTGCAACTTATTAGTGAATGCAAGTAAACATATTTCTCATGGCTGCCCATTCTATTGAAGATATCATCCAGGTCATGGACTCATAGATCATGGATTCATGGTTCAAACCAAAAATAAAGAGCAAATACACAAAACTCCATAAAGAAGAAATCAACATGATAGGGAAGTCTACCGAGTACGCAAATAGAAGGGTTCAAGGGTCATGTCTCAAAATATCAACTTTCTTTTATCTAAGCATCAGGGGATTGCATAATTAAATTACTAAAGTCTTATCATGTTGACCATCTAGCTATATTGAACTTTTATTCTGGTTACCAGTTAGTATCCTAATCACAGTTATTTAATTAAATTACTAAAGTCTTATCATGTTGACCATCTAGCTATATTTCGTGTCTGATTGCTTATCCAGACTGCTTATCTGATTATTTGCAAGCAGAAGCTACTCATTCTAAACTGCTCATTACAACAAGAAATAATCAACTGAAGACGAAGTGCATAGTAGCAGAGCATACCAAAACTGCCTCGGCCTTCTCATTAACCATTTTATGATTCTTCTCAGAATAATGTGAAATTTCATAGCCATCAATTACAGTCACTTCTTCCCCTTGTCTCCTTTTCTGTTTCATATAGAAACCATAATTCAGATATATATATACACGCATGAATAATGAATAATAAAAGTTTTATAGAACCAACTTACCGTATCCATTCTTCTTGCAGTGGATTTTGTACCGACAGTAGGTGGAATCACATTGAACGACCGGTTCTTCTTATTTTGGGCGCTTAACTTTTGCCAAATTTAAAGGATTACAGTTTAAAAAATTTCATAAACAAAAGACTACAAATTGTAGAAAAAATGAATTTTATACCTGAAACTTCTCACTCGCAAACTTTTGACAAAGCTTAACCCACTCAGGAAGTTCAATGCCGCTTGGGGGATCCACCATTGCCTCCTCATGTGTAGGAAACTCCTTGTAATGAACGTGTAACTTATACTGCCGATTTTTATGTTGATTCCCTAACTGTGAATCTATCGCATGAAATGACCTCTCACATTTCCGATTGAAGGTTGAATTTTCCTGATATATAATGAAAGGAAAAAACCTTCATCAAATTAAAAAGCAATATAATTCCCTAACTATGACTCTAAACTATTTTGGAAGAATGGGTCAGACGAGTCACGGGTTGGGTTGACCCGTTATATTACTTAAGAAAGAACAAAACAGAAACATTAATACAATCTACATTCAACAATTTACCACGCATTTTGAGATGATATCGGTCTTTAAGGAATCTGGTTGTTTTTTTCCATGTAGTGCCATCCATCATTACATATTCACGCACTAAACACCCGCCCTTGGTGATAAAACGTTGGCTATCCTTGCCAACTATCCGGCCTGCACATTCATCAATCTCAAAGACCAGCTTTCCCTTGTCCAATCGCCTTTTCTTTGCTTCATTCAAGGCTCTCGATTCTTTTCGAGTAACTGATGTGCCTAACATTATGTAATCAACACAATAATAGATTATTAATACAATTAAAAACACAACAATATGCGCATGCAAAAACAATATTTCTACCATGTGAAGTTGAACCAATATCGGTCTCGGTTTGAACAGAATTAACTTCACGATCATCCTCCGAATAATCTTCGTGATCTCCCGACTCAGTTTGCACCTCTTCTTGCACCTCTTCATCTTCCAATCTCATATAAGCTTGTCTCTTTCGTGGTATATTAGGCTGAGGTTGCACCTCTTCTTGCACCTCTTCATCTTCCAATCTCGTATAAGCTTGTCTCTTTCGTGGTATATTAGGCTGAGTTTGCACCTCTTCATCTTCCAATCTCATATAAGCTTGTCTCTTTCGTGGTACATCAGATTTGTGAGGGCGTGACGCATCTTGACTCTTACTCAACTTAAAAGGTTTTGAAACTTCATGACTGCTACTTAACTTGTACTTTTCTGTTAATCAAAAGCCCACATGTTAATCAAAAAACAAAACAAGAATTGTACCAGCAAGAGATGTAATAAACAAACACATGAAAGGTACCTGATAAACGTTGCGATTATGACCAGAAGGCTTGGAAAGAGCATTAGTTTTAACTTGTATGTCAGAAGAACGTCGTTTCTGTTCAAGACCTTGTTTGGCATTCATTCTGAAAACTGTATGAAAAAAAATATATATACCATGATCAGAATCTACAAGTAGGGATTGTACATGATACAAATATACGTATGTAAGAACAACTCTCATCAGATTTAGAGTTGTAAGGGGAATGTTACTAATATCTGGAGTCTTTTTGCAGCCCTTGTGTTGGTCCTTTTATTGATGCAGATGCCTTCTTAAGTAGTTCCTGGAAATTTAAACACACGTTACTTACGGATAATAGGTGAGGTTGAATTAAAAAGCGTACAATATAGAACATAGAAGTCAAACATAATTCTCTAGCAGAAAGGGTCGAAAACGATCAAACATAATTCTCTAGCAGGGAATCAGGCCCAGCGATTAACTAAATGCCACAACAGCTGGATTCCGACTAAGTCAAGAATGCTGCTTGTAGAATTCTGGTTACCTTGTAAGAGTAAAATACTCTTCTATTACTCTGCTAGCAGGTGATCCAGGTTGTAGGCAGGTTGATAATTGTTATCAGTAATATACTGATATAAAACCCAAACCAACCCATTTTACATAAATTAGTTAAAAATTATTTCCTAAATATGTATTTGACCTTGGTTCCTTTTGACTTCTGGTTTCTAGTAATCTCAAGTTAACATATACGCTAGGTGGACCACTTCTTTCATTGTCAACTAATCTTTTAATTCTACACATCATCAAAATCAACTTAAGAAAAGACATTAAAGCAAAAAATGAATCGGAAACCCAATCAGTTGAAACCTTTGATCTCACGTATTGCATTTTTCACCATTTTGTTGTTGTATACAACATTCAGCAATTAGTTGCATCAATTGGTAAAGAAAATAAAAAAGTTCGCATGTTAAAATGTTGCAACTAATATACAAATTTCATACCAAAACTTGGAGACTAAAAATCATTTATTAGAACCAGAGAGAGGAGACAAGACAGAATGGTATTCAGTTTTCTTAAAAGTTTGTACCTCGTAGACAACAGGAGATGTGGTTCATTGTGTTACTGTAAACAGAAATTTGATGGATTGGGAGGAGGAGACATACCAACTAACCCTTCCTAAGGCGGTAACCGATTTGAGTAAGATAGTGACACTGGATTGTTATGGTATATAAACAGACGTATCATTTAAAAGACTGGTACCCTTTTATACAACTTTTTTGGTCTAAACTGAAATGACATAGAAGAGTATATAGTAGCTTACCCACATGTAGCTCGAATAAATGCAGATATCCCGCCCATTCATAAACTAAGTAATTGCAAAACCACAAAAAGCTTCCATCATAAGTATGTAGCATTTTTTTATATAAAATGTGGGAATTATAATATATCTGACTATGACACCCCAAACCCAGAGTGAAAGGATTCCCAATGCCCCAACCCCCAAACCCAAACTTCTCAGTTTTTATCAATGTGAGACTATGATAGTGATCTGAGAATTGTCATAACGGGCGATGTGTAAAAAAGTTAGTACATGACTATTGATACTATGGGTGGCAATTTTTAACTAATTTATGTAAAATGGGTTGGTTTGGGTTTTATATCAGTATATTACTAATTTCCGGTATTCTCTTGCAAGTTGTCTAACTGATACCTTGACACGCCATCATTTACAATAATCAACGGTGAGAGTGAGGCGCATAACCATAAAACCAATAACATCCCTAGATTACGGCCTACTAAATAAGCTAACACGATTGTGCTAAGCAGAACAGACCTAAACAAACAGCACGATGTGACAATAATGTGTTTAATTCTTAAACAATAAGCTTAAGAAGTTACCAATTGAACCTTACATGTTCAGCTTATGAATAAGAAAATATATGGCGTACACAGAACCAGCATTAAAGTTAAACAAACAGCAAACAATCATAGTAATAGCAACACAGATAATCAAAACAGTTCGCAAATCACAGAATCAGTGAAGTAATCAATGAGCTAAAACTATCAACCTAAACGAACAGCCCAATTAGCTATGTGTTTTATTACTAGCTGAAATTAACGATAAAAACTAAACGAGTCAAAAAATAGCTAGTAATAACCTAATTCAGAAGACAGAAATCAAAGAATAATAAGAAATTCTTATAAAACTAAATACCGGCCAAATGCTATACGGATTACTTAGGTTACCAAACGGATTAAATCCATCTGTCGCTAACCCTAAACGTATATTACGCGGATCACTAGCAAATGACGAGTCCACTCTATCAAGGTGTTTCCAAGCCTCACTATCTGCGGGATGTCTAACTATGTTATCATCATTCACCCGCTTCTCTTTATGCCACCTCATGTCACAAGCAAGTTGTTTATCAATGAACAATCTTTGTAGTCTAGGTTTGAGAGGAAAATATCGAAGCACCTTTTGTGGTACCTTAGAATCTTTATCTTTAAAACGAGGCTCTTTGCACTTAACATTTGGGCATTCGGTATGCAATTTGTACTTATCTCGATAAAGAACACAATCATTAACAAATGCATGAAATTTTTCTCCATAAAACCCTAAATCACGTACGTATTTTTTGGCTTCATAGAAGTTTTTTGGAACTAGTGATGGAGTTGGCAAGGCTTTTCTAAATACTTCAAGGATTGAATCAAATGATTTGATAGTCCAACCACTTTTTGTCTTTAAATGCAAGATGGTAACAATAAACGAGAATTTTGAATAAGTTTTACATCCCGTATAAAGTTCTTGGTGTGATTCAGCTAATAATAGTCGAAGCGTTTCAACATCTTTATTAAAGGTACTTGAAGATTCACCATCACTATGCCAATTAACACCTCCTCTACTTTCACCTATGTTATTTAACATCTAATCAAGGTCATCATCATCATCATCATCATCATCCATATCATTATCACCGTCACTACCTTCACTAATTGTCATATCATCATCACTATCATCTAAATATGGCTCGCCATGATGAACCCAATTCTCATAACCAACAGTAATTCCTCTTCGCAATAAATGATCTAATATTGTAGTTCTACTTTGTTTGCGATAATTGTTGCAGTCTTTACAAGGGCAAGGAACTTTTGATGACACTTGTTTGTTACGGTATGCAAAATCAAGAAACTCATTCACACCTAACTCATATCTTGGATCGCTTATCCTATCAGCTATGTTCATCCATGACTTGTCCATATTCACTCGTACAATAAAATCTATTCATGTATAGAAAATCACATTTGTAACTCTATTCATATTTGCTATCCATTTAAAACAATTAACAAATAAAAGCAGTATATAGTATCATGCATACATAAAAGGAAACATAACTTTATTTCGTATAATTTTCACACAATTGCTTATACACATCAAACTCGGATTATTTCACGACTACTTGTATATAGATAGTATTCAAGTTATTTCACGACCACTTCTAAAGTACTAGTTAGCAGCTTAAGGCAACACACGAACTAGTTCATCACTACACATGGAATATATTAACAAGCAACTAAACGCACGTTCCATTGAAGGCACCAAAGCTATTCATTGACACAACAAATTCTAATATAAGCATTCATATAACCAAAGCTATTCATTGAAGGCACCAACGCTATTCATTGACACATCCATTGAACGCACGTTCCATTGAACGCTATTCATCGACATACAAAATACCAGATTCAATTAAAATGAAAACACAATAACATCTAACCATCATTTCATCACAAAATAATTCAAATTAAACATTCATCACATAACAGATCCAAAACATAAACCACACTATTCAGCACAAACAGATTACCTCAAATCGATAACAGATCCAAACTAAAAATTACTCAAATCGATAGCGGTATAAACCTGTGAAATCGATGGCGGTGGCGCGGTTGTGAGCGACGGCGGGCGTGGTGGTGAGCGACGGCAGGCTTGGTGGGAGAAGATGCAGGCGTGATGGTGAATGTGTGGTGGTGAATGTGTGATGCGAATTTTGATTTAATATTTCATCTCCCAAGCTTTTTGATGCGAGAAGATGCAGGCTTTTTGGTGAATTTTGATAAAAACCTGGTTGTGTTTGTTTATTTAATAGTTGACTCTTTTTATTTAATAGTTGACTCTTTTATGGTGAATGTGCGATGCGTGGTTGTGTTTGTATTATATCAGGTGTTTGTTTATTTAATCACATATACGAATAATCAAAGTTATTGACTAATTTAAATTAAATGTAAATATTTAAGTGTAAATTTATTTTATCAAAGCTACGAATAATCAGTATGTTTTAAATTGTCAATGTATTTATATCATATTGGAAAAGATAACATTGATGCATTGTCGTTTTTCAGTTGGCTTTTAAATTGAACGAGTTTAAATGTATTTATTTTATTTGAAATTTCACTAATATTTCGTAATGGGAAAGATACATGATCTTGGTATATAATACTGATGCATTCATTTTAATTATTCACTTTGAGGATATTTAAAAAAATCTCAATTTTACCAATTTTAATTAATGATCACCGTTTTTCGTCTCAATATTTTATAAATCAGTGACTACCAACCTTGGTCTCTAATTTGAAAACCTAGTGACCACTAATATTTGGTCTTTAAAATTTAGGGGTTAGGGTTAAAGTTTAGGGGTTAGGGTTTATGTGACCACTGTTTTTCGTCTCAATATTTTTTAAATCAGTGACCACCAACCTTGGTCTCTAATTTGAAAACCTAGTGACCACTAATATTTGGTCTTTAAAATTTAGGGGTTAGGGTTAAAGTTTAGGGGTTAGGGTTTATGTGACCATTGATTTTTGTCTTAATATTTTATAAATCAGTGACCACCAACATTGGTCTCTAACTTAGAAACCCAGTGACCACTACTTTTTGTCTTTAAACTTAAAATACCTTTTTCAACAGTGACCACCACTTTTGGTAACGGACTATGTGACCATTATTTGTCATCACTAATACTTGTCATTGTGACAAATTAGTGACCACAATTTGTAACGGTCACTAATTATGTGGCAATGACGAAAATGCAGTGACGACAATTATATTGGTCACTAAACTATGATAATAGAGACCAAAGCATGAGTGGTCACAAAATAATTGGTCACTAAAGGCACTTTTTCTTGTAGTGTTTGTATAACTTTGTTTCTGAACGATGATAATTATAAAATTGTTAACTGTGATAATATTTAACTCTAGGTCTCTAATATAAAATCGTTAATTTTATGGGTGAAGTCTAAATATACGTAACAAACTTTCTGAAATTAACCGATATAGGTAACATACTTATTTTATTCACAAAATACGTAATATAATTTTAAATACTTATCAATGTACGTAACATTGATGATTACCATTTTAAAAAGTTACAGTTTTGGTTCCTGTTGTGTGCGTTGACTTTCATCGTAAGTGCTTTGACATTTTTTTCTTCAAAAAGTTACAGTAATGGTCCCTTGACATTGTGTTGACTTTCACCGTTAGTCATTTGACATTTTTTATCTGTTTTTATACGATTTCGTCCGTTTTTCCTATGTTTTCATCCGTTTTTATATGTTTTCTTAAGTTTTTAGCCGTTTTCATCCGTTTTCTTACGTTTTCAACCATTTTTATACGTATTCATACGTTTTTATCCGTTTTTATACGTTTTCGTCTATTTTTCTTACGTTTTCATCCGTTTTCATTCGTTTTATACGCTTTCATACGTTTTATCCGTTTTCATCCGTTTTTATCCATCTTTATACGTTTTCGTCCGTTTTTCTCACGTTTTCATTCATTTTTATACGTTTTTATCCGTTGCATCCGTTCTTCTTACGTTTTCATCCGTTTCTATCCGTTATTATGCGTTTTTGTCTGTTTTACACGTTTTTTTCCGTTTTTATATGCTTTCATCCTTTTTCGTACGTTTTTATCCGTTTTCATATGTTTTCATACGTTTTTATCCGTTTTAATCCGTTCTATACATTTTTGTCCGTTTTTCTTACGTTTTCATCCGCTTTTAAACGTTTTCATACGTTTTTATCCGTTTTCATCCATTTTTATGCGTTTCATACGTTTTTATCCGTTTTCATTCATTTTAATATGTTTTCGTATGTTTTCATCCATTTTATACGTTTTCATATGTTTTTATCCGTTTTCAGCCGTTTTTATCCGTTTTTATACGCTTTCGTCCATTTTTCTTATGTTTTCATTTGTTTTTATACGTTTTCATATGTTTTGATGGATCTAAACACACACCTTGTGTTAGTGATATTTTGAGTTATATTACTAAGCACGCGGAATATACTTAGTAATACTTAGAAGACAGATTATATGTTGTAATGTAAGTAAGAACAATAAACACAAAGCTCCAATATTATTAAGAAATAATACGAGTGATCTTTCTTATCACTAGGGTTACACCTTGAAGCTAATATGAATAATACATATGCTTAGCAATGACCTAGGATCTCCTTTTATAGCACAAGGAGTCCTTTACAAGATAAATATAAACCTAACAATATAGAATATACACAAGATCTTTTCTATACTTATCAATACACGGATACATAACATTTATCCTAATAGCAGTGGTAATATTTGTACTGGCAGTGGTAATGAGTTTCTACTGCTAGTGTAATCTTTAGCAGTGTTAACCACAAGACTATCAGTGATAACTGATATTATTATTCCCAACAATCCTCCCCTAAACTTATAATTTCTCTGCAAATCAATAAGTTTCTTCAATCTTCATTATCTGTAAGGATTTGGGGAATTCTTTCAAACACTTCATCTTCTTCTCAATGCTTGAATAGCTCTTGAACATTGATCTTGAAGCCTGTGTAACAATGCTCTGACTTTTTCACTATCTTCATGAACTCTTATAGTAGAACACAACATCACAGTGAGAGTTCCAGCTCTGAGTGGATATTCTTTCTCAGCAAGCATGAATGCATCTACTCCATTTGCTGTAGAAACATGATGAACTTCACATGAATCATAGTAGAACCATTTAGTACTAGGACATGAACATGAGAATTTCCAAAAATCATCATTAACATCTGGTTCATAGAGCCTTCTAAGATTAACCCATAACTGCATTTCCTTCATATCTTTGAGATCTTCAGCATTAAACCTTTCTTGAACTAACTTCCATAGTGTATCAAGATCATCTCTGTCAAAAGCTTTGATGAGATCTTCAAACTAAAAAAATGATGAAGTTTCACCACCTAGCCTTGTAATCTTCCATGTTGAAGCAAAGTTGCTAGCAGTAAACACTTCTCAGTCAATGATAGGATGTCTGACTTGCAGTGGTTCAGGGTAGAAATCTTATTCTTCTATCACAATCATCTCAGTCAGTTGATCTTCAGTGAACTTCTCAGTTGAAACTTCTTGTTCTTCAGCAAACTTTGTCTTCTTAGATGTCTGAGATTCACTATCTTTAGCCTTTCTCTTCAAATTAGGAAACCTTCTTGCTTCTTCTTCAGAGTCCATTGGAATAAAGTCTTTATCTTGTCTTTGAACTCTGTAGCAGATACTTTCAACTTTATCATCAGGCATTCCTTTGAATTGATGTCTTTTCCAGCCACCAACATTGCAGCAATAAGTCTTCATGTATGCAATAACTTGTGCTTTAGTTGGTTGCCTTGGTTTCTTTTGACCTTTTATGACTGAACCAATTACCTCTTGAAGTGCTTGATTATTCTTCATCAGAATTAAGTCCTTTAACTGAGCTGTTCTTTGTTCTTCAGTTAAAGACTTATCTGCAACTAGGTCAATTGCTTTCTTCTTGATCACTGGATCATGTGCAATCAAGAACTCAATTTCTTCTTCAGTAGGTACATAGCTAAACTCTGGAGTCTTCTCTCTGAATATTGTAGGTTGAAAAGTGGAAAGTGGATCTTCCATTCTATCCAGCCTTTTAGCCTCCATAAAGCTTGCAATCTCCAATTCTTCAAGCTTTTTCTTCTCAGCAACTTCATCTTCATTAATCTTTCTTGAAACTCCAGCATCATGAGCAATCTGAGTTTGTACTTTCTTTGAAACCTTTCTTCTTGTTTGCTCCTTGCTTTGCATAACAGCTTTACCTTTGTCTTTCTTTAGTTTATCAATTTCTTCACTTGCAGTGGCAATATCATGTCCAGGAGTGGGAATATTTGGCTCTGCAGTGGAAATTGGATCATTGGTAAAATCATCAATTGCAGTACTAAAAATGTCTTGATCCAGTTGCTCTTCTTGAGTATCAGCTCCCTCTGCACCTTTACTAGAAACACCTTCATCTTCAAAACCAACTCTCCTCCCCTGAGTTCCAACATCTGTTTTCCTCCCCTGTTTGGGAGAATTTCCCAAATATTGATTAAAATCAGCTGAATCACCATCATTAGGTGAGGATGAAGATGATGTCACAAGCTTTGCAGTTTTCCTTTGCTTTTTCAACCCCTGCAACTCTTCTTTCAAGGTCTGAATCTCCTCTTTTAAGTGTCTAATGTCCTTGGCATGCTGCTTCTTTACTTGTGCCAGATTTTGTTGTAGAGATTCAACCTGCTTGGCTAATTTGGTACACAAATCCACCAATTCCTTTTGTTGCCCGCTGCCCTCAACACTTCCAACTGTGTGACCTGTTGGGAGAGGTGAATCATGGGGCAATGGCTCAGATTCCTCCCTAGTTGGACTAGGTTGAAGTCTAGAACCACCACTTCTTGTTCCTAAACCAGAAGGATCAGGGACATGCTGTGTTGTAATGAGAGAAGTTGGCTGTTTTGACCTCCTCTCATAGGTGTGAGAAACTGGTGGAGTATAATCAATATTTGGAACAGTAATTATTGGTGAAGTTTGTACCTAAGAAATCTTTGCAAGCATTTGAGGAAAAAGAGGTGTAATAATCCTATTGCCATCTTTGTTCATGTTTTGAAAAACTTTAGGCTTAAGGCAACGGATTTTATAAACTCTAGTGTGGGGTTGCAGTTGAAACTCATTTAGCACTGCTTGCACAAATCTTGGATACATCAAAAATTTTGTTGAACTCTTTACATTGCCTTGCATACTTTGAAAAATATATTTTGACCAATTAAAAGTCCTATCTAAAGCTAGACAAACCAAAGGGTAAGCCATGGTTGAACTGAATTGTTTATAAGAAGTTTTCTTAGGACTTAGGCAATGCAAAAGAGTATGTATCAAAAATCTCCAATGGGGACAAAAACCACTCTTTTTGAAAGTAGCCTTTTTGTTAGTGGTATCATACCCCATGGATGAAAGATGTGTATGAATTTCGGGCATGGGTAATGTGATGATACCATTGAGATCATCCAATTGGAGAATTCTCCTCAAGGATGCCTCAGTAACATCAATGGTTACCCCATCCACAGTGGCTCTAAGAGCATCAACTGTTTCATGTGTATCTCTATGTTCAATGGTTATGGACTGAGCAGAAGTCCAAAACTGTTTGATTTGAGAGATATAGATTGTGAGATTAAGAAGTAAAGCATACCTTATATGGGTAGTATTAAGAAAGTCCATAATCTGGTGAAAAACAGGGCCACTCTTCTCGTTTGACTTTTATAAGTAGGCCACTTGGTTGTGCTCATCTGCAAAAGTGATAGGTGCCATAGAATCTTTTGATGAAAAATAGATTGTGTCAGTATGAATTGTATAAAGAACTCGCCAATTGAGAGAAAATATATAAACAGTTAGGGTTTTAGAGCTTTGCGCAAGAAATATTATCTAAGGAAAAGATTTATCTTAAGTAGATAAATTATAAGTAGGAAAGTAGATAATCTTCAAAATTTACCCTATTTATATATGGAAAGTAATTAACTCTCAACGGCTAGTAAAATTTTTGTTACAGACACAACAATTGTAACGGCTAGATCAACAGTGGTAAAAAAATAACACTGTCAGTGGAAACTGTGAACTAGCAGTGGGAATTTTTCACAAAGATTTTCAAAAAGCAGTGGTAAAGAAAAACATTTAAAAATTGGACTGCCCTTTATCATACTTTTTAGCAAACTACCAGCTATCAACGGATTTGATATGTCTTTACCATGAGCCGTTTGCTATGGACTAGCCAACTCTTAATCATTAAGAATATGGTGAGTTGATAACCATATAGTTTTTGGTAAACTATCAACCATAAACGGATTTGTCAAGTCTTTACCAGTAGCCATTTGCTCTGGACTAGTTGATTCTTATGTGGATTAGACATGGTGAATCAATAACCATTTGTTGTGTATCTCAGTTATACACCTTTTAAGATCAACTCCCAGCTAAGATTGGTTATGTATCTGCATGTGTCAAAGAGTAAGAATAACCAACTTGTTCTCAACCAAAGTTACTTTTAACCAAGCCACTATCTAAAAATATCTTCCAAAGTCAACCCGATAATATCTATATTTACTCTTTAACCTACCAAAACAGGGAAAAGTAAATATATTCATTAATGAACCCTTGTGACCGACTTTGCCTATATAAAGAGGCTTGGCATATGTAGTCTTTATCAAAACACATTCAAACTCACAAAAACCCTAAAAATCATCATGAGTAATCCTTCCAACATCATTGACATATCCTCTGATTCAGAGGAAGAGTTTGTGATTGCTTCAGAGTCTTCCTCAGAGGCATCAGGGTGGGCTGGATACTTTCCACCATGGGCTGGAAGCACTTCATCTAAGAAGCAAACGAAAGAGACTGCCAAGCGTGCACCTGCTGCCAAACCTACACCATCTCTTGAGTTTTACTCCAGCTCATCAGATGATGACGAGAATAATGATGAGACCTATTCCTTGGCCAAAGAGTTGCCAAGGGCTCTTACAAAAGCATTGGGAGCAGCTCTCTCCAACATGAAGCATATATCCATACCAAAGAAGCCTGCAATGCTACCAAGGCCTTCTCCACAAGTTCTTGGTCTTCCTTATCCAAGAATGCAATCAACCTTTGAGAACAAAAGGAAGAGAGCACAGAAGAACAAGCATGACTATGTGGGCAAAGGCAAGAAGCGAATTGAGTAACTGGTGTAGGTTGTAGGAATGTAGGATGTGTTAGATTGCAGTCTTTTGTATTTTGATTGTGGTTTGAAGCACTTTCTCTTTGGTTGTAATGAATCTTCATGATGACTTGAATAAAATTTCTTTGTTTTACTGAATTCTCTGTGAGAGTACCTGTTACCACTGCTTGCATTGTAGTTTCCATTGTTAAGCATAATTTCTTCATAAGATGTAGTGGACAACTAAAGATACTAGCACTAAACAGCAACAACTTCAATGTAAACAAAGAATCCTTCAAATCTTCATGTCACAAACATAAACCATACACTGAAAGCATTGTTAAGATTTGCAGTGGTTAGAAAATAACTAAAAGAGGATAAAGATTTCTGCTGGCAGTGGTTAGTCCAAAACTAAACCACTCAGTCAATAGGTCAACTCCAAGTCATTAATCCGGCCACCAATGTCAAAGACTTCATTTACTTCTCAACAACTTATACCTTCCCTTCTTTAACTAACTGATTCCAACTTAATCACGTATTTAAGAACCAGGTACCCATAAACTTCTAACACACCAACACTTCTCTCTCCGAAAATCTATCAAAAACAACTTTACCAAAAATCACCATGAGCAATTCTAATCCCATCAATATTTCTTCTGACAGCTCCTTCTCAGACAGTATGGGGGATGAGAATGCTTGGCATTATGTTTTGAACAATCCAGGTAAGAAGAAGAAAGAGGTGTTTGAAGCAATTTCATCCAGAAAATGAACTCATGCAGATGCTTATTCAAACCCTATTGCTTCTGGTCCTTCTTCAACTCAACCAATGCCACAAGATGCTATCATCACTGAAGAAAGCTCAGACTCTATGTCAAGCTACATTTCCCTATGTGAAAGCACAAATAATGATACTACTTCAAGGGTCTTGGATGTGCCTCCCCTTGCAAGAATCCTTCCATCAGGAGAACTGCAGATGCCATATTTTCCACCACGGTTGACAGCACCACCACAAGAGAGACCTTCATCATCCTCACCACCTGTTGGAGTAGTGTTGATGGGGCTAGCAAGCCCTAAGGTGTATGGCGTGATTGATAGGCGTATGGCGCCTAAGGTGATGCCAGAGTGGGCCTTCCCAAATAAGCCATAGGTGGTTGATGGTGATTAGACTAGGGTTGGGTTGGGGTAGTATGTGAAGCTTTTGTGATTAGGTTGTAGATGTGTGATGTTTTCTGTTTCACTTTCATGTAATGATGTTGGTGGTATGAATCTAATGGATGTAACCTCTGCACTCAGAGTGCAGATTTGTTAAATATTAATAACAATCCATGTATTTTACTTTAAATTTCTTGCATCATACATGTTGTTTCAGTTTACTTATCAGATAACTCCATCTCTAAAGCTGACATACTGTCCATCATTATGTTCAAAATCTGAGAGATAGGACTTGTTGCCAGTCATGTGCCTTGAACATCCACTATCTGTGTAGCCTTGATCTGATCTTTTTGTCCTTGGATGTTCCTGCACATAAAAGTAAAGAGTTACTTTCTTTTGGGGGACCCAAGCCATGATTGACTTGGATCTGCCTCGTGTATCAATATAGTTAAATCTAACAAAGGTCATTGATACACCATTGGGATTGGTTGATGAGGTAATTCCTTTAGGTTTCCATTCCCAACGTGCTGAGGCCTTCACAGCATTGCCCATGTCCCCCCTTTTCTTGTTTACAACCCTTGCAGTGGGAACTTTTGAATAAGCAGTGGAAACTGCTGGTTTGGTTTTAGGAATCCACTGTTGGTTATAATGAACCTTTTTATTTTGAAAAGTTCTTTTCCCTGTTTATGCAGATTTTGCAAAAGTTGTTTTGGATTTTGCACTTGTAACAGGTGACTTAGGGTGAGCAGTGTTAACAGTTTTTGCAGTGGCAAAAGTTTTGAGGCCACTTCTTAGTTGAACTGCTCTTGGGTTCATTTTGCTGTGTGAATTAGGGTGCAAATTATTTTGAAATCTGTTAGACTCCACCCTTTTATTCCTATGGACTTCCCTTCTCCCAACATGATAGTCACAATAAGCATGTAAATGATCAAAACTACCACAGATATAGCATGCTTTATTGTACATCACAAAATCACTACCTAGTTGTTGAGATTTAACATGATTTCAACTCCTCTGGTTACCCCTAGGAGCTGTAGGCTTGTTCCTATACATCTCAGCATACCTTACAGTTGATCTAGGTTTATTAGCTTGTTTCCTAGGTTCCTCTGTAATAGTATTAACAACTTTTGGGATAGAAGCCTCTACATTCTTTTTAACATTCTCATCAACAACTGATGAGTCACTAGCACTTTCAAAAACATTAGTTTCATGCTTAACCTGTTCCTCACTTTTCACAAATGTGTCCTTTAGAGGACCATATTCACGTTGAAGTTCCTGAAAATCTTCTAGGCCTGTATGAGCTAAATCTATGCCTGGAGGTGATGGAACACCTCTTAGTGGTGGTGGAACAGTATGGTATCCCATACCTGACTTAGCTTTACTCATAATTTGAGCATTCCAAAATTTATCAATTGACTTAGACTGATAATAACAAGTGTCTACAGTTAAATTGACATTTTCATTTATCTTTTTAAGTTTTTCAAGCTCTTCTTGGTATGCCTCATTCACAGCTGTCTTATGATCTACCTCTCTTCTAAGAAGAATCATATCATCATTATGTTTTGACTCATTTTCTCTATAGTGCTGTAGTTGTTTTTCTAATACAGCTATACCTCTCCTAAGGTTTGACACAGCATAATTAGCAGCAAACAACTTTGTTCTTTGACTTTCATAAGATTCATTAAGTCTTTCAACTTCTCTAGCAGCCCTACATATTTTAGAACAACTTTCAAAGTTTTGTACCTCAGAGTCATAGAAAGCCATGAGAGCAAATTCAGTAGACACAAGAGCAGCATCTGAAGGTTCATTCTCTTGTTCATCAGCCATGAAACTCCAATCATAGCTCACACCATCAATTGCCAACATTGCCTTTGGTTATTCCACAGTTGGCTCTTTCTTTTGCTTGTACCAAGTAGACATGTTGTCCTTCATCTTTGGTCTTCTGCATTCCCTAGCAAAATGCCCCAACTTGTGACAATTGAAACACTCTACTTTCTTTTTGTCAAAGCCTGCAGTTTCACCACCATTGATGTGAATAGGCTTGCCAGTCTTCTTGTAGAATTTCCTAGCCCTCATGCTAAGAAGAGCTATTTGCCATTTAATATCCATCTCCTCCAAGATGTCTTCATGAGTTAATATAGAGCCATTAACTTGAGTGGAGATAAAAGCATAAAAGGTAGGATCTCCAATACTAGCAATCTTCTTCTTTGAACCTGCAGTGGTAACACTAACATTACCAGTGGAAACAGTAGAACCAGCAGTGGCAATATCATCATCACAGTCATCTTCAGAATCATCACTGTCAACAGAGGTTGACATCAAAGCCAAGCTGTTTGAGCTTGTACCAAGTTTCCCAGCCTTCTTCAATTATTGTTTAATGAGTTTGAAGTTGTTGTAAAGATCATTGAGCTTCATTGTTTCAATATATGCTTTGTTTTCCCAGACTGTAACATTAGTTTGAAATTCTGAAGGTAAACTTCTTAGAAACTTCAAATTGAGGTCTTCCTTTTCTACCTCAATGCCAAACACAGTCAGTTGTGTAACAATCTTCTGGAGTTTGGTGAAGATGCTATCAAGTGAGTCATTGCTTGAAGCAGAGAAGTTTTCATAACTTTGCTTCAACAATGTCTTTTGTGTCTTCTTGGTAGCATCATTACCACCAAACACTGAGCAAATCTCTTCAAAAAGTTCTTTAGCTGTCTTGAACTTGCTGAATGCTATGATCTGGTCTCTAGGGAGAGTCATCAGCAATAAACTTCTAGCCTTTAGATCATTCTTCTTCAGTGCTTTTTCAATATTGGTCTCAGGCACAGAAACTATCACAACATCTGTGTCTCCAACCTTCTGAGTTTTTGACACAGGCTTGAAAGAATCACCAGTTAAGATGATTTCCCATAGAGCATAGTCTTGAATGAGAAAGTATTGCTCAATCATTATCCTCCACATCTCAAACTCATTAAGTTTGAGCTTAGGAAGTCTTGGAGTAGAAGAGTTGGACTAGTTGTTTTCCATCTCCATTGAATTGAGTGAGTAGGTTAAGTGTATTCCTTGGATCTTCTAAATCAAAATATCAGAACCTTGCTCTGATACCACTTGATGGATCTAAACACACACCTTGTGTTAGTGATATTTTGAGTTATATTACTAAGCACGCGGAATATACTTGGTAATACTTAGAAGACAGATTATATTTTGTAATGTAAGTAAGAACAATAAACACAAAGCTCCAATATTATTAAGAAATAATACGAGTGGTCTTTCTTATCACTAGGGTTACACCTTGAAGCTAATATGAATAATACATATGCTTAGCAATGACCTAGGATCTCCTTTTATAGCACAAGGAGTCCTTTACAAGATAAATATAAACCTAACAATATAGAATATACACAAAATCTTTTCTATACTTATCATTACACGGATACATAACATTTATCCTAATAGCAGTGGTAAGTACTGGCAGTGGTAATGAGTTTCCACTGCTAGTGTAATCTTTAGCAGTGTTAACCACAAGACTATCAATGATAACTGTTATTATTATTCCCAACATGTTTTTCCATTTTTATACGTTTTCGTCCGTTTTTCTTACGTTTTCATCCATTTTTTATCCGTTTTTATACGTTTTCATCCGTTTTTATGCATTTTCATCCGTTTTTATACGTTTTCATACGTTTTTTTCTGTTTCATCTATTTTTATACGTTTTCATCCGTTTTACACCGTAATTTATACGTTTTCATACATTCTTATCCATCTTTATACGTTATCGTCGGTTTTCATTAATTTTTCATTCGTTTTTATATGTTTTCATCCGTTTTTATATCAAGAAATGGGATGAAAACGTAAAAAAACATATGAAAACGTATTAAAACGGATGAAAACGTATGAAAACAGATGAAAACGGATAAAAACGTATGAAAACGTATAAAAATGTATGAAAACGGATAAAAACGGATGAAAACCTATTGAAACAGATGAAAACGTAAGAAAAACGGACGAAAGTGTATAAAAACGGATGAAAATAGATAAAAACGGATGAAAACGTAAGAAAAACGGATGAAATCATATAAAAACGGATGAAAACGTGTAAAAACAAATGTAAACGTATAAAAACAGATGAAAACGAAAAAAACGGATGAAAATGTATAAAAACAAATGAAAACCGATAAAAACGGATGAAAACGTATAAAATGGATGAAAACGGATAAAAACGTATGACAACGTATAAAAATGTATAAAAACGGATGAAAACGTAAGAAAAATGGTTGAAAGCGTATAAAAACGGATGAAAACGTATGAAAACGTATAAAAACGGATGAAAACGTAAGAAAAATGAACGAAAGCATATAAAAATGGATGGAAACGTATAAAAACAGATGAAAACGTTTAAAAATGGATGAAAACGGATGAAAACGTATAAAAACGGTTGAAAACGTATGAAAACGTATAAAAACAAATGAAAACGGATAAAAACGGATGAAAACGTATGAGAACGTATAAAAACTTATGAAAACGGAAGAAAAACAGATGAAAGCGTATAAAAACGGATGAAAAGGTATAAAAACGGATGAAAACATATAAAAGTAGATAAAAACGGCTGAAAACGTATGAAAATGTATAAAAACGTAAGTAAAACGGACGAAAGCGTATAAAAACGCATGTAAACGTATAAAAACGAATGATAACGTAAGAAAAACTGACGAAAACGTATAAAAACGGATAAAAATGGATGAAAACGGAAGAAAACATATGAAAACGTATAAAAACGGATGAAAATGTAAGAAAAACGGATGAAAACGTATAAAAACGGATAAGAACGGATGAAAAAATGTCAAAGGACTAACGGTGAAAGTAAACGCACAAAACAGTGACCAAAACTATAACTTTTTAAAATGATAATCGTCAATTTGCGTACATTGGTAAGTATTTAAAAATATATTACGTATATTAGTTAATTTCAGAAAGTTTGTTACGTATATCCAAACTTTATCCTAATTTTATTTCCCAAAATAAGTCATTTTGTTCTTATAAAACTAAAAATTACAAGGAGTCTGCGAAACTGCAAAATGGTAGGCTGGTAGCTTGGTTTTTTATGGTGGTAAGCCAACTCATTCTAAATACTTCATATATAAGCGTAAATTCTATGGTAACTCAAATTTTAAACTGAAATAAGACGAAGAAGGCCTTTAAGAGAGTGAAGTTGCCGAGAATGGCCGTGACAAAGAAGGGCTTTAAGAAGAGGGGCAATAGTGAAGTTGCCGAGAATGGACGTGTCTATGAGGATTATCGTCTTATAAGAATTCACGTTATGTAATCAACTAAATCCACTCGTTTAACTTCCGATCCAGAGGGCGGTATATGCTAGGAATCAAGATGAACTACCGAACAAAATGAGTTTCAAATATTAAGCTATCTTATATTGTTATTTTACTTATTATTATCTGTGTTACATTATTGTAGTAAACAAAATGATAATTGTCAATTCTTAAATGTTATAAATGTATATTTCTACAACACTTGCTTTGTATATGATTCGATCGTTTCCTGATGTGACATGAGAAAACATATAATACTTCTTAGATTAGCTGATTAAAAGTTCATGAATTTTCCAAGTACTTGCGTGATTAGTAGTTTAATCAGTTATTTCTAATCTTTTTAAAATGACACGTAAGATTGAGTTTCATGAAAATTACTAGCTAAACTACCTTGTAACTCAAGGTACCTAACCAATTAACTTATAAATACACATCGTTAATGAATGTTTTATTATCTCAAGTTATATGAAACAAAACAAACAGGAATGAAAAATATATGGTTTACGTAATTTCGTTTCTTGTTTTATGTTTAATTGCTTGTCTTTCATTTCTCTTAATTTTTGGTCTCTCGGGGTGGCGATTTCTTGTTTTCTTGACGTTCAACACAGCTTTAAACGTTGTTATCAATAGAGGCTCAAGATCTTCTGGCGAAGATGTATTATTTGAGGTATTCATTACCTCGCTCATGTATGAGGACAACGAAGTGGAAAAAGAAGGTGGAAGTTGTTTTGTGTCTGAAAATGATAACGATGATGCTGATGATAATGATGGATGCAATAGTGCACCCGGTGGCATTCCTGATGTCGATGAATGCAAAAGTGCATCCAGTGGCATTGAGGAAGATGTTGAAGATGAAGAAGATTTTTTGACACAACTGCTTCAAGATGATCTTGAAAGAAGAAGTGAAGAATTTATTGAAAGGAGAAGGCAAAGATGGAGGGATGAAATGGAGAGGGATCGGTATAGGATGAAATAGATATATTTTTTTTCGTTAAAGATTTGGGAAACTATAGTTTAGGAAGAGTCAAAGGGATTTCGTGCAGCTCTCAAGTTAATTAAGCTTCAATTCAAACTTGAAATTCATAGAAATCCATATAAGCTATTCAAGTCAAGGTCTTTATCTTCTTGATTTCTATCTTGTATATTTGACAAGTTTAGAATAATCTCCTAGTTTTTGGCTGTGAAGTAAAATCTTGAATTTTAGTATTCATTTTTTTCTTTTCAGAATGTAATCCTCCTGAGATCGGGAATCTATGTTAGTTTATAGCAGGTTTGTATATTGTCAAAGATATATAATACAATCCATTAGTGTAGAAAGCAAATTCTGTATTCAACATTTCGACTACTAATTAACCATCAATGAAATGCTCTAAGTGAGACCGCTATTGCTGCCCCTTGCTAAGCACTCACATACATATATGGATTAAAGATATTTAACTGGATAGACACGCTGGCTCAAAGAAAAAAAGGGCCGGGTCAAGTCTACACTGCCTGATCACCAATCTTTTATAGATGCGGTATGAGCAGATTTGTATGCTTAATTATAGTTTCAAGTAGATCGTGTTCATAAAGAGCTTATTCTAGTACTCCTCATTTTCAGATTTTAAACAGTAATTTTCAGTTTAACACGTACATATTCATAACAATATCGTTAATACGTACTCTCCTCGACTTGCTTATAAAATATATTGATTGAAGTTATAAGAAACACATATAAACGTAACCAGTAACTTAACTTTCTTTTTCATAACTTTAATCCATGTCTCTATCCACTGATGTTATATACTATTAATGGTATTTTCGTTATTGTCGAGTGTGTGTGAAATACAAGATGTGTATGGTTGTTACAAAGATGCTTAAACTTGAAAATTGCTAAATCAGAAACAAAAAAAAGTCAAGATATAAAGTCAAAGGATTGTAAGTCGAGTTTAACGAAGAGATGATCAGTTGAACCAGTACCAGCGTGCGGATATTCCTCTTTTGGAGACTATTACGATTAATTAATCTAAGACTTATAGACTTAAATCATGTGAAATTTCTTGAAAGTTTAGAAGTACCAAAGCTTCCCAGATATAGTGAATACCAAATATGGATTAAAATGGAGGATATTAATGTTGATCATGAAGATGCAGCAGATCGCATCTACGACACCATTGAAGTTCTAGTTGTCGAATCTAAAAAAAAAAAAAATAATAAAAAAAAATAAAAACTGCCACTTTTTTCCTTCCATTTACAGAGTTCCAGAAACGCTTCGTAGTGTCAGCCTAAAATCATATACCCCTCGTATTATTTCAATTGGACCTTTCCACGAAGAAGAAGAACGTCTGAAAAATGTTCAAGTGCATAAAGTGAGTTATATGTGTGATCTATTACGTCATTTAAATTGCCCACGCGAGCGCAAACAATGAAATCATGTGTCAATATGCTGCTTCAAAAAATAGTCCAAATCAAGGCTCGTTACGAAGGGAAGATAAACAATTTCAATGACCATGAATTTGTGAAAATGATGGTTATCGATGGCTGTTTCATAGTAGAACTCGTTTACAAGTCTACACACAATAGATTCGAGAGCCCTTCAATTTTTGACAAACAATTTGTTAAAGCCTTTATGTAAAGCATGACTTGATCTTACTAGAGAATCAAATCCCTTTCTTTGTTCCTCAAGATATATTCTATATAACAAGCATGAAACTGGAACCTGGGGCCTCCCTTGATAGACTTGTCCTTTCATTTCTACAAGATATAAACCCCTTTGAAATGTCTCTGATCCTCGATAGAGATGAGTTTAATGTGACACATGATCATATTCTTGGACTTATGCAAAAATGTTACCATCATAGACATTACGCGTTGTCACAAGAATTAGAAACATGAGATTCGGCTTTAGAATATTCTTGTCAGGGGTACAATTTAAAGCTAACAGAGATGCAGGGTGGCTGGGTGGGTACTTGATATGGAATTCAAGTTTTTTTTTCCAGGATTCCATGTTTTTGCTAGTCTCGGCGTAAACCTGCTTTCACAATGCCTATGCTGTTTATCGAAGATTATATTACGCAGAGTCAGTTGTGAGGAATCTTATTGCGTATGAGCAGTTCTCTCCTGCTATTCCTAATTATGTTACATCATATGCCTTTGTCATGGAGAGGTTATTATATACGGAACAGGAAGTTGAGAAGTTAATAGAATCATCAGTAATCGTAAATCACTTCTGTACAATTGAAGAGGCTTCAAATATGATAAACAGCATATGCAGAGAGGTTACAGTTAGGGACCTCACTTACATCAAACAATGGCAACAACTGCAGGATTATCTCAATCGTTAAGTGTGTCATTGAGAATCAAAATAGTTTTTCATTAATTAATATAAGTTTTAACTGTCAGTTTTATAAAATTATTCTGCAAAACAGATTATCGTTATAACTAAAAAATGTCAAACCACAAAATAAAAATGTAGACATAAGAAAACAATTAACGGCAAATACATATGAATACGATCAAATTGCTAATTTTGTTTTATTAGAAGATCCAGTTAGTTTTTTATAAACACCTATAAACTTAGAGCATCTGCAATGCCTACTTGATGAAGGACTTTCCATTATTTCAATAAGCTATTTAGATGACTTGTCCTATTGTAGCAAAAGCTTTGTGAAAAACTTTAAGGAAGAATACTTGCAGAACAACAAGTGTTTGAAGCAACTCACACAAGTGAATATTTTGTTGTTGAGTTCCATTTTACCACTCTGTGTGTATCAGTTCCTATTTGGGAAGCTATTGCAAGGACTTAGTTGCATTGGAGTGTTTTGTAAACGTAAGTAGATGTTCAAATAAAATATACTAACAAATGAGGTGACATCTACAATTCTTCTATGACTTGGTGCATTGCTCTTATTTAATTACTTTTTTTCAAACTTAAAGTAAATAAAAACTATATAAGTACAAAATCTTGGGTGTGTCTGGCTTGCTACTCAAAATCAGGTTTTGATAAGAGGGTGGAATGGAGTTAACTACATGAGTTATATTTTTTGTGTTTGATATAAAGTTTAAGTTTTGGATACCTCATCGGCTTGAGTCACATTTACTAAAAATTTTGTTGTAGTAAAATAAGAAAATGAGATTTATTATATAAGATATGGCCTACAAAAGAATATTACTCAAACGACCCCCACCAACCATGAATAAGGTTATAGGTTTCAAATTCATTTTTTGTTTTTATATTCACTAACCAAACAATAACAATGGATATCATTCTTTAATTCCGAAACTCTTTTACCGAACATACCTTTATAAGGCTGGTTGCCAGTGGTGTTGGCAAGCCCACGACAACAACCACCCGCATGCGACAACACCATTGAGAGGTGTTTGCTCACGTCGGCAACACACAACCCAAGATCACCAAAGGTGAAATGTTCACTACTTATGGAAATGTGTAGGTAGGGCCCTATAAATAAACTATCCGTTACTTTATTTTTAAAAAATAAATAAATTAAAAAATAAAAGAGTCACTACCTTAATTTTTGCCTATAAATACCTTTTACTTCAATGTTTTTAAAAACAACTTCTCATTTTATATCTTTCATACTCTCAGTATCATTCTACTCTCAATTTACTACCAAAATGTCTCAAAAAAACACTCCTCGAAACACAAAACGTCAACAACGAAACATTACCCGATACACTCCTCCGACACCCGAAGGAACATTCACTCTAGGAAATACTTCACCGTCAAACCAACAAATCAACTTACGACCACAATCATTCTTTTATAACCAACCTTACCAAAACCCATACCCTCAACAAAATGCTTTTAGCCAGTTCTCTCAACAAAACGCAGTAACCCAGTTCACACAATGAAACGCGTCATTCGACAACCCTAACTACGGCTCACAAACCTATACGAGCGGTTCGTCATAACAACCAAAAATAAACCAACCTATGTCTCTCATTCCTCCATTTAATCTTGACGAAATGTACTCACCTCAACTTTCGAAGACTATGGCTCCCGTTGGTGAGGAGTCTCACGTCGAAGAAGCCCCCAAGTTTTGATGAAGAAGATGACAAGAAGACGCCAAAAGAAGGCGGTTCGAAATGACGAAGAACAACAACTAAGGTCTACTCCATGAAAACCTGAAGAAGAAACTGCATTGTGCAAAGCTTGGGCTTATATATCCAAAGATAACGTTGTTGGTAATGCGAGAAAGGATGCTCGATTTTAGAATGCGGTTTTAGACCGCATGCATATAGATAATCCTATAACCCAACATCGGACGTCCGATATGATAAACGTGAAATGAAAGACGGTGCGACCAAAAGTTGCTCAAATTTATGTTGTGTATGGTAACGTCTTTCGGACGATGATGAGTTGAGCCGGAGACGGTGATTACGTAAAAAAAGCAATGCTGAAATATCAAGTTGATATCGAACTGCGTTTACACTTTTGCATTGTTGGGAGGTGTTGAAGGAATGTCCGTGATGGAGAGACGTGGTTTTCCGATCTTTGAAGCAACGTAACACGAAAAGAGCAGGAGATACAATTCTTCGGGCTCTACTTCAGGATTCAACACGTCGCAGTTTGTGTAGGGTAGTTTTAATTTAAACTAGCAAGCTGGAGACGACGAAGATGAGGTAGTACATGAAGTTCGACGTCCAATGGGTAGGGACTGAGCAAAAGCATTGAAGAAGAAAGGGGTGGCATCATCGACAAGTTCAGGATGTGACGTTGAGATGGAAAGTGAAGTGGTGTTATAAGTGTGAGTAACCTAAGAGCATCCGTAATGCATTGGTTTACATATGATTCTTTACTATTTGGAAAAGCTTTTTACTTCAACCAATCAATTTAAAACATTTTTTAAAGCATTCGCAATGCATTGATTTACGTATGACTTTGTTTAATTAAAGTAACACCATTACAATTTTAACCATTAGAAAGTTTAATTGTTTATTTTTCATTTTAACCATTCAAAAGAGACTTTAGTGAAAAAATATTTTATTTGATTAGTTAAAAAATGTAATGATGTTACTTCTATTAAACCGTCTAATTTTTATAACCTAAAATAATTTTGAGACCGGATGATGTCGTATGTAATTAAGGGCCCGTTTGTTGAGGGGTAATGAAATGAAAGATCGGAATTAATTTTGAAAACAAATGTTTGTTTCGAGTTTTGGGTTATCAAACACTAACTGACACCCTTAAATAAAGGTTTTGACAAAACCCACCAATTTCTCTTGGCTATTTGACATATCCTCTGTTATCTTTTACTTTTGTACATAATTGTGGGCCATTTTGATTTCTTATCCACAAACTAGTGTACGTCCCTCTTTTAGTATTTCATTATCTTTTTTATTTTTAAATAATTTGTTATTTTTATGTGATATTTAGTTTATAAATTAATTTTTTTATATATAATAATATATTTTCTCTCTTTAAATCCAAACTCAAATTCAAATTTAAATCCGAATCCAAATCTAAATCTTAAACCCATTTACAAACCAAACGGGCCCAAGAATGTCTTAAAGTTGTGTCGTACAAACGTTATGTCCGTATTGTGTTTAGAAGACCACATTTAGTCTACGGTGTCTACCTCAATAGCAAGTAGGGGTGTCATTCGGGTCGGGTTGGTCGGGTTCGGGTCAATTCGGGTCGGGTCAAAGTCGGGTCAAGGCTAAAAATAATTTACCCGAACCGACCCTATTTGAACTCGGGTTAGTCGGGTTCGGGTCAATTCGGGTTCGGGTCAACCCGAATATAAGTTAAATAGTGACAAAATTGCCTATTTGTTCTAATTTATATAGAAAATTTCTAAAATAAATATATAAAAAAATAAAAAAATCTTTATTCAGGTCAAACGGGTTGACCCGAACCCGACTTAACCAAAAAAACTCAACCCGATACCCGACCCTATTTAATATTCGGGTTACTCGGGTTGACCCGAATAACCCGAATTCAATTTCTAACCCGAGTAACCCGACCCGAATATGCTTAGTCGGGTTCGGGTCCGGGTCGGGTTCGGGTCGGGTCAGGATATTTGACACCCCTTAGCAAGTACCAAACTTTTACTATTCATTTCTGGTTTCACACTTTATGCTTCAACTTTAATAAAATTTTCAATATAAACTTAAACTTGTACTGGTAAGATATACGTAAAATCATTTCAATATTAACTTTCATCATTATACTATAAAACTTATATTCAAATTAACTAATATTCGCTTACAATATCAATATATTCCTGTCATAACGCGAAAGCAATAAATCCTTGTTAAACAACAAAGGACTAAATTTAAATTGTGATCAAGAAATTTAGTTTTGATTCAAAGAATATTAAAGTCTAAATTTGTAATAATGACAATGATAAATATTGATAATCAAGAAACGAGATCTTTCAATGGTAGTCCAATGATGTAAATCACGTAAATGTAAAACGGTGGCCTTGCATTTAAATGTTATTCATGTGTTCTTATAATTTTGTTACACGATTTATCTTTATCAGATATTTCTTGAAATCATCTGATGGGTTAATGGAAGGGGTTTTTTTTTTTTTTTTTTTTTTTTTTGAACGACAAGTTGAAGATCAATTTAGTCAAGTGATTTATACGTGTCGGATAAGCTTAATATTTTCTAATAATCTTTACATGTGATTGACTTAATAGTATACTTAGCATAACAAGCGGAACAATGGATGGTTGATTTCAAGCTTAAGACTTAAGAGCAAACCTTACATGCATGTTCCACTAGTAGACAATGAATTAAGGAAAAATTGCAAAGTTGTCAAACATAGCCCGTTTTGTTATTCCATTTACAGATAAATAAACATCTAATCAACTAGCTAGGGTAAATGATAACAAATAAAACTATTGAAGAACCTAATTAAGGAAAGGTAAATAATCACACTAAGCATTATATTATACGGGTAATTCATTATTGCTAATTATTTGGAATTATTTGAGACGTGATTCTAAAGTAATTAGATTTACTTTAATTTGAACACAGGTACATTAGGAACCCTAATTTCCCTTTTTTAGTCAAATTCACTATTATTACTCACCAATCCCTCTAGAAGATAAGAATGTGTGCATCCCATTTTAATGACAATTATTAAATTAAACATTTAGAGTCAGTTTTGTTATTAAATAATTATCTGAATGAGTTTAACAATTTGGTAGTTGTGTAGCTCGATTAAAATTAGATGCTCTTTATGTACGTATTAAAATTAGCTGCTCTTTCTGTAGAAAATAGGTGGTTCGTATATGACATGAATTAGATGTATGCCAAATGGTACAATATTATAAATATAAATATCAGGTTGTATATCATTATATTTCTTTAAGAAATAAATTACCAGAAAAATTGAATTTGAGACATATTTATGTATGTGTGTTTTACCAATCTGATTATGTCTGTTAAACTCATTAT
>BPTQ01000001.1:76754206-76792460 GCA_019973895.1 Chrysanthemum seticuspe
TATAAGAGTTAATTGCATTTTTGGTCCCTATGGTATGGCCAAATTGTAGATTTGGTCCCTAAAACTTTGAAAGTGCATTGGACGTCCCCATTTTGAAGTTTTCATTGCATTTTCGGTCCTTGTGGTATGGCCAAATTGCAAACTTGGTCCCTGTGGTATGGCCAAATTGCAGATTTGGTCCCTGAAACTTTAACGTCGTCTGGGCCGAGGGGACCAAAAATGCAATGAAAACTTCAAAATGGGGACGTGTAGTGCACTTTGAAAGTTATAGGGACCAAATCTGCAATTTGGCCATACCACAAGGACCAAAAATGCAATTAACTCTTTTTATAATGATTATATTGCGTCATATTTTTATGAAATTGATAATTTATTTTTTAATTTAAAATTTGTATGATTAGGAATTGAGAATTAGAATTTTTAGATTTTTTTTGGCAAAAAGCTAGATTATGTTGGCCGAAAATAAATTTTGGCTGAAAATTACTGTACTGCCCAAAATGAAAGTACCGTGTCTGCACTTACCCATCCTTCTTCTCAATATCAAAAATACCCATAGATGTCGTGTATATATTTTCGCTATATACACGACATGTACGTGTATGGCCACAAATCATTGTTGCAAATAAATGTGTAGCATCTCGTGTACCAAATGAGATACATACACGACATGAATCATTCTTGCAAATAAAGTGTACCATCTCGTGTACAAAATGAGATAGATACACGACATCAATCATTGTTGGTAGCATATGTCGTGTAAAAAATGAGATAGATACATGACATGGTTTTGTTTTCATTTGGGCATGTAAGGTAACAATCAAGAAAAACACACGACATGTGACCGGATTTTACATCTTGAAAGCTAACGGGTTTAACTCGAATGCACAAGGAGTCTAACGATTGGGTTCATGTTTTGCTTCACTTTGCTCGACACTCACACACATCTCTAGTACTCACTGTGAGCATCAACATTTCTCAATCTTATTTACAATTTTCTTTTCTTTTCATGCATGTATATATTCACGTTTGCAAATTTTTATTTTTATTATGTTCTAAAACTTGGGTGACTATTTGAATAAACTTAACCTTAATATACCTCACAAACTAGTGCATGAAGATTTGATAATATATTCAAGTTTAAAAGACTAAGGTTGTGTCTGTTGGGTACCTTCGACATGCAGTTTAAAAGACTAATGTCAGTTATGATTAAAGCTGACATGGTTATATATATATATATTCATGCATGCATACAAGGCATCACCAATTATTGTCACATGTCGTGTGTTTTTCTTGATTGTTACCCTCCATGCCCAAATGAAAACAAAACCATGTCATGTATCTATCTCATTTTTTACACGACATGCTACCAACAATGATTGATGTCGTGTATCTATCTCATTTTGTACACGAGATGGTACACTTTATTTGCAAGAATGATTCATGTCGTGTATGTATCTCATTTGGTACACGAGATGTTACACATTTATTTGCAACAATGATTTGTGGCCATACACGTACATGTCGTGTATATAGCGAAAATATATACACGACATCTATGGGTATTTTTGATATTGAGAAGAAGGATGGGTAAGTGCAGACACGGTACTTTCATTTTGGGCAGTACAGTAATTTTCACTTTTGGCTGAGGTGATTGAAAACATGGTTTTAAAAGACGCATAAAGGCCTCGCAAAAGTTCTGCAAAAATGTGAGGCTTGGTTATGCCATCACGTCACGTTTTATGTCACGTTTTTTTTGTAAACTCGATATATATGAAATATGTATAAATATATAAATGTTTTCATATTTTGCGTTGCCTTATGCCACACCTTATAATCGTAACCACTAAGACGTGAAGCTTGATCATGCCGTCACGCTACACCTCACGCTACACCTCACGCTATTTATAACCGTGATTGAAAATAACAATAACGTTAACAATAACAATAATAATATAGAGATGATGGGGATTTTAGTCATTTTGTTTTGGTTGAGAACGAAAATTGCACTCGTAATCTTCTCAAAAAGACTGTACTTGCACTTTTGAAAAAAAAAGGAACAAAACATGCAATTTTCAAACCAGAAGAACGATTTTTACGGTTTACTCTAATAATAATAAGGGGTAGGTTTGTCATTTCATCTTCCTAAACATCTATTTCACGGTCAAAGTAACAAAAATACTGGTCAAATGATTAAACCCGTTACAGGCTAAAACCATAAGGAGAGGATTCTAAAAAAAATGTTAGGGACTATATTCGTGATATCCGACCAACCACAGGGATCATTTAAGAAATTAACTCTTATCAATATCATTACGAATAATAGCTACAATCTTTAGTTTTTCAAATAAAGTCATTTCTTGCAAAATTACCATATCAACCGCAAGAAATGACGGTACTAAAAATCATCTACAAAGATTTGTCAAAACAAATACCCAACAAAAATCCTGCATAACCTTTGAAGAATAACACTATCACAACCCAAAAAAAAACCTCAAATTTTTACGGCGACGTGTCATCAAACAAAACCTCATTCAGCATATCATCCTCACCATTAGCCAATGCGAAAAAGTCAGCATCTTTAGCATCATCATTAGTAAAATCTCTCTTCTCAAGCTTTGCGTTAGCTGCAATAAAGATCAACTTTTGAGCTTTATCAATGCCATTATTCCTCAACTGACCCAATCTTGAAATAGGCCAATTCCATTTGAACCCACATGAAGTAGCATGAAGAAAGATCAACCTAACTGCAACTTTCCTCAATGAATTAAACTCAGTTAAATAAGTTTCCCAAACAAGCCTACTACTTTGTGGGTTGGCTATTTTCATTTTCCCCGTGATGGGATCTCTTTGTTTAAGTTGCACTGCTTGCGCGTAAACTGGATCCAATCCGTCCGTTCGCCATTTCATAAGCTCCATTAATGCGATATGAGCTTCTTCACGTGACACAAGACGCGTTATAAGCTTATCGACATCTTTTTCTTGCTCCGGTGTTAAGCATTTGAATGGTGGCAAATACTTCCCAGTTCTATCTCGAATCAAGTAAAACGGATCAAGTATAAAGGCAGCAGCCCATGCGGGATGATAGTTTGATCTAAACCTTCTTTCAAAGATCTTTTCCACATGAATCTCATTCATCTCATACTTTATACACCACTCCTTTATTTTCATTCTCAGTTCCTCCCAAAGCGGTAAACATTGTCCGATTCTTGGTCTTTCTTTCTCGATCTCACGAGCCATGTCCTTAACTAACTTAAGTAACGAATGAACCCCTTCGATTTCCCTCCAAAATTGAGGGCTTTTAATGGTTTCCTCAACTTCCATGGACACAACCTTGTTACTCTCATCAAGTAAAACCAATTGCAACACTCTTGACGAACTGAACACGTCTTCCACCATACTAAACACGGCTGCATATTCAAACTCAAATTTAGGTACTTGAAACAACCGTGACCTGCCTAATTCCTGAAACTGATACTTTAAAAAAGAATGCCTAATTTGCGAATTCATGTTCACAAAGTTCGCAACTTTATAACAACCATCAATCACATTCTTAAAAACAGGCAACTCCTTAGCAAAATCTTGAACTAATTTACTTACGCCACGATATTGACACGAAAGATTAACCATCCAATGATGTTGATTCTCAAGATTCTTCAAAGCTTTCATCTTGAACTTATCGGAAACAATCCCAACACATTGTTGCAAATTATTCCCACAAATTTCACCTATTGTTTCCATCAAAACATCTTCAGCGTACTTCGTAAAAACATAGCCATTTGTAAACACACCACGACGAAAAACACTAGTCCCATTCGGTAAATTAACCGATAAATTCACCAAATTTCGATCATTTTCACCATTATCATTCCTAAACTTACAATGTCTCCAACCATTTGATGACATTTGAAAAAACATTGCATCACGAATACGAGCCTCAGACTCGTTTTTCGCGTTTAAGTACTTCGAATCAAGCCGTTCGCCCGCGAGTTCACGGCCCGTGATCACGGGCAACCCCACTTGACTCAAAAAAGCCTTAAACTTCACATGATTCAAACTCGAAAAAGAAACTGACCCACAATTCTCATACACCCAATCTGCTAACATATCAAAAGATGCATCAATTTGTGCTTTGGTCAGCTTTTGACCACCTAATGATGACTCAATTTTAGGCGACTTTAGCTTCTTAACACTATCTTCCAACATAGCTAATGCATTTAAATCATCTTTACCACCTGACAGCTTTTGCTGCTCCTGATTCCTGTAATGGAAATGATTGTACTGCTGGTTCTGCGTAGAGTACAACCCACTACCTCCAACCGGGTCGGGTCGGGTCATGGAGAATTTCACGGGCTCGATCATTGTGATCGGGGCAACAGACTGAGCAGCCTTGCTTCTTTTTCGGTTGTTCGAAACATGTGATGACGTCATCATTCCCGCTGGTGACAGCGCTGATGACGTCATCATGTTCGCACCAGATGGTGAGATGGATGAAATGGGTGTCGGGCTTTGGCCCGGGTTTGAATTCGGGTCGGATTTAAAGTTGGGACAAGTACCTCGTTTAAGATGTTCAGTTGCTGTTCTAGAAGGATTAGAAGCTGAAAAAACAGCACCACATAAACAACAACGTAGTTTAACTAGTTGACTTTGTTGTCGTACAACGTTGTTGTTGTTGGATGTATTATTGTTGTGTACGAGGATGGGTTCAAGATGAGACCAATACCATGCACCTTTCCCTTTGATAGCTTTTGTACGAACCATCATTAACGCTTCATATCTTTTAGCAACATTTTTGGCCGCCGTGTCATCGATGGTTGCCACCGTTAGTTGCGGTGGTGACGGCTGGGGTTGTGGTGGTGTGGTGGTGGTGGTGGTGGTTGTCATGGTTTAGAATAAAGATTTCTAGATTTTAGTACCACTGTATAGAAGTTTCTTTGATTTTAGTAAATATTGGTTAAAATGAAGAAAAAGATTTGTGAGTAAGTGTGAAAATGGGTTTTTAAATAAAGGGTGTGAGTTAAAATATGGTTATTTTAGTTAGCATTGTTTTGGGTAGAGTGATGGTGGCTTGATGGAAGAAGTGGTGATGGTGGTGCATGGTGGTGATTGGTGAAGGGTGGGGTTTTTTTTGGTTTAGTTTTATGAGTTGTTGGGAGGAGAGTTTGTTGTGTTTTGGAAGTGAGAGAAGTGAAGTGAAGGAAAGTGGGAAGAGAGTGTGAGGGAGTCAAATAAGAGTTGTTTCTTGTTTTGGTTATATTTGTTTTGTGACACATTTTAATCAACTTTTTAATGTTTTGGAGTATTTCATAGAAACTATAATGATATGGAACAGTGACATGTTTGTATAGATAAATTGTAAGGTGAGCGTGAACCGCATAGTAAATCGTAAATCGCAAAATAACCGCAAAACTTACATCGCAAAAACTGATGCACAACAAACTGATGACATGGTTCTTGAAAATATAGAAACTGTATTTTGCGGTGCAGTTTCGATTTTTACAAAAAAATCACACTAAAATAACCGCACTTCACCACTTCTTTCACCACTTCATATTCAAATATATAAATATTTTTTTAAATAACCCATTAAAGTTTATAATTTTTATATGACTAGCCGGGTACCCGCGCACAGCGGCGGCGATAAGTATAGTTATATGTGTTTGGTTACCCGTTTAGTGAATTCGTTTAACAACACTTCGAATGTATATGTGTTAGTTGTAAGTGTTTGTTTGGGTTACCTGTAACTTTCCCGTAGCTTTCCAGCGACATCATTATTCCCGCATATAGAAATACCCTCGCAATCTCTTACGCGTCAAACACTACCCCAAAAGTATATGATTTTGACGAATCAAGATTATATTGATTGAAATAAATGAAATAAACGTTAAAGTTGTAAAAATTTGAATTAAAATAAAATAAACCCATTAAAAATATAAAAACTAAAAACTCATAAAAATATATCAAAATGGATGTTGAATTAAATAGCATAAAATTTTAGAAAATATGGTGAAATTAGATTATAAAAAAAATAAGTAGATAAAAAGATATTTTAATTTAAAAATAAAGATGAATTTTTAGTTGAGAAATGACACATGTCATTTTATAATTGGAGCTCTTTATCTTAATTTTCAGTGGTTAGGAGTTAGGTTTGTAGTTTGTTAGAAGTTAGGCTTGAAGTTTGTTAAGAAGTGACACATGTCATCTCATGATTGGAGCTCCTTATCTTAATTTTTGGTTAAAAAAACTCTTTCCATAATAAGCAAATAAAAAAGTCTGAATTTTTAAGCCTTCTAATTTTAGAAGGCCTAAATGCATTATAAAGTAGTATAGATAAAATGCCTTTATTTATACGTTTATAATTAATTATTTTTAGCACATTTTATTGGTTAATTATTATTTAAGTTTTAGGTCGTATAATTTTATTTTTTCTTTCAATTTATCATCGAAATTTATAAAATTCTCTATCTCATTTGACTTTGAGGAGAGCTACTTTACATACAAAACGTTTCCTCACATACAAATAGACCAATCTCCACCCTTCATCTAAAAATAAATCAATGGTTAAAATTAAAAGCATTTTATAATTTCACTTATTTTCAATAATTTAAATATCTCTTAAAACGTTAATCGTTAAGCGAAAATAATTACACAATCACGACGAACATTTAATTATCTTTCTATAGACGGGCACATTGATATACTTTTGAAAGAAAAAAAAAATATTTTTTCACATTTTTCGTCTTTTTTTTTCATTTTTTTTTCCAAATATGAGATTTGCATGAAAAATCACACGTGATTAAACACTAATTTGAATGTCACATGTGATATTAGTTTTAAATCACATATGATATACATATCATATGTGATTTAACACTAAGGCCCGTTTGGTTTGTAGACGGATTTATGATTAGGATTTGGATTTAGATTTATAATTGGTTTAGGATTTGAATTGGATTTGAGATAAGAGAAAGAAAATAATATTTAAAAATATATTATATGTTGAAATATAAATCTAAAATTATTTATATTGATAGTTGAAAGATAAAAATGAAAAGATGAGGAGATAAATTGTGGTCTCACTTTTTATAAAAAAAACCATCAAACCCCCTAGCACACACTCTTATATTTGAGATTAGTAACTAAACCTAAATTAAAAAAAAAAACAAAAACAAACAAACAATTGAATTTAAGTTTTGAACCCCAAACCCAAGAAAACCCCTTGAATCAAACAGGCCCTAATATCACATGTGATATTCAAATTAGTGTGTTATCACACGTGATTTTTTTTCACGCAAAATTCAGTAACAAAAAAAATGAAAAAATGTAAAAAAAAAAGGTGAAAAACACGAATTTTTTTTTTGTCAAAAGTATATCAAAGTGCTATCTATAGAAAGATAATTAAATGCTTGTCGTAATAGTATTTTTTTTTCGCTTAATGATTAACGGTTTGAAAGATATTGATATTTTGGAGGGGAAAAAAAAGTGTGGGTTTTTAAATTGTTGGATTGATCTCATCTATTAGATCAAATAAAAATGGAGGAAAGATGGAGGGTGGAGATTGATCCCTTGGTATGTAAAGAATGTTTTGTTCTCAAATGATCTTAAATCTTTGACTTTTACTATTGTATAGATTTATTATTTCAAACTAATACACAACATTTTGTATTTATGTTTTAACCCATCATATAAGCTTATAATATATCTATTCTATAATAATATATAGCAAAAATATAATTTGAAAAAACAAAAAAATAAATAAACCTAAAAAACCGCGAAAACCGTAAAAACCAAAACCACAAAACCACGCGGTTGTGGTTTCTCATTTTTTTTTACCAAAAATCGCATAAACCCGCACCATGCTCACCGCTAGTATATTATAGAGTAAATTACATGGATAGTTCCAATGGTTTGTCAAAAGTTGCAACTTTCATTACTGATAGTTTAAAATTGCATAGACAGTCCCTATTTTTACAAAGAATAACACTCGTGGTCCTTTTTTAACTAGTGTTTACTGGATTCTGTTATCATTTACACGTTAGCCCTTTTGGCTAACGACTGTTTGCATCGTCTATTCTTTATAATAACGACCATTTATAGTTTAAAGTTTTTCGTTCCTTTCTGTTTAATACGTTTTCGTCTGTTTATTATACGTTTTCAACCATTTTTATACGTTTTTGCCCAATTTTATACGTTTTCATATTATTTTATCCGTTTTCGTCCGTTTTTATACGTTTTCATCCATTTTTACGTTTTTAGCCATTTCTTACGTTTTCATACGTTTTCTTACACTTTCATACTTTTTGTCCGTTTTATACGTTCTTGTCTGTTTTTACCCGTTTTCATACATTTTCATTTGTTTTTATTCGTTTTCATTTGTTTTTATACGTTTTCATTCGTTTTTATATGTTTTCTTACGTTTTATCCGTTTTCGTCGTTTTTATAGGTTTTCATCCATTTTTATACGTTTTCATATGTTTTTATATGTTCTGTTAGGTCACTAGTTTTACAACACAAGCATCAATAGAAAGAATAGAGAGGAGAAGAGATCGGATGAACAATAAACCAAACACACATACGCGTATGAAACTAGGAACGGTTAGGCGTAGAGTATGTGAAAGAGATAAATTGAACAACCAACCCTCAAGTGAGGGTTATTACAAGGTATTTATAGGAAGGGGAGCTAGGGCAACACTCCTACTCCCTTCCTTTCCTTAATGGACATGGGCCTAAGCTCATGGGCCTTCTACATAAGCTTAAGCTAATAACAAACATAAAGGCCATAATTAAGCTAACTATTACATATGAATCACTAACACTTGATATAGGTTTAGGAGTGATTCCAACAATCTCCCCCTAAGTGTTGGTGATGAATTAAAGTAAACGGTGAAGGTACTGATGTAATAGTAGCTTTGACGTCTTCTAACATTCTTCTTTCTTGTGAGAAGAATTGTCTTGATTTGAACAATCTCCCCAGTGTAGAGAAATTTTTTTCTTTAAACAGTTTTGCTTTGACGTCATTTTTAGCTTTGTTCTTTGATCATTGTTCTTTGTGATGGTAGTGATAGTATGTTGTTGTTGTCTGCATCAAGTCTGCCTCAGGTCTGCTTCGCTGCTCCAGTGTCTCCACGTCATTCTTCAACATGATCACACGCTCTTTGACGTTGGACTTCAGTACTGATGAAGTTCTTTAAGTCTTTAACTTTTTAGATTCTTTGGCTTGACGAAGAATCATTCTGACTTTTGTGTTTCTTTTAGATAGAACTTCCATTAGTGATGATGTTGGCATGAGCATGTGAAGAATCTGCACGATCATTCCGCTCCAGAGCTTCCATAAGAAGAAAAACATGAAAACGGTTAGTAATAAGCGGATTCCGGCACTAACAAGTTTGAACTTCGAGAGTGTTAACAGCATAGTGTGAAAACAGAACTCTAATTCTCACAAAGGCCGTTTCTGAACTGGAGTCCCACAAGTGAGATAACGCGATGTACCGAAGTACACCTACAGTTCAGATGAGTCGCTGAGGTACACCGAAGCATCACCTCACGACTGTAGACCGTTTGAGACACACTAAGCGTAATCCACGGGGAGTTACCGAAGTGACATGCTGTCAGGGTTGTTTGATGTTGACCCTGGCAGGAGTTTCCATTCAATCACTGAGGATCACAGATGTGAACCTCTCATAAATGTTCTCGACATATTGCTAAGATCTGTGAAGGACTCGATAACATATCACTGATGTTCTTATTGTTGAACATCAAGTGATGAAATGTCAAGTGTACCTAAGAGATCTTTTGATGAATCTCGTGGCTCTAGACTCAATAGTGCGTTTTGGTTTTCCTGAGCGGAGACTAGGGAGAGGGTCTCCTTCTTCAATATCAACAATCTCTAAGAGAAAGCCGATAGATTATGTAGGGTTCCCTGTGAGAATGAAACAAGCTTCTATTGAGATAAACTTGAGTGGCTAAGAAGGTTTAATGCATGCATCACTGGGTCCATGACGACTTTTAATCTTCAATACCGGTGTCACTAAGTGACAACCAGTAGCATATGAATTGAACCCGGTGTCTGCCCTAAGTTGAATAATCTGGAGGGCTATTTCTTTTCACCCTTTTCTTTGCATTTCTTTTTGATTCTTCAACTCCTTCTTTCTCCGATTCTCATTTTCTCCTTTTTCCAATCATACCTAAGGACTTCTAATTCTAACTATTGGTAGTGTCCTTGGGTAGATCCCTCCGGCTCTGGCGGATCATAGGACGGTTATTCCTAACCTTAGTCACCTTATAACTCCATGACTAACCTATGTTGCCATAAAACCATTTTCATGAAAATCTCTCAAAGTGTTTGTGAATGAAAAACTGTTGAGAGATAAATATTTTGCATAAATACTCCCCCTCCACATGTGCTTAAGAGTTTTTACGGAAGTCTGCACAGTAGGAAAGAGCGCGCACCTTTTGAATTGATCAACTCAAGATAGACAATCCCCCGCGAGACACGGTTACGTTGTATAGTTAAAGAGTTACATTGTCAGCTTTTAGGTGACAACTAGCTCTAATAACTACCTTGAAGGTGTAGACAAACCTCGAAAGGTTGTCAAACCCGTCAGAGTTCATGTCTACCAAGAGTTTCTCGAATGGTATATTCTATTCGGACAAGTCCTTTGCGAGACACGTTTACATCACTAGCGAACTAGCTTGAAGTTATTACCCGTCCCGGACAAGTCTTTTCGAGTTACTAACAGTTAAGTATCGTCAATTCGTTGGTTAAGTCTATAGCACAAGATTCATTTGCATTTACACAACAAATTTCTTATCACATAATTTTCTCCCCCTCAAAAATGGCATATAAATGTTGTTTTTGAATAAATGTTGAGAATGTTAGGTCACTAGTTTTACAACACAAGCATCAATGAAAGAAATAGAGAAGAGATAGATCGGATGAACAACTCACACAAACACTATGCGTATGATAATAGAGAAAGGTTATGCGTATGCTTAGTGAAAGAGAGTGAATTGAACAACCAACCCTCAAGTGAGGGTTATACAAGAGTATTTATAGGAGGGAAACTAGGGAAACACTCCTAGTCCCTTCCTTTCTCCTATGGGCTTGGGCCTAAGCTCATGGGCCTTCTACATAAGCTTAAGGCTAAGCTCATGGGTTTTATGACAGTTAGGTTACCCAACTTTGCGACTTTGTTCGCCTAAGTTACCCAACTATTTTTTTGTTCAATTGGGTTACTGGACTATCGTTACCGGACAAATTAGGGACCGATCTATTTTTAACCTTTGATACCCGGTTGCTAGCCACGCTGGCAGCTGACGTTACTAAAGTTTTTATACAAATAAGTTACTAAACTTTGCGAATTTGTTCAATTAGGTTACTGAACTATGCAACTTTGTTAATTTAGGTTATCTTTATCGGTCACCTGAAAACATCCTCACTCACTAAACACATCGACGCCACATCATAAATTAAAAATGTTACATAAATAATTAAAAACGTAAACGTATGAAATTAAAAACTAAACATTCATAAACTATAAACCGTATTCATTCATTTAGATAAAAATGAGAATTCAGCCACTAAAACCATAAGTCATGTATCCTTTATTTTTAATAATTTCCCATGAGTTAAACAATCCTGAGATCTTGTGATGTTATGAGCTACTTTTTCTTTTTTAAGCATGAAGAACTAAAACCCCTTTGAATCTTGAATAATCATATTCTTGTATTTGGGAGTTTGAGTTTTTTAATAAAATAAAAAAATTTAATTTTATTGTAATAAATTAAAAAAACTACTTTTTATTTTTTTTTTAAATTTTATAAAAAATCAAAAATTTATAATAAAACTAAAAAAAAAGTAATTTTAATTTTATTATAATTATTTTTTTTAAAAAAAAACTGCTTATTCTTTTAAAATGTATGAAAACGTATAAAAACGGATGAAAACGTACAACAACTTTTGATTTTTACAAGTTTCAAAGGGGTTTTGATTTGATTTAATTATAACTACTAAAACGATAAATTAAACTAATTAAACTATTCTATGAGTTTTGTGATCAAGCAAAGAGGAGAGTGCTAGCCATGTAAATAAATATATATTAGTAACCGAATTGAACAAAAAAAAGAACTTCAGTAACTTAGACGAATAAAATCGCAAAGTTGAGTAACTTAGACGAACAAAAAGCTTACGTGGACACCATCTTAAGTGGATATCCGGTTGCCTGTTTTTTGGGTAACCTGAATGAACACGTTTCTGGTTTCGAGTAACCTAAATGTCAAACCCGTAAACTCCAGTAACCCAATTGAACAAAAAAATAGTTGGGTAACTTAGGCGAACAAAGTCGCAAAGTTGGGTAACCTAACTGTCATAAAACCCTTAAGCTAACTATTACATATGAATCATTAACACTTGATTAAGGTTTAGGAGTGATTCCAACAATCTCCCCCTAAGTGTTAGTGATGAAGAATATAAACGGTGATGGCGTTGATGTAATAGTAGCTTTGACGTCTTTTGTCATTCTTCTTTCTTGTGAGAAGAATTTCTTTGATTCGAACAATCTCCCCAGTGTAGAGAAATTGTCTTCTTTGAACGGTTTTGTTTGACGTCATCTTTTAACTTTGTTCTTTGATCATTGTTCTTTGTGATGGTAGTGATAGTATGTTGTTGTTGTCTGCATCTAGTCTGCCTTAGGTCTGCTTCGCTGCTACAGTGTCTCCACGTCATTCTTCAACATGCTCACACGCTCTTTAACGTTTGATAACAGTGCTGACGAAGTTCTTTAAGTCTTTAACTTTGTAGATTCTTTGAATTGACGAAGAATCATTCTGACTTTTGTGTTGCTTTTGGATAGAACTTCCATTAGAGATGATGTTGGCATGAACATGTGAAGAATCTGCACGATCATTCCGCTCCAGAGCTTCCATAAGAGGAAAACATGAAAACGGTTAGTAATAAGCGGATTCCGGCACTTAAAAGTTTGAACTTCGAGAGTGTTAACAGCATAGTGTGAAAACACAACTCTAATTCTCACTAAAGTCGTTCCTGAACTGGAGTCCAACAAGTGAGATAACGCGATGTACCGAAGTACACCTACAATTCAGATGAGTCGCTGAGGTACACCGAAGCATCACCTCACGACTGTAGACCGTTTGAGACACACTAAGCGTAATCCACGGGGAGTTACCGAAGTGACCTGCTGTCAGGGCTGTTTGATGTTGACCCTGGCAGGAGTTTCCATTTAATCATTGAGGATCACATTTGTGAACCACTCATAAATGTACTCGACAGATTGCTAAGATATGTGAAGGACTCGATAACGTACCACTGATGTTCTTATTGTTGAACATCAAGTGATGAAATGTCAAGTGTACCTAAGAGATCTTTTGATGAATCTCGTGGCTCTAGACTCAATAGTGCGTTTTGGTTTTCCTGAGCGGAGACTAGGGAGAGGGTCTCCTTCTTCAATATCAGCAATCTCTAAGAGAAAGTCAATAGATTATGTAGGGTTCCCTGTGAGAATGAAACAAGCTTCTGTTGAGAGAAACTTGAGTGGCTAAGAAGGTTTAGTGCATGCGTCACTAAGTCCATGACGACTTTTAATCTTCAATACCGGCGTCACTAAGTGACAACCAGTAGCATATGAATTGAACCCGGTGTCTGCCCTAAGTTGAATAATTTGGAGGGCTATTTCTTTTCACCATTTTCTTTGCATTTCTTTTTAATTCTTCAACTCCTTCTTTCTCCGATTCTCATTTTCTCCTTTTTATAATCGTACCTAAGGATTTCTAAGTACTAACTATTTGTGATGTCCTTGGGTAGATCCCTCCGGCTCTGGCGGATCATAGGACGGTTATTCCTAACCTTAGTCACCTTATAACTCCATGACTAACCTATGTTGCCATAAAACCAATTTTCAAGAAAATCTCTCACAACGGTTATGATTGTAAAACATTTTGTACCATTGTAAGAGTTTGATCTTTTGCAGAAATACTCCCCCTCCACATGTGCTTAAGAGTTTTTACGGAAATCTGCACAGTGAGGTAAGAGCGCGCACTTTATGAATTGATCAACTCAAGATAGACAATCCCCCGCGAGACACAGTTACGTTGCATAGTTAAAGAGTTACATTGTCAGCTTTTAGGTGACAACTAGCTCTAATAACTACCTTGAAGGTGTAGACAAACCTCGAAAGGTTGTCAAGCCCGTCAGAGTTCATGTCTACCAAGAGTTTCTCGAATGGTACTTTCTACTAGGACAAGTCCTTTGCGAGACACGTTTACATTACTAGCGAACTAGCTTGAAATTATTACCCGTCCTGGACAAGTATTTTCGAGTTACTAACAGTTAAGTACCGTCAATTCGTTGGTTAAGTCTATAGCACAAAGATTCATTTGCATTTACACAACATATTTCTTATCACATAATTTTCTCCCCCTAAAAAATGGCATATAAAATGTTATTTTTGAAAAGTTGAGAATAAATATGACCATTTCGAGTGTTGCGGGAAGATGACCACTGTGAATAATTTGTGAACAAAGTTTTAATTAAAATACTCCCCCTCAACAAGTGATATAAACTGTTGAGGTTTTGAAAATCATACGGGGAAGTACTTGTTCTTTTGAGCAAAACCTTGAAAAATGAAAGGTTTGATAGGTTTTACTCAAAAATAAGAAGCTTTCGCTCCTTTTATAAGGATTGTGGCACTGAAGCGTACCACAGGGTCCTTTCTTGACAAGAACGGGTTGTATACTGATATGTGTGCACAAGCCATAGTCATAATTAATCACACATCCAAAAATATTATGAAATAGAAGTAGTTCAAGGGGTACCAGGAAGTCCATCAATGTTACCAGGAATGCGAACTGGGCGTTGATAGCCGGCGAGAGCAATCCTGGAATGACCGCCTACAAAACTCTCCAGAGTTCTGAACTGGTCCCGTCGATACAACCTTTCATCAATCTTTCTGATGATCCTCCTTACATCCCATCTTTCCTTGGAATTCCATCGCTTTTGTGACCCAATGCCTTCATGAATATCCTTCAACCTATAAGCCAATCCGTCCCTAACCTTCTTCAATGTGTGATCCCCAAACTTGTGAAGATCTTTACACGCAATCAAGCAGTTGCGATGTGTTTCACTAATGTAAACCACTCCGAATGGTTGGCTGATGAGTGTGTGTTGTGAAAGCTGGTTAATGTCGGAAAAATCTAGCTGAGGTGGAGTGAAGTTGACACGGGTATGATATGATTCAACTGCAAGCTGGAGATCTTCTACACATCTTTGATGACTATGCTTCTGATGAAGATAAGCAAGGACTTGATGAATTCACGGTGTACTTCAGTTGAAAATTGTCTCATGCGCCCTGTACTTTGGCAAGGTACATGTCTTCAATGTCGTTGATAGACAAATTCTCAAAGTCCGCTTCAGAGAATGCATAATCCCTTTCGTCTTGCCTTTTGACCACAATATTCTTGAGGAAAGTGTAGTCCCATTTAGACGAAAGATCAACATGTTTGATGGCAACAATACTCTTAGTATTGAACACTTCATGTTGAGACTTCTGAACCTGGCAACTTCTGTAGTAGATTCTTCGGCGTTCTGGCCAATGGTGAATCCCATACAGTACATCACGGTCATACTCTGCCACATTGTTGGAGAACATGTGGTTAGCTCTTTCCTCGATGGCTATGCAATTAGAGTATATGGCTGCCGGGAATGGAAGTGTCAGAGATGTAGCGTATTTCCTTGAACCATCGCCACCGTGTAAAAGAAATTCCAGGTCTTTGTTGAAGAAATATTAGAATGGAATCCTAGGCTGATCTGGTTGGCCAATTGTTGGTAGAGGTTTTGACCAGTCAGTGTAATATGGAGGGTTGTCCCGTTTGGTGAAGTCGATGTTTGATTCTGGGTTGAGCCAATCCATGTTATTAGACATAGCTCGTTCTATATTATCAAGGTGATACTCAACTTCAATAGCACTTTCCGAACTGTCTTTTAGAAGTTGAAATGCTTCATTCTTGATTCGCTTCAACTCGGATTTCGTCATCTTCTTCACACGGAATTTTTCTTGTAGTAGTTTCGCATGCTCCAATGTACTACATTCTGGAACCTCTTGACCTTCAGCTGGGTAAGGAGTGGAATCAACAAGCTTCGAGAACCATTCAAATTCAGTATCATCCTCGTCTAGCCATGATAAGACGTCAGTCATAGGCGCCTTCTTCTTCATCTTCTTTGGCCTGGAGGAGGATTATGGTTTCTTGGCTGTGTCAGGAGAGATGGGTTGTTGTTGGGGCTCATAGACTTCTTCATCGTCACCACCCGTATACTCAAAATGATCACCGGTTTTCTGAGTCTGGGGTGGTAACTCAGAATCTTGAGGTTTTTCAGTAGAAGAACGAGGAGGAGACCTTTGTTGAGCTGTAGTCCGTTGGGGTGGAGGTTGCATAGAAGATGATTCATTAGACTTCTTCGGGCGTTTGGGCTCGTGTTGGAATCACTCCTAAACCATAATCAAGTGTTAGTAATTAATATGTAATAGTTAGCTTTATTATGGCCTTTATGTTTGTTATTAGCCTTAAGCTTATGTAGAAGGCCCATGAGCTTAGGCCCAAGCCCATTAAAGAAAGAATGGAAACTAGGAGTGTTGCCCTAGCTTTCCTCCTATAAATACTCTTGTAAACCTTCATTTGAAGGTTGGTTGTTCAAGTTATTCTCTCTTTCACATACCTACGCATAACCGTCCTTAATATTGTGTGTGTGTGTTTGGTTTGCTTGTTCAATCGCCTTATCTCTTTCTATATTACTTGTGTTTGTAAAACTTGTGACCTAACAGTGGTATCAATCGCCTAATAGTTGAGTAAACGTATTGTTTGAAGTGAGTTTTGGTCTCACGCTTAACTTGCGTATCCCTACTTTTGGCTTGATCAAAAACGTATTTTTTTCATTTTTTAATCCAATATTCTTGTCCTTTCAACGTTATAAGGTGTTAAACTTACTGTTTTTGGCAAAAAGTTTGGAACTTTATGTGTGGATCATTGTTTTTGAGCTAGTTTTTATTCGTGGGTGTAGTTCTACGCGTAACTGTTTTAGAAGGTTTGGTTCATCAAATTTCACATTCCTGTGCTATTTGGTGATCTTGAAGCTATTTCATCACACATAAACTGGTTTAGAAACATCTTTGAGCAATATCAAAATTACGAGTAAACCTACGCGTAGTGAAACCCTAAAACTACGCGTAAGTCTTTCCTTGGTTTGATCTTCATTTTCGTGGTTTACTCCGTGTTTTCTTGCTTGGATAAGCCTGAAAATATGTCGACTTTGGATATCTTTTGCACTGTGAAGTGTAAAAGATCACTTGGGATAAAACCCTAAAATTACGCATAAGCATAAGCTTACGCGTAGATATCCTACGCATAAGAATTTTCTTACGCCTAAGCATAGTCTTACGCATAAGATAATCCTACGCCTAACTTTCTACGCATAACTTTTGTCTACGCATAACTTTAGAGTATTTTCCATACTTACGCGTAAGCTAAATCTACGCGTAACTTCTTATTGTTACGCGTAACTTTGGTGTTTTTACGCATAAGTGCTACTTGGCTATTGTGATTTCTACGCCTAAGGATACTTCTTCATCAAAGGTTCATTCGACTACAAAGATCCATTTTTACCAACACAAGTTTTCAACATGTCTCAACCACCATACTCTAACTATTTCCCTTACACTTATCCTCAATGACAACAACAACTAAGTCCACAACATCAACAATGGAATCAACAACAAGCAATTTATCAACAACAATTTAATCAACAACATACTCCACAACTTGGTGCAATTCCTCCACCACAAATGGTTCAAACACCGCCAAGTCTTCAAGTTCAACCCTACACAAATGACTTCAATAAACATCCATCAAGGAACACTATGAAGGAACCCACTTGGTTTGCAAAGATGTGTGAAGCTTTAAGCAGCCAACAATCAATTCATGAGGCTGGATCACTTGATAGACCTCCAATGCTCACTCCATGAAACTACGATCAATGGGTGATAAGGTTCTTTAGGTTTTGTGATCTGAAGAAGCCACATGGAAAGTTCTTAAAGAAGGTTATCTTGGAAGGTCCATTTGAGATGCCTACTGTCATTATACCCGGAGATCCTACTGCTATTCCACCAAGAGATGAACAAACAAACATTGCTACTGTTGCAGATCTAAATCCAACTGAACTTCTACACTATGAAGCTGATGAGCTTGCAATGCAATATATCCTTTTAGGATTACCTAACCCAATTCTTCGAAATGTTGATGCTCAAAAGACTGCAAAGGAAATGTGGGACCATATTCATCTTCTTATGGAAGGATCAGTACTCAATCAGGAGGATTTGGAATCCAAAATTTACTTGGCTTATGAACACTTCATGATTGAACCTGGAGAGACACTAGAGTCTTATCATCATCGATTTTCAGACATCATCAATGATTTGGATAAACACAACATCATCATGCCAAGAATTGCAGTGAATACTAAGTTCCTGAGTAGTCTTGGTCCTGAATGGGAGAAGTATGTCATTTTCTCCGTCAAGCGAAGAATATGCATCATTCTACATATGGATTGTTGTACGATTACTTGAAGCCTCATGAAAAGGAAGTTGATCGGGAAAGGATTCTCCGTGCACAAATTGCTCAACCTACACATCCGGAAAATCAACAACTTGCCTTATATGCTCAACAAAGTTTCCCTCCTCAACAAGCAACTCAACCAACTGCCTCAGTCACACCAAACGATCAATCACAACAACCTCAACAAAATCAATTGGTTCCTTACAACAACAACAATGATCAAGCACTTCATAGTCACACTAATGAGGAATCCGATCCGTTCGAAGCATTGCAACAGGGATTTGTTATGATTGCTAATGCTTTTAGCCGTTATACCAACAAATCCAACAATTGTATTCGTTCCTCATCCAATACACGAAATCAGGCTGTTGTGAACAATGGACGAGTTGAAGTTCAGAATCGTGGTTATGGTCGTCAAATGGGAGGTGGTCAAGGGTTTAATGCTATGGGTAGGAATAACAACAGAGCTCAAGTGGTGGAACATGTAAATGCTCAAAATGGGTTGAATGGTCTTCGATGCTACAACTGCGATGAGAAGGGACACATGGCTAATGCATGCCCAAAGCCACGGACTAGGGGTAGTGCTTATTTCAAAGAGGCTCTTCTTTTGGCTCTTAAGGATGAAGCTGGTGGATCTCTCACAAACAAAGAACAGAGCTTTATGGCAGATGCAGACTCAGATGATGATATGGAGGACTTGCAGGCCAATGCAGCTGTTATGTTGATGGCTAATATGCATGAGTTACACATGAGTGACACAGGCCCAGTGTATGACACTGATGGCTTGTCTCAGGTACCCAAACAAACCATCATCATATCTGAACTAATATCTCCACCAATATCTAAATCCGGCACGGCTCAGACTGTTCAAAATGAGTCATCTACATCTCATTCTGACGATTTTCAAATAAACCCCGTAGTTACATTTGACGATCAAGATGACCTTATGGTTTCCTTTGATAATCAAATTGACTCCGTGGTTTTACTTGAGGATCTAAATAATGATCATGTTGTGACTCACTTTGAACAAGCCGAACTGTTGCCTCATCCAGATTTTGCTCGTTTAATTCAAGACCATCAAATCAAAATGGAGGAATGTTATGCGTTAAGCAAGGACTTAAAAAGCAAAAATGCACTGTTAACCAAGGATTTTGAATGCTTACAAATGCAACTCAACTTTTTCAAAACTCAAGAAAACCGTGAAAAAGGTTTTGAAGCCGCTTTTGCTAAATCTCATCAAAACGAAAAATATTTAAAGAGACAGATGCTTGATCTAGCCGCTTCGAAGAATGCTTTGTTGTCTGAAATAGAACAACTGAAACATGAACATAAAAAGCAAATTAACGCTCTCACCTTGGAAAATCAAAAAGCTAAGGCTGAGTTGTTAACTTATCAAAAACAGTTCTCCGCATACAAAAAGCATTCAACAAATCGGGTAGATGACCTTCTTGCAGAAATTATTGGCTTGCAAAACAAAATTAAAGAGTTTAAAACTGTTGTTTACAAACATGGTGAATCAGTAACAGCTATTGAAAAGTTTACTTTAAAACCCAATCCAAAAGGATATGGACCAAATCTAGCTGATTACAAACCAAAGCTTTCACTCAAAACATTCAAACCAAATCCTGAAGTTTCCAGTGCAGAATATAAAATTAATGATACTGTTATGAGTGTTGTTGAATATCATCGTCAAGAGGAATTAGATGCAGAAGACGAGAGTCGATCAAAATTAAAAACTGTTGTTTACAACAAACCTTTTAATAATTCAAAACCGGTCACTTTTGTCACACCAACAGATTCGTCTAACACACCAAAGGTTATCATCAAAACACCTGAGTCTTCTAATGTTAATCCCCAACCAGATTATGCACAAATTTATGGTCCTTTACCTTCCATCAGTGAAGTAAACTCAAAGCCTGAAAATCGCAAAATTCTTAGATATTTTGATATTTTCATGGCCGACCTTCCATCAGTGAAGTAAACTCAACACTTTCAATCGCATTTAGCGCGAGAACAAAGAGACATTTTTCAGAAAATTCTTTTACCAAATGTTAAAAATTTGAAAAGTTGTGCATTAGCTTGGGAAAACGATTTTCATAAGGAACTTGGAGTGATGAAGGTCGTTTTCGAGAAAACTGAAACATCTATTTCTAATACTAAACGTAAAAAGAAAATGTTGAGAAAAGATGTTGATCGACTCTTGGAAGATGTTATCTGTGCTGATATCCATAATCTTGTGCTATTCTATTCTTTGCCACATGCATCTGCTTATACCTCTGCTGATAATGTTGACTATGTGGTAACTGTTGAGAATATTGATAATGTGCTTCAGATCGAGTCTTTAAAAGCTGAAAATAAACGATTACTTACCGAACTTTACAATGCAAAACGTCGTCTTCATTGGTGTGAAAAAGATATTCACAATCATCAACTTAGTTTTCAAAAGAAAATCGCTCAGTTGAGTGCAAAATCTTCTGATCCTAAAATTGAGCAACTGGATGATCAAAACGTGTCTTTGAAAAGTCAAATCTCAAAATATGAACAAGAACTTGTAACAGTTAAACATGAATATGGTGTCATATTTGATTTACTCAATAAGACTCGTCATGAAGCATCAAACGAACTTGATCACTATCTTGATCACACTAGAGAAGTCATGAATTTTGCTGGTAATATTCGTTCTGAAAATCAAGAGTTGATTCACACTATCTCTAAGTTAAGAGAAATGTTAGGAAAGTATGAACAACTTCCGCCAACCATCATTAAGAGATTAGCACCAGTAACACTCAGTAATCGTGCACCTAGAATCCCTACCGGCAACTCAAAAGTTGCTAACGTGCTTCCTTCTACTGAAACATGAATAGTTGCGTCTTTTCCAAACGTCCGCACTTCACAGCCTAGGAGCACTCAATCGAAGAATAGGAAGTTGCGACCTAAGAAAAGATCAATAAGGAATGCTAAAGTAGAAGAACACCCTAGGACTATGAATAAGACTCACGTTGCTTCCACTATAGATGTTGCGTCAGGCAAATGTAATAGAAATAGTGATGTAACGAATGCTAAACCTTTAAGCACTTTTGATATTCAGTCTAATGCACCTTGTGTTATTTGTCGTAAAAGTATGAATTCTGATTGTCATGACAAATGTGTTGCTAAAGCTATAATCTCTCGTTTACGGAATCCTAAGAATCAGAATACCTCTAGGACCACTAATCCTTCTAAGTCTGTGCTTGGTAGACCGCCCTCTTTAGATTCTAAGGCAAGCATTGTTGTCACTGTAGCTCCAGTTTCACCTCCTAAGAATGTAGTACCACCTAGTGCATTCACTAAGACTAAAGCAAAGAGTAGTCATAGATGGCAGAAATGGATATATAACATACTAGGATTTAAATGGATGCCTAAAATTATTAAAGTGTGTATATCTAATATACCTGCTTCGGAACCCTCTAACATCTCGGGTTCCACATCTACCTCTATTCCATCTGTGTCGTCTGTGTGTAATGCAGGTGATACAGATCATTCTCTGGATTGTTGATAGCGGATGTTCCCGACACATGACAGGCAACCTTAAACTGTTATCAAACTTTATTGCAAAGTTCATTGGCACTGTCAGGTTCGGGAATGATCACTTCGCAGCTGATCGGTGCAAAACCGTCAAGTTTTCTTACGCGAGCTGATCACTTGTGAATGACCAACTGTAAGAAACTCAAAACAGATCACACACCAATGCAACTTTAAGATCAGGAGAATACAGTGGATTCCCGGGTCGTTATGTCCCACGGAGGATGACTGGTGTTTAACACAATCAGATGTCGAATAACCACTAAGGATAGTGATCAGTAAGGTTTTTGAGTTTTTTATAAACTACAGGAGATTAAAGGAAACTAAAAAGTTAAAATCTATTAAATAAACGCTATCACTATAATTAAAATGATGTTTTTGTTTTTATGTTTTTATAAATCTGAAATTAAAATCTACGCGACGTACAATTAAAAACGTGAAATTTACACAATATTAACCCTAAAAATATGAAAATGATATTTTTATAAACCTAATGATAAAAGAAACTTTTTAGAAAAATAAAATTAATTTTACAACCAATTATCTAATTATTATTAATTAAAAACTAATTTTAACTATTTAATAATTACCTAAAATACAAGAAAATAGGAAATTAAGCTAGAAAAATAAAATTATGAAATGGAAAAGTCTAAAATAAAAAACTAGAATTTTCAAAACTATTTTTGTATTTTTCTGATTATTTTTCTATTTTTTATGAATTTTAAACTATTAAAAACTAATTAAATTACTAAAAATTACCAAATAAACTATGAAAAATCTGGAAAATTACTTTTTTCACTTTTTATATTTATCTAAACTTAATAAAAATGAAAAATTATTTTTTTGGACTTTTTCTGAATTTTTTCTATTAAAGCTATTTAAATAATCCTAAAAACTGTTTTTAATTAAGAAAAATAGCAAACTGTTATGGAAAAATGTGAAAATTTCAGGGAAACTCTAAAATTATACTAGGAATCTAGGAAAAATAGAAAAACATGATATTGTTTGGAAGAAATTGGAACTGCTATAGTAAGTGCTTATTAATAAGCACCTTGAATAAGCAATTGAGAACCAAGGACCACCAAACCTTCACAGAAGCTATATTATGATAAAATGACCAAAATGCAACAAGAAACCACTTCCTTTAACCTCTGATAAGCTAACTCAACAGATTTGGATATTTTGAGATTAAGCTAAAATTCAGTGTGAGGGTGCTTCTTTTGACATAAAAATAAGCACTCAAGACAAGTTGAAAATTAAAACCAACAATTAGAACTTGTGATAGACCTGGCTAAGTACTCTTAAACCAAAAATCAGATCCTAAGAAGCTCTTATGAGCCCTGTGCTCAAGTTGCAAGAACTGAGAAAAACTCAGTATCAACTGAGTTCAGTGAGCAGGGCATTTAGGAGCTTATTGAGAAGCATTATGTAGCTTATATAAAAATCACAAAATTATACTAAAATAGATATAAAGAAATAGACCAGGAGGGCTTTTAAAAACAACAAGTTTTACTAGAAAAGACCTAGAAATGAACTCTTGAAAAATTCCTCTAGACTGGCTTAAATCTGGTTTTATGCATTTTGACTTTTTGAGCAAACATGAAATGTTGACTATTTCTAACTTTGATTCAAATCTATGAACTGAAAATGATATATTAAGATGTATTAAGACTACTGTGAGCTAGATTAATGATTTCTAAAAACAAAATAAGATGTTGCAATTCCAAAATTTCAACAGTGAGCAGTAGTATGGATTAATATGAATTGTTGACTTTTAGTTCTTGCAGACCCAATTTGTTGACTGAATTTGGCTCAATTGAGCTTAAGAAACATGGACTAACAATAATCAATCACTGACTAAGCCAAGATGACAGTTGAACATGTTTATCCAAACACCACTTTAAACACAAATTTGCAAAGTACAATTGAACTAGAGACTAACCCAGCTCATAAGAACCATCAAACTAAGTCTAAATAACATAAATACTACTTAATAAACAGATAGGAACTAGCTATGACCAAAAAAACAGATTATGCTAAAAGATCTTTGAACTTACATATAGTCCTTTAGCCACTATGGCTTGCCACCTATTTAAACCAGAACCACAGTAACACTACCCTATTCAAACCAACCCAAGTACACAAAATCAACCCATTTCAAACTCTGGACCAACCCAAATCCTTCTGCATCAATTTTTGCTCCATCTTTGACTTTTGTTGACCAAGTCTCTAAAACTGCTTGAAATTTGAGTGCAGGCTTACAAAAAGCTATAATTAGCTTATGTAAACTTGTTTTAGCTTATAGATAAGCTTATAAGACCTTATACATAAGAACTTGAATTTGAAATTTTTAACAGTAAGCTTAAATTATGTGATGTAAATTATAACTTGAATTACTGCTTGAAAATGATTTGTAATGATAAATTAACTTGAATTAAGTGCATAAAAACAGAGAATTACAATTTTGAACTTAGATTAATACATTACTAATTAAAACGACATACAAGAAAAGTTGAAAACTAATTACTGGCCTTCTTCTCTGTCTTCAGCTTCTTTTATGCTTCAAATGAGCTTACACGTGTCCTTAGAACAGATCCCACCTCCCAATTCAACCAATGGGTGAGCTTTGAGTGCATTACCTTGTTTTTATCATTTTGGCGGGAAGAGACTATTTGACTTGTAGACCTCTGAATTTGTAGATAGGGGGGGGGGGTGGCATTAATTGTGGGTGGCTAGTGATGATGAGGAGTGGAGAAAGGTGAGGCTGAGGTGATGGGTTGCAGGCAACAGTTGGGGAAGCAGGAGGTGGAAGAAGAACAGTGAAGGGCGCGTGTTATCTGGTTTGACTTTGGGTTTGACCTGGGGGTCCAAAATTGGATTGTGACAGGGCTAAGGCAAAGGGTCCAAAATGTATAAAGGCAGGGGGTCAATTTGCAGTTTTGACAAGGGTTTGGCTAATTTGATATGACAAGGACCTTTATTGTAAATCTGAAATTTGAAGGACTATTCCTGCCATTTTTCCAAAGTTACCATAAGGACTAAAATTGACAACCTTCAATAGTGCAAGGACTAAACTTGCCATTTTCCTATTTTCAAAGGACTATTTTTGCCAATTTCCAAAGTTCAGGGACTAAAGTTGTAAATTTGTAATTTTAAGTTTCAAGGACCAATTTTGACAACTTAGGAATCCCTAGGGACTTAAAATGATATTTTTCTTTATTTGGTTTTACCAGGGACTGTTTTTGACAATTTTTCAAACTTGGGGGACTAAAACTGCCAATTATGCAAACTTGATACGTTTTTCACCAGATTTTGATATTTTTGCATTTAAAACACATAAAACACTAATTTGTGATATTTTTATCATTTTGATGCGTTTCTGAGTGTTTTCAGATGTTTTTGCAGTTTAAGCAGTACAAAAATGATGAGTATTTACACACTCATCAGCAGCTATCATGGGCTACGGAGACTATGTCAATGGGAACATCGAAATCAGCAGAGTTTACTATGTGGAAGGCCTCGGTCATAATCTGTTTTCAGTAGGTCAGTTTTGTGATGGAGATTTGGAGGTTGTTTTCAGGGAGAAAACTTGTTTCATTCGTGATCTACAAGGAAATGACCTTATGTCTGGCTTGCGTAATTCTAGTCTCTACACTATCTCTATGCAAGACATGGTTGCTTCATCTCCCATCTGCTTACTTTCAAAGGCAACATCAACAAAATCCTGGCTATGGCACCGTCGTCTCTCACATCTAAACTTTCAAACCATCACCAATCTTGCTCGACACAAACTAGTTGAAGGTCTCCCACGATTCCGGTATTTAAAAGATCACCTTTGCTCAGCCTGTGAACAAGGGAAAAGCACTCGTGCTTATTTTCCTTCAAAGGTGGAACACAGCTCTCAGCATGTGCTTCATCTTCTTCACATGGATTTGTGTGGCCCGATGCGCATGCAAACGATCAATGGCAAACGCTACATCTTAGTAATTGTTGATAACTACTCACGATGGACTTGGGTCTACTTTCTTCGAAGCAAAAACCAAGCTCCACAAATGATCATCACCTTTCTCACGAAAATACAGGTTCAGCTCCGCAACACCGTCAGACTAATCAGAACAGACAAAGGAACTGAATTTGTTAACCAAACCCTTCGTGAATTCTATGAGAAAGTGGGAATTTAGCATCAAACATCTATTGCACGTACACCAGAACAAAACGGAGTTGTTGAAAGACGAAACCGAACGTTAGTGGAAGCTGCAAGAACAATGTTAATCAATGCTAAACTTCCAGATTACTTGTGGGCAGAAGCCGTATCTACTGCAAGCTATACTCAAAACCGTTCTATGATCACAAAACGCCACAACAAAACACCTTTCGAGCTTGTCCACAACCATAAACTGAATCTCAAACACTTTCATGTATTTGGATCCCTTTGCTATCCAAATAATGATCGTGATGATTTTCGAAAGCTCAAAGCCAAAGCTGACATTGGAGTCTTTATTGGATATTGTGAGAATTCTAAAGGTTACCGGATCTAGAATCGTCGTACAAAAATGGTGATGGAAACGATTCATGCTCATTTTGATGAACTTACAGATATGGCTTCTGAGTATAACAACTTAGAACCCGGTCACAACCGTTTAAACTTCCCTCAACCGCCATCATCAGCTGAACAAAGCCCCCAGCTCACTCGTCAACAAATGAAAAGGTTATTTGCTCCTCTGTTCAGTGACGATATTGATGAACGTGCTCCAAGTGTATCCGCTGTTTCCGCTGCACAACCTGATAATATTCCTATACCTGATACACCTGCTACAACAACTACTGTTGAAGATGCACCTACACCAGTTGACTCCACCACAACAGTTGAACAAACCGCTTCCAACAATGATGAACCGGCTGATGATATTCTGAATGAAGTACTCCCACCTGCAGATTTTGATCCAAATGCGTTCTTTAACCCGTTTGCTAATGACACTACTGCACCCGATGTCGCGGAATCATCAACAAACCATTTGAATCCTCAGAATCTGCACAATGTATACCAAAATCAACCCTCTACACATCGATGGACAAAAGACCATCCTCTGGCTAATATTATTGGCAACCCAAATCAACCAGTCGTTATGAGACAACGTCTTCACACATATGGTGAACATTGCATCTATGCACTCATTGTCTGCCAATCTGAGCCTAAAAACATTAAAGACGCAATGACAAAAGACAACATACAAGAAGAACTCAACCAATTCAAACGTCTTGAAGTATGGGAACTGGTTGAAAGACCAACAGGGGTCTACGTTATTGGTCTCAAATGGATTTGGAAAAACAAATTGGATGCTGAAGGGAACGTAATCCGAAACAAGTCACGTCTAGTTGCTAAGGGTTATCGACAGGAAGAGGGAATAGACTTTGAAGAATCTTTTGCTCCGGTTGCTCGTCTTGAGGCTGTTCGGATATTTCTCGCGTTCGCGGCTCATATGAATATGACGGTCTTTCAGATGGATGTCAAAACTGCGTTTCTCAACGGACAACTGAAAGAAACGGTTTATGTCAGCCAACCCGAAGGATTCGTTGATCCAGAGTTCCCGAACCATGTCTACAAAATGAACAAAGCTCTTTATGGTCTCAAACAAGCCCCTCGGGCATGGTACGATAAGCTATCATCTTTCCTCATTGCTAATAATTTCACCAAAGGCTCGGTTGACCCAACTCTCTTTATACAATATCACGGGGCACATATCTTAATTGTTCAAATTTACGTGGATGACATCATTTTTGGGTCTACACATAAAAAGTTTTCAATCTCTTTTGCAAAACTAATGAAGAAATTTTTTGAAATGTCCATGATGGGTGAACTTATGTTCTTTCTAGGATTGCAAGTTCATCAATCACCCCGTGGTATTTTCTTGAGTCAGTCCAAATATGCCCTTGAATTGTTAAACAAATTTGGGATGAAAACCTGTGATACTTATGCCACACCAATGACTCATACCAAGAAGCTAGACGCTGATTTACATGGGAAATTAGTTGACCCTACCAAATACCGAAGTATTATTGGGTCCCTCATGTATCTAACAGCTAGCAGACCTGATATTGTCTTTGCCGTTTATCTATGCTCCCGTTATCAGTCGCGACCAACTGAAACCCACCTCTCTGAGGCTAAAAGAATCCTCCGATACATCAAGGGAACCATTAACTTGGCGATCTGGTATCCGAAGGATTCTGGTTTTGAACTAATCGCTTTTTCAGACGCTGACCACGCAGGATGCTTAGACTCAAGGAAAAGTACTTCAGGAGCTCTACAATTTCTTGGTGATAAACTGGTGTCTTGGCAATCAAAGAAGCAGGATTGTACATCGCTGTCATCAACCGAAGCAGAATATGTAGCCATGTCCGCGTGTTGTGCTCAAGTCATATGGATGAGAACACAACTCAAAGACTATGGTTACGTATTTGACATAATCCCGATGTACTGCGACAATCGGAGTGCCATAGCGATCTCGTGCAACTCAGTTCAGCACTCGAAATCAAAGCACATCGATCTTCGCTATCATTTCATCAAGGACCACGTGGAACAGGGTACCGTTGAATTATACTTTGTGGGTACAGAATACCAATTGGCAGATCTTCTCACCAAAGCCCTGCCTCCCGCTAGGTTTAATGAGTTGGTCCACCGGATTGGTATGAGGTGTTTGACTCAAGAGGAATTGGATGACCTCCTAAAACAGTCTTAAAAACCTGTCAAACACCAAAATATCTTTTGTAAATAATTTTTCAAAAACAAAATACAAAAATATAAAACCTGATAAAACAACAAAAATATTCTTCTAATCTATTTCTCTTCCAACATGGCAAGTACATTTCTTCCGTCAACACTATAATCTTTCAAAATTCAGTATTTTTTCCGATCAAGTGTTGAGGGGAGAAAATTATCACTTAACTGTTTCAAAACATCTGTGTACTTGCATGTTATCATATCCCGGTTGTCTCTTTTATCAATGGTGGTAAACTTTTCTGGCTAAATGACACTCCTCGGACTAAAACTTATAACCTTTCATTATTTTCTTAAGTCAAGGGGGAGTGTCGTCAAAGTTATTTCTTAAAATCTTTGTTTGGTAACCAAAATGGAAGTTAAATGGCTTTGTTTGAAAAAGGAAAAGGTGGAGGGACCAAAAATGTCAAAATCTTAAAGTTATTTTAAATAAAAACACCTCCCACCTACCTTTATCTTCACATTTATTACTCTTAACCTAAAACATCCTACGCATAGAATTCGTTCAAGAAATCCGTACTTTAGATCATCATTTTGTAAGTGTTTTCATGATCTTAACGATAATACAAGCTAAGGTTTTGAATTTCAAGCAAATCCTACGGCTAAAACGTTAGTTATGCGTGATTATGTGTTCTACGCATAAGTGTATGAACACACAATCAATGTGAGTGTGTTTTTGGTTGAAAAGAAAGTGTCAAAACGTGTTTTTAACAACAAGGATACTATTTTTACCCTCTAAATCCACCCAGAAACACGAATTGATGGTTTTTGAATATTAGGGTTTATGAGTCGATTTGGGTGTTTGCAAATGTGAAGAGTTTTGTTCAAAAAGATTGTTGTGTGATACTCATATCATGTTGAATTAAAGGTTTCCAGGTTCTATAACCACCCAGAAACTCTAAATGATTAAAAATTTGGAATTAGGGTTTAAAGTTCATAAGTTTGGGCATCTTTGATTCTCCACGATTTAGATGTTATAACTTGGTTTATAGACTCTCACAACATCTTAGAACTACCTAAAATTGTTTGGTGCTAATCCCATGGCTAGAAATTATATGCGTAATTCATAACCCTTAGGGTTTTGACCTACGCGTATGACTTTCTACTCATAACTGTTTATCGAATGTTCATGCCATGATTTGTTGTTAAAATGAATTTTTGTGTTAATACTGATGATTTGATGAATTTATTTCAGGCTTGCTGCGCTTAAAATTCAGAATCAAGGTCATTTGAATCTCTACGCTTAAGGATTACCTTACGCGTAGGCAGTTATGCGTAAGAGAAATCCTACGCGTAACTAATACGCATAAGGTTCTACAATGGGACTACGCGTATCCTGTGAAGGATATGCGTAAACAGTGACTCTACACATAAGGTCTACTCTTACGAGTAAGCCTTACACGTAAGGTCTTTATACGCCTACGCGTAAGCCCTACGCATAAGGCCCCCTTTTCCTACGCGTAACATTTCTTACGCGTAAGTAAGGATCCTACGCATAAGCCTACGCCTACGCATATACTTCTTCTGTTTACGTGTAACTTTGCCAAATCTACGCTTAAGCCTTGATTGACCTTCATTATGAATTGTTACGTGTACAAACTTGTAAATAAACTAATCATAACGTCACGAATCCAATAATGTCACTAATAAACTTAATCATTTGATATGTTGTGAACAATAAGTGATAAAATAAACTTTAAAACTTAAAGTTAACTAACTCACGAAACATTTCACGACGTCGTTGGACTATTGGACAAACAAGTGACTTAGGACTGGTAACAATCATTGACACTGTATATTCAATAACTAGACAATAAAACCTTCTGTTGACTAACATTATGTCTTTCGATATGTTGGTTCTTTTGGCTAATGTAATTTCAGATCACTACATGGCTGCTCAAATGAATGTGGATGCACCTGAGGTTCTCACTATTGCTGATATCTTCCCAAATGGCTATCCGAGAAAGATTGGAAAGAATAACCTCAGGGTTGACTTTGAAACCCTAACATGCTCAGAATCTTCTTGTCTCATTGCTGTGGATATTCTAAGGAATCATCCATACCAGAACATGCTCTCACACTCTGCTACAGTACCGGAAATCTACATTCAGCAATTCTGGAACTCTATGCAGAGGATCACTGGTCAAAGTGCTGTGACAGTGACACTTAATCACAAACAAGTCACCATCACTCATGCTGACTTGCGGGCTGTGCTTCTCATTCCTGAAATCGAGCCAACTGACTTCTTTGCCACACCTACTGAGGAGACTGTTCTACAATTCTTGCTTGATATTGGCTATGATGAAACTTCAGGAATTATTTCTAAGCATTCTCATGTGGAGCTTAAGAACATTCCTCAACCGTGGAGAACCCTCTACATCATCATCACCAAATCGGTCTCTGGTCGTGATAGTGGCTATGAGCATCCCAAGCTCATGGAACTACAAATCTTCTGGTCATTAATCAACAAAAAGGACATTGAAATCGAAGCACTGTTATGGGAAGACATGATGTCATTTCACAAGAAACTTGGCTCAAAGATTCCCTATGTCAGATACACAAAATTGTTGATCCAGAGAGCACTTGAACTTAATCCAGATATTCCACAAAGGCTCAATGACCCCGACAATCACGACTTGTTGTCCGAACCTATCCTTTTTATCAGAATCAAGGAATCGACAACTAAGAAGCAGGGTGCCGTGCTGCCTGATCACCTTCTATCTAATGAACTCAAGAAGCTTGAAACGTACAAAAGGTATATAGTAGCAGTAAAAGAAGGCAAAGTTGGTCATCTTGATGAAAAACCTTCAGGAACTCCTACTCGGAGAACCAGAAGAGGAAGTGCTGGAAGTGCAATAAGTTCTGAAAGTCAAAGGAAGTTTCCCAAAAGGAATCCTCCTCGCAAAAGGATTGTTCCCGTAAAGGAAGCTGAACCTATTCCCACACCTGAACCGCCAAGAAAGCTTTTGGACGAAAGCTCTGAAGGTACTGACACAGATGAAGAGATTACCTACTCTGAAATTGCAAAGGATGACAATCCCTCAGTACCAAAACCTCCAAGTCCTCAAGCTGATAAAGGAAAAGGGAAGACTCCCACACTTGTGCCCTATGATGAGAGCTCTGAAGAAGAAGAAGAGCTACTGGATCAATCCTACATGAAGAAGCTTAAATTCGTTAGTCACCTTCAAAAAGCTGAAGAATTTGCAAAAGACCAAATGGGTGGCCCCGGAGGATCAAGTGGTGCTGCCCACTCTTCACCAGGTCCTGATGCGGTTAATCGACCCAATAAGAGATCTGGTGCCACCACTCTTCTGCAACAACAAAAGCTTGTGGAGGATACTATCGAATATGAGTTTGAGAAAACTGAAACTGAGAAGTCTGAGAAAGATAAAGATGCTGATTATGACAAGCTGCTTCTGGAAAGTCCTACACGTTCTCAGAAGGAAACTTCTGAACTGGCTAAGGACCCCGAGTCTCCTCATGTCTCCTCCTCATCAGATTCTTCATCTCACTCCTCACCACCACCATCAAAGAAGTCAACCAAATCAACATCCAAATCTGTGAAGAAACCACCTCGATCTTGGATTTCTCAAACTCATGAAAGAATTGTGAAAGCTGTCAAACAAGTCAAAATGAAAGACATGTTATACAGGAAGCTGAACTTTCTCAATCAACAAATACAATATCTACATGACGAGAATGACAAGATGCAAGAAGAAAGGAAGTTTATCCAGGAATTCATGAGAAGTCATCGTCAAGAGGAACTGAACGAAATGATCGAAGGTTACACTAACAAGTACCTTCAGGAAATCATGCCTAAAGTCACAAAGGAGATGTTTACCAGACAACTATATCCGAATCTTATGCAGATAGCCAAGCAAACTATAAGATCAACACCTTTAACCGTCACAATCAACCCATCTGATCCTGTAGTTTTCTCGGATAATGAATTGGTGGCCAACCTTGTCACACAAATGTCTAAACGTTCTGGGACATTTACTTCTGATGAAGGTAAGCTGTTTCAAGCATTGCTGGACTACCAACTCAAAGAAGCATGTAGATTCGAAGCAGAAAAGTCTAAACGTCCTAGAGACGATGAAGATAAGGATCAGGATAAGAATGATGAAGTTAAACGTCAGAAGAAGTCTGGTGAATCCTCTTCTATGTTACCTCCTCTCCAACGGACTCCCACTCAACAAAGGTCTCCTCCCCGTTCTTCTACAAATAAACCTCAGGACGATTCCGAGTTACCACCCCTGACTCAGAAAACCAGTGATCACTTTGAGTATACGGGTGGTGACGATGAAGAGGTCCTTGAGCCCCTACAACAACCCACCTCTCCCAAACAAGTTCAGAAACCAGCATCATCATCTAGGCCTTCGAAAAAGAAGAAGAAGAAGACGCCTCAGACTAACGTCGTATCTTGGCTAGATGACGATAAAACTGAAGAATTTGAGTGGTTCTCTACTCTTGTTAACAACACTCCCTACCCTGAAGAAGGTCAGAATTTGGTAGACGGTAATACATTGGAGCATGCAAAACTTTTGCAAGAAAAGTTCCATGCGAAGAAGATGACGAAATCCGAATTGAAGCGAATCAAGAATGAAGCATTTCAACTGTTAAAAGACAGCTCCGAAAGTGCCATCGAGGTCGAATATCACCTTGAGAACATTGCTCGAGCCATGTATAACAACATGGATTGGCTCAACCCAGAAGCAAACGTCGACTTCACTAAACGGGACAACCCTCCATATTATACCGACTGGTCAAAACCTCTACCAACAATTGGCCAAACAGCTGAACCTAGGATTCCATTCAGATATTTCTTCAACAAAGACCTAGAATTTCTTCTACATGGTGGCGATGGTTCAAGGAAATACGCTACATCATTGACACTTCCATTTCCAGCAGCTATATACTCGAACTGCATAGCCATCGAGGAACGTGCCAATCACTTGTTCTCTGACAAAGTGGAAGCATACGACCAAGATGCAATGTACGGGATTCATCATTGGCCGGAACGCCGACGAATCTACTACAGAAGCTGTCAGGTTCAGAAGTCTCAACATGCGGTGTTCAGTACTAAGGATATCGTGGCCATCAAACATGTTGTTCTGTCATCTAAGTGGGACTACACCTTACTTAAGAATATCATGGTCAAACGACAAGATGAAAGGGACTATGCTTTCTCTGAAGCTGACTTTGAGAATTTGTCTATCAACGACATTGAAGACATGTACCTTGCTAAAGTACAAGGTCGCATGAGGCAGTTTTCAACCGAAGTACAACGTGAATTCATCAAGTCACTGCTCATCTTCATCAGACGCATAGTCATCAAGGAACGTGTAGAAGATCTTCAGCTGGCAGTTGAATCTTATCAGACTCGTGTCAACTTCACACCACCTCAGCTAGATCTTCCCGACATCAACCAGCTCTCACAATATACACTCATCAGCAAACCTTTTGCCGTCGTTTACCGTAGTGAACTACAAAGAAACTGCTTAATGGCGTGTAGTGAACTTCACAAGTTTGGGGATCACACTTTGAAGATGGTTAGGGACGGATTGGCATATAGGTTGAAGGACATACGTCAAAAGATTGGGTCTCCTAAGCGATGGAATTCTCAGGATCGCAGGGATGTGAGGAGGATCATCAGAATGATTGATGAAAGGTTGTTTCGAAGAGATCAGTTCAGAACGATGGAAAGCTTTGTTGGTGGTCGACCCAGGATCAACATCATCGGCTATCAACGCCCTGTTCGCACTCCTGGCGACATCACTGGACTTCCTGGTACCCCTTGATTTGGTTCTTTCATTATAAATTTGGATGTGTGATTAAATATGTCTATGGCTTGTGCACACATAACAGTGTACAACCCGTAATTGTCAATAAAGGACCCTGTGGTACGCTTCAGTGCCACAATCCTTATAAAAGGAGCGAAAGCTTCTTACTTTTGAGTAAAACCTATCAAACCTTTCATTTTTCAAGGTTTTGCTCAAAAGGACAAGTACTTCCCCGTATGATCTTCAAAACCTCAACCGTTTATATCACTAGTTGAGGGGGAGTATTTGAATTAAAACTTTGTTCACAAATTTTTCATAGTGGTCATCTTCCCACAACACTCGAAATGGTCATATTTATTCTCAACCGTTCAAAAATAACATTTTATATGCCATTTTTGAGGGGGAGAAAATTTTGTGATAAGAAATATGTTGTGTAAAATGCAAATGAATCTGTGTACTTCAGGCTTAACCAATGAATTGACGATACTAAAATGTTAGTAACTCGAAAAGACTTGTCCTGGACGGGTAATAATTTCAAGCTAGTTCGCTAGTAATGTAAACGTGTCTCGCAAAGGACTTGTCTAAGTAGAAAGTACCATTCGAGATACTCTTGGTAGACATGAACTTTGACGGGTATGACAACCTTTCGAGGTTTGTCTACACCTTCAAGGTAGTTATTAGAGCTAGTTGTCACCTAAAAGCTGACAATGTAACTCTTTAACTATGCAACGTAATCGTGTCTCGCGGGGGATTGTCTATCTCCAGTGGATCAATTCAAAATGTGCGCGCTCTTTCCTCACTGTGCATTTAAACCGTTAAAACTCTTAAGCACATGTGGAGGGGGAGTATTTATGCAAAATCCTATCTCTCACAGTGGTTCAAACATGATTTTCATTTACAAACCCTTTGAGAGATTCTTCACAACTGTGGTTTTAATGGCAACATAGGTTAGTCATGGAGTTATAAGGTGACTAAGGTTAGGAATAACCGTCCTATGATCCGCCAGAGCCGGAGGGATCTACCCAAGGACATCACAAATAGTTAGTACTTAGAAGTCCTTAGGTATGATTATAAAAAGGAGAAAATGAGAATCGAAGAAAGAAGGATTTAAAGAATTAAAAAGAAATGCAAAGAAAAGGGTGAAAAGAAATAGCCCTCCAAATTATTCAACTTAGGGCAGACACCGGGTTCAATTCATATGCTACTGGTTGTCACTTAGTGACACCGGTATTGAAGATTAAAAGTCGTCATGGACCCAGTGACGCATGCACTAAACCTTTTTAGCCACTCAAGTTTCTCTCAACAGAAGCTTGTTTCATTCTCACAAGGAACCCTACGTAAACTATTGGCTTTCTCTTAGAGATCGCTAGTATTAAAGAAGGAGACCCTCTCCCTAGTCTCCGCTCAGGAAAACCAAAACGCACTATTGAGTCTAGAGCCACGAGATTCATCAAAAGATCTCTTAGGAACACTTGACATTTTATCACTTGACGTTCATCAATAAGAATTTCAGTGGTACATTATCGAGTCCTTCACAGATCTTAGCAATCTGTCGAGAAAGTTTATGAGAGGTTCACATCTGTGATCCTCGGTGATTGAATGGAAACTCCTGCCAGGGTCAACATCAAACAGCCCTGACAGCAGGTCACTTCGGTAACTCCCCGTGGATTACGCGGAGTGTGTCTCAAACGGTCTACAGTCGTGAGGTGATGCTTCGGTGTACCTCAGCGACTCATCTGAACTGTAGATGTACTTCGGTACATCGCGTTATCTCACTTGTGGGACTCCAGTTCAGGAACGGCCTTTGTAAGAATTAGAGTTGTGTTTTCACACTATGCTGTTAACACTCTCGAAGTTCAAACTTGTAAGTGCCGGAACCTGCTTATTACTAACCGTTTGAAATGTTTTCTTCTTATGGAAGCTCCAGAGCGAGATGATCGTGATGATTCTTCTCATGCTCACGCCAACATCATCACTAATGGAAGTTCTATTCAAAAGAAACACAACAGTCAGAATGATTCTTCGTTAAACCAAAGAATCTACAAAGTTAAAGACTTAAAGAACTTCATCAGTATTGAATTCCAACGTCAAAGAGCGTGTGAGCATGTTGAAGAATGACGTGGAGACACTGGAGCAGCGAAGCAGACCTGAGGCAGACTTGATGCAGACAACAACATACTATCACTTTCACCACAAAGAAAAATGATCAAAGAACAATGTTAAAGATGACGTCAAAGCATAACTGTTCAAAGACAACTATCTCTCTACACTGGGGAGATTGTTCGAATCAAGGTAATTCTTCTCACAAGAAAGAAGAATGTCAGAAGACGTCAGAGCTACTATTACCTCAACGCCTTCACCGTTCATCACCAACACTTGAGGGGGAGATTGTTGGAATCACTCCTAAACCATAATCAAGTGTTAGTAATTAATATGTAATAGTTAGCTTTATTATGGCCTTTATGTTTGTTATTAGCCTTAAGCTTATGTAGAAGGCCCATGAGCTTAGGCCCAAGCCCATTAAAGAAAGGATGGAAACTAGGAGTGTTGCCCTAGCTTTCCTCCTATAAATACTCTTGTAAACCTTCATTTGAAGGTTGGTTGTTCAAGTTATTCTCTCTTTCACATACCTACGCATAACCGTCCTTAATATTGCGTGTGTGTGTTTGGTTTGCTTGTTCAATCGCCTTATCTCTTTCTATATTACTTATGTTTGTAAAACTTGTGACCTAACAGCTCGTTATCCTTATCCTGATCTTTGTCTTTGTCGTCTCTTGAACGTTTAGGCCTTACAGCTTCTTCTCTGTATGCTGACCTGAGTTGGTATTCCAGCAATGCTTCAAACAATTTAGCTTCGTGGGAGGCAAATGTTGCAGAGCGTTTCGACATTTGAGCTACTAGCCGGTTCACCAGTTCATCATCTGAGAAGATTGTGGGTTCCTGCTCTACTAGTTTCCTATGTGAGTGTTCAAGGAAGAACTGCAGCAAGGATTTGACTGTTTCCTCTACATATGGTCTGTTGAAATAGGTTTAGAGGATGTAGACCGATTCGTTTGGTACTTTAGTTGAGGTTACTTACACTTGTAGTTAGGTCAACTTGGGTGTTAGAAGAGTCTACTACTTGACCACTTGGCCGATCATCGAGTTTACAGCTTTGCGAGACGTTGTAAACGGAGGGTGCTTCGATTTAACAAACTTCGTAACGACCTTATGGTTGAGTCCAGTCGTATGTCTCTTCTTCGACATTCCGGATTTGCAAGTTCTCTGCTGTTTCTGTTTCTAGTCCTATTCCTATTGCTCGACAATCCAGTGTTCAAAATGTTTGTATTCATTATATCTTTCTCTATTCCGCTAACTTGTTCGTTTGGTTTGTGTGTGTGCGTTATAATTCCTGCCAATACGCATCCATACACTTTCTCTCTTATTGAACTTGTTGGTTGGAAGTTTACTTCCAAATGTTCTCATAAATATCCTCCTTTCGATCCCGTTGTGAGGATCAAAGGTAGGAAAGAAATTACCC
>BPTQ01000001.1:76813356-76875393 GCA_019973895.1 Chrysanthemum seticuspe
AACTGTAATGTAGTTTGTGTAATACCCGTGGGAAATTAACTGGGTTTCTTGGGTTTAATCGTTGTAATTGGTTAAGAATTTTTACATGTAGTATATAGGAGTTGATACACAAGTGACATTCCTCAGATAAAGACTTTGGACACCTTAGGTTGAATGTAGATCTGTTGTATGGTTATCATTTCCACTCTACCACTTGATTTGGTGGCAGAGGTTCTGAACTAAACGATGTAAAAACGTTTTTTGGCTTATATTTTTCAAGGAGAAGATGATGGATTGATTCCGACCTACGTCATCTGCTTTAGCAGATAGCTAGCTCCGAGGTTCGCTAAATTGTGCTTTGTTAATATCGATCCTCCACACGATCGGTAACTTCTTTTTTTGTGGCGATCGACATCTTCCACACTAGGACGATCGACATGCGATCGATCGCTTGGAGCCTCGATCGATAGACGATTTCGTCTACTGCATCCAGCCTTAGTTAGGTAGTAGAAGAGGAACTTTTTATATTCGGTTTTTTGCAAAAATGTAGCAAATCAAGTCTTGGAGACGGTGGTTTAGTTCACCATCTCACCTTTACTATTGGTATGTTGTCTAGATGTAAGTTGGATTCCACAGGTTTCAGAAATAGACTCCTTACAGTGAACACATAGTTGAGGATATATGATGTACATTTTTAAGAATTGGTTAATGTTGCTAATTTGGGTTCTTTGGGTCAATTAAAGGGTGCCCATAATGTGTTTGATGTAATGTCAATGACCTAAGCAAAAAAGAAAAGTTGATCATAAACAAACTGTAGTATGTATGTGAGTTTAACTAAAAGGTAATGAATAATAAAAACTAAAATTCTATCTCATACATTCATACCGGAGTAATTGCAATGATAGCTTACGGTAGAGGTTAACTAAGGATACACTAAATTTTATGTTTAAATAGCTTGGTTAAAATTTGACATCTAAAGATTGGTTTACATAAACGGACCAAACATATCAGTTTGTATCGGTTTCTTGCCATGTGTTTTCCACTCTTTTTAGATGGTTTATATGCTCGGTGTTTAACTCAAAATACACACATAAAACAAATTGAGGTTAACCAAATCTAAGGTTCTTCATCTTAATTGCAGGTTTGAACATGGATCGCAAAAGAGGATCAAATGCCGCTACCGTGAATTTTTTTAATCAAGGCATGTAATTCTTTATCCTTTTTAATAATTTGTGTGTTTTTTTTTTTTTTTTTTTTTTTTTTTTTTTAAAGTTTAAGTGGGTATTGATACGATGTCGGTTTTGTGATCCGAGTGCAGATTAAGGTTTTTTGATAAACAAAAAATAGATGGAACAAATTGGCAAGTATTGGGTGTTAGAGAAAATCTGTTATAAGAGTGTGTGCAAAAATGTGGCTGTAAGGAATTTTAACATTGATTTTGGTCAATTCAATCCATTCTTGGATATACTGTCATAACCATCACCTAGATTGATGCGTATCTATAGTGATAATTATATGCACTATAGTTTGTTCTCAACCAGATATATACAAATTAATTTAATCTATTAAATGGCTATTGTAGGGATACCCTAATGAATATTGCGAAACATTATGAAACTGGAGAGTGTCTCCCTGAAGAAATGTATCAGAAGCTTCTTGCTGCCAGGACTTTCCGAGCTGGATCCCTCATCATTCGTCAGGTGAATACACACATTCTTTTTTTCCCCATCATTGATAAATGCATCTATTCAAGCTGATAATTTGTTACTAATGCATTGCTTATAACTTTATCTAGATGAGGCTTATATTATTAAACAATAGACATCCACAGTGATTTACCATTATAGAGAGTCATGGACGTGATCTTTCTAATTTTTTGGTCCAGTGTATTGTTGTTTATATGTTATCACACAGAAAAGTAAAGATTATAATGAGTTGACATGTTTTGCAGATTAAATTTGCAACTGTTGACCTGGAGCTGCATAGCAAGTATGTACCTGGCGGGTCTGAATAATCTATGATGTTGTGTCACACCCCGCTAAGAGCGGAAACACTAGGTGCAACGAAATGTAACATCGCATAAGATAGTAGAACAACACCATATATGATTTAAGAAATGAGTTTACAATGTTACATAAAGATTTTTATACAATAAAAAATAATGTAAAACATAAGTCTTAATCTTATCAAAGTTAAGTCTTTAGAAAAAGGGGCTTGGCTAAGTCACTCGGTCATGATATGAGAACAATGTATGACTTCAACATGCATGCCTTCAAAACTACGACTATCGATCACCTGAAAATAATACTCGAAAATGTCAACATAATGTTGGTGAGCTCGCAGGTTTAAGGAAATTTAAGTATAAGACAGTTTGTTGTGCATGGAAACTATAAGTAAGACATGTGTATAAATAATAGCGCAGAGCAAGTAGTAAATGAAATGTAACCCACACCATGAAATCCGACCACCAAGTGGTCATGTGCACAATAGGAATCCAATCAGTTATTATCGCAAACCAGCTGGAGCTAAACTGTTGGATAAATGAAATCTGTCAACCAGTCCCAAAGACTGTTGGCTAAATGTAATCATAGGTATCCAACCAGTCCCGAAGACTGTTGGCTAAATGAAATCTGTCAACCACTACAAATACTCATGCGCACAATTATATACACAAACATGTCCAAGGAAATAATATGAATTTAGCACAGCGAAAGAAATAATGTAAATGAAATAGTAGTTGAGTATTATTTCCCCCCAAGAAAATATCGAAAAATGGGGCCACGAGTACTCACCTTAAAACGGATGAGAATATGAAACAAGAGCAAGCAGATAATCGAAAGAAGGTCACAAGCTAATCCATCTTCAATTGATCTACCTTTGGAGCAGTTTTAAGCGAGTCAACGAAGAACAAGAATCAACCCTAACAAAGAAAACACAAAACCCAACTGATGAAACTGCTGTAACGAGACAAGTTGAGAAGGACAGGAAAACTATCGAACCCTACTAGTTCATACTCATCACAGCCACAAAAACCTTAGCGCCCCTTCACTTTTGCGAGGTTTGTAGGATCTATGAGCTTTTGGTTTGAGTCGAATGAAGGAGAAAAGAAAGACAGTTAAGTCTAGTCATATAGGAGTTCTTTGGGAAGAGCGTGCTTCTATGTTTGGAAGGCTATAACGATTGATATGTTTTTAACAAGATTGCTATGATGATGAGAAACGCATCACAAATGGCCTAAGATTAAGGAGTTAACTTTGGTAATTGGTTTTCAATTTGCTAGGGAGAAAAACGCATGGCCAATTTTTGGTATGATGTAGTCATTTACTTATTTAGGACCTAGGCTAAAAAGAATATGCACATCTAGTTTTAGTTATTATTGACTTTGGTTAAATTTTATTATTTAAATTGCTATTGTGATTGATTTACTGAATGAATTAAATATAAATGCGTAAATTTAGAACTTAGGGTTTTACAAGTTCAATTTGAAAAAATGAAAGTCGGGTCGAAGGCCACCAATGACTAACCTGATCAAATGACGGTTCTCACATGTTGATCGAAGGGTTAGTGAGAAAACTCAAGTAATTCCTCCGCTTCCGGAGGATAGGTTCCTTTGCAGTTTTAGCCATATTTTTGCAGGTTGGTTATATATAATTTTTCTTTCATTTTTGTTAATGCCAATTAGTTTCCAGATGAATGTTTTGTTATACTTTCTATACTTAATGCCTATTTATTATGACGCATTGTGGCATAAACAGGTGGATATGCTGCTGGATATTACAGTTACAAGGTAATTTGATTTTGCTCTTCTATGGTCTAAATTATGCTTTTAAATTTTTTATTTTCAACTGTGTTTCTTGCTTATTTTTAATTTTATATCTCTTTTGGTACTCTTTCTGATTGTGACATAATCTCTACAGTGGGCAGAAGTGTGTGGTTTTGTAGGTGTGTGACAACATATTGAGGTTCGATTGTGTGTGGTTTGGGGGCTTAAATGGGTCAGTTTGGGAGCTGAAATGATTGTGGGATTGGATGCTCAAGTGGGAGCTAGAACAGGTGCGTTTGGGTCCTGAAATAGGGGCTGAAGTGGGTTCGTTTGGGGGCTGAAATGGGTAGGTTTTGGTGATGAAATGAGGTTGAAATGAGTGTGTTTGGGGGCTGAAGTGGGGGCTCAAAAGGGTAATTTTGGGGACGTAAATGGGTGTTGGATTGGGTGCTGAAATAGGGTCCGAATTGGGTGTGTTTAGGTATTGAAATGGGTGGCTTTGGCTGATGAGATGGGACTAAAATAGATGTGTTTTGGGCCTCAATTTGGGTAAAAAATGGGTCAGTTTTGGTGCTAAAATGGATGTGGTTGCAAGTTAATACTACTATTCATATGTTTCTAATTTCAAAAATGACAACTTCAAATATTTTGTATGGCATTAAACCAACCCTTATATTTTTTCTTTTTTTTTGGCAGTTAAATGAGAATAAGTTGAACAACAAAGGTGTAAGGAAGAAGAAAATGTGGAACCGGAAACGCGTATTGTGAATGATACTCAGTTTTGTAAACTGGATGAGCTTCTATTTCAAACTCAGCTTTATTCTGAGTTTTTACTCGAGAAGATGGATGAGATTAGTAATGTATGTTCTTGTGTTTGCATTTGTAGTTAGATTTTAGTACGTAACTTTTCAGCTGGTGACAGTTTTTTAACTGTTATTGCAGAAAGTGGTGTCTGAAGGCAATGATGAAATAAAGGAGGTGAAGATGAAAGGCCATGGGTCAAAACGAAAAGCAGTCACCAGTAGTATCAATACAGTAAGAGTTTCACTTAATTACATTGATGCATTTACTATTCATTTTGACTCCCCTTTGGTTGCAACAAATAGAATATTGCTTCATTTTTGAGCTTATATTTTAAGATGTCATCGTTTGGCTTGAAATGTTTTTTTAAGGGGGTTTAGGGGCCGTTTAGTTGGTGAAATTTTTTTCTGTTTTTTCGTTTCTAAATTCCTAGAGAAGGGAATAGTTTTTCTTCTCTAGAGAAGAGTTGAGAAGTTTGAAAATCCGTTTAGTTGGAGTTATATTTTTCCTTTTTTTAAAACAGAGACGGTGGACGGAGAGGTGGGCGGCGATGGAAGGTGGACGGAAGTGGGCGTGATAAGAGTGGGGTGAGAGGAAATGGGGTTATTATTTTAGAAATGAAAAAAGTGAGAAGGGTGTAATGGTATTTTCATTTTTTCTATTAAGAATTGGAAAATGAGAAATATATATTTTTGGAAAATTATTGGAAAAAAGTGCGACTAAACGGGTTTTCAGTTTTTCCCTTTTCATATGAAAAATTTTCTGGAAAAATGGAGTATTTCTCTCTAACTAAACGGCCCCTTAGTATTTCATTTTTTTACCGTTTATAGTATATTGACCGTAGGTGTGTAATTACAAATTTCGTAATGAAACATCGTACATGTTTAATTACAAATTTCTTTTGCAGGTTAGTGGCCCTTCTGGGCAAATGACTTGGGTTCAAGGCGACACAACAACTTTTGATGGTAGGAATACACAGGAGGCTATTGACAATAGGTTGGTTCACATTAGTTTATGATCTTCATCTTCTCTTTCAATATGCCCCAAGTAATAAGAATCCCAGATGCAAGTAAGTTGTTGCCAACGAAATGATCTTTCAATATTTATATAGAACAATTGCGAAAAGTTGTAAGAGTGTAGTTATTAGAAGCTGTTTGGATAGTTTATTTTTCAGCACCCATTTTGGCGTCTTGACATGCTATTAGGGGCGCTTTTTTTTTATAACAAATTGTAGTTTATTTGGAATAAATCAGTTTAAATTATACTTGACATTAAACATAAAATCTTATGCTCATTAGCAGATGTGTTAACAAGACGCAACACTTATGGATTGTTTCTTTTAATGTATACAGATTCTTCAACATCCATGGGTGATTAGAGATTGCAACAGAATGACAAATTGACCCAGAGATTGTATCGACTCTGCAAAGCTTTAATGCGAGGTGCAAGTTGCGTGCAAATTGGTTCTTATGTACTATTGAGTTGTTCCAATTTAACCGCACTTTGGTGACTATTCATTGAATGGGTCTATTTACTGTAATCAATAACTGATTTCTAATAAAAAATTACACAGCAATACAACTCTGCATCCATCTTTAAGAAAACACACCGCGGCAACACGCGAGCTCTCCAGCTCGTATGGATTAAAATGGAGGATATTAATGTTGATCATGAAGATGCACCAGATCGCATCTGCGACACCATTGAAGTTCTAGTTGTCGAATATGAAGAAAAAAAAAAAAAAAAAAAAAAAAAAAAAAAAACGGCCACTTTTCACCTTCCATTTAGGTTGATGATTTGCATACTCCACCAAATGATTGGGACACTCCAATTAATTATCTTTGGACATTTATACCCTCACAGTTACGCCTACACTTTCACCCATGAGGGCATAAATGTCCAAACACAATTAATTGGAGTGTCCAATCAAATCATTTTATGGAGTGTGCAAATCACCTCCCTTCCATTTACAGAGTTCCAGAAACGCTTCGTAGTGTCAGCCCAAAATCATATACCCCTCGTAGTATTTCAATTGGACCTTTCCACGAAGAAGAAGAACGTTTGAAAAATGTTCAAGTGCATAAAGTGAGTTATATGAGTGATTTATTTCGTCCTTTAAATTGCCTACGCGAGCAAACAATGAAATCATGTGTCAATACGCTGCTTCTAAAAGTAGTCCAAATCAAGGCTCGTTACGAAGGGAAGATAAACAATTTCAATGACCATGAATTTGTGAAAATGATGGTTATTGATGGTTGTTTCATAGTAGAACTCGTTTACAAGTCTACACACAATAGATTCGAGAGCCCTTCAATTTTTGACAAACAATTTGTTAAAGCCTTTATGTAAAGCATGACTTGATCTTACTAGAGAATCAAATCCCTTTCTTTGTTCCTCAAGATATATTCTATATAACAAGCATGAAACTGGAACCTGGGGCCTCTCTTGATAGACTTGTCCTTTCATTTCTACAAGATATAAACCCCTTTGAAATGTCTCTGATCCTCGATAGAGATGAGTTTAATGTGACACATGATCATATTCTTGGACTTATGCAAAAATGTTACCATCATAGACATTACGCGTTGTCACAAGAATTAGAAACATGAGATTCGGCCTTAGAATATTCTTGTCAGGGATACAATTTAAAGCTAACAGAGATGCAAGGTGGCTGGGTGGGTACTTGATATGGAATTCAAGTTTTTTTTCCAGGATTCCATGTTTTTGCTAGTCTCGGCGTAAACCTGCTTTCACAATGCCTATGCTGTTTATCGAAGATTATGCATAGTCAGTTGTGAGGAATCTTATTGCGTATGAGCAGTTCTCTCCTGTTGGGAATTATGTGAAGTATGGATTATGCTGAAGTTTCTGCTGAAAGGATTCTACTGAAGTGTATGGATTCTGCCGAAGACATAATCATGCTGAAGTTATATAGTTATTAGTTTGTTTTTGCGGAAATAGTATTTCGTATATTCTAGAATAGTTAGGATATTCATGAGATTTATTAGGAAGTGATTGTGTATATCTTATTTAGTTTTACGTTTCTTTGTGAACAAGTTAGGGTTCCTTGTCTATAAAAGGAACACAATAGAATGAGTTATGTACTAGACGTTTACAAGTTATTAATATAAAGATCCATAGAGGATCAAAGAGTTCTTAGTTATTCATGTTTATACTTGTGTTTATATTCCGCTAAAGAATACAAGTTGTAGAGATTTTCTTTTAGTTTGTTTGTGATTACATAAGCAATACTAATGATCAACGAAGCTCAAGATCTATCAAGATCTGTCTAGTTTCAACAAGTGGTATCAGAGCCTCGTGAGAGTCTCTACGATACTAAGAACAGGTTTTTCTAAACACCCTTACAACCAAAACAAAAATCACCATGCCTAGATCAGACGTTGATATTGAAATCACCAACAACCAAAACTCCACACAAATGCAACAACTAAGTCTCTCGAACAGTAATGCTAAGTTTCCTTATCTTAAAAGGGAGGAATATGATCTTTGGGCGATGAAGATGCAAAACTGGATCTCCAACATTGATTAGAATCTATGGGAGATAGTTAAGAAGGGAAACAGCTTGAAGAGAACTACCACTGATGCTGATGGCAAACTTACTTTTGTTCCTCCCAAATCTGCTGAAGAAATACTGGCGGTTCAGAGAGAAACCAAAGTTAAGACAATTCTTCTTCAAGCTATTCCTGAGGATCACTTGAGTGATTTTCACTTCATGAATGATGCTAAGGACATATGGTTAGCAATCAAGGCGAAGTTCGGTGGGAATGAGGAGTCTAGGAGAATGAAAAAGTCGATGCTGAGACAACAGTTTCAAGATTTTCAAATCTCTGAAGAGGAAGGAATTCACAAGGGCTATGACAAGTTTCACAAGATTTTAAGTCAGTTAAATCAGCTGCAGGCAAAGCCAGATAATGATGATTGTAATTCTAAGTTCTTGAGGTCTTTACCTCCATCCTGGCTTCAAGTGAGCATTGCTTTAAAAGCTAAAGGTGGTCTGGATATGCTTACTTTTGATGAGCTGTATAACAAACTTAAAGCTCTTGAACATGATGTGAGAAGTCCTTTTCGTTCATCATCTACTGCTAGTCACACAACATTTGTAGGAGCCTCCACCCCAAAGATGAGTTATGGTCCTAGTCCAACTTACTCATCATCATCTTATACTACTCCTTCATCAAGCTCTCACTCTAAATCCAGTGGTATAATGGAAGATGTTCTTGGATCCTTCTTTGCTGATTATGATCCTCAGCAGGAACTGGCATATGAGGATTTAGATCAGATTGACCCACTGGAGATGGAGGATATGAAGTTAAAGTGGCAAGTGGCTCTGCTATCTATGGAAATCAAGAGGTTTGAGCGCAAAGCTGGGAGGAGGTTTGGCTTTCAAGGAAGAGATCCAGCAAGGTTTGACAAAAAGAAGGTCAAGTGTTTTACATGTCAACAGATGGGTCACGTTTCTAGAGAGTGCAAGGATAGGAAAGCTGGTGATGAGGTGAGATACTCTTCCTATCAGCAGAATCAGAGGGAAGCTGGAAACTCGAAGCCTGGATCGTCAGCTGCTCTTGTTACTATGGATGCTAATGTCGACTGGAAGCTGCATGATCAGGAGAATGATGACAGTTCTGGTGCTGAAAATATTGGGTTGCTGGTTAGCTGTACTTCAGAGGATAGGCATGATCAAATTGCCTTGATGGGCATCTCTCAGGTACAAAACTGTTTGTTTGGTTGTAGTGAGCGTTATAATGAACTCAAAGAAGCTTATGATATTTTGAAACCTAAATATAATGAATGCTATGTGGAAGTTGAAGCTTATAAACAGGCTTTAAAAATACTAGAAAGACAAAAGGTTTGGTTTTAGAAGAATTAAATAGCTTATGATGAAAAGATAGGTGTATTAGAAAGGGATCTCGAATGTGCTAAAAATGAGTTAAAAAGGTCTGAGAAATTAAGAGCAGATGTAGTGTCAGAAAATCTAGAGCTAAAAGAGAAACTAGATGAGGAAATTGCTAGGCATAATGAATGGTTATTAAATGGAAACAAGTTAGCTAGTCACATCTATGCTAGTCAAACTCCAAATACTTCTATAGGTTTAGGCTTTAAGAAGTATGTATGGTTAGAAGCTAGGGATGACACACGCAAATATACACCAGCAGGCCTAGCTAATTTTGTGAAAGAAGGTGACCTACATGCTGTACGTGGTTCTATTAGAGGTATACCTATGCCTGTTGACCTTTCCCTTACTGTTGAATTTGATGGATCACATCATCTGTATGGCAAAAAGTCAAAAGACTTACCAGACCCTGATACTTCTTCTAATGACTTTGTCTCTTGTGTTAACAGTGACAAGTCCTCCGACCAAGGGTCTACAGAGTGTGATTCAAATGACAAGTCTGACCTTCCCAAGTCTTCACCCTTGCCTGCACCCAAGACTACCAATAAGCATGTCAGAGTCACTGCCAAGGAATCCCCTTTCAAGACAGTTGCATCTGAAGACTTGCTTTTTAATTCTTTGCATAATAATTCTGTTAAAAACAATTCTTTTCATGGTTTTGGTTTGAATACTTCTGCTTGTAATAGAACATCATTTGGTTTGAATAAATCTTCTAAACAGAAGACATGTTTTGTGTGTGGAAGTAGAATTCATTTAATTAAGGATTGTGATTATCATGAGCAAAGGAAGGGTAGGTGTGATGATTCTAGGAAATCTAGACCAATGTGGAATAATGTTAATAGTATACCACCTTATGTTCCACAAGCAACTTATACCAATTCTCCTTCTTATTGGAGAAGTTCAGTTGCTAGACCATTTGTTCAACCAACAAGCTCATATTTTAATAATGGTTATTGGCCTGGATATGTTGACTCAATGAATGCTGGGAAAGGGAACTGGGATACTGCTGTCAAGTCCTCAGCAGGTTGTTCTTGGAAAACAAAGGGTCCCAAATTTCAATGGAAACCCAAGAACAATAGTGGATCTTATACATCTGCATGGCATCACTCATATGATCCACAAGGCAGGTTCAAGTCAGCAATGACTTGAGCCTTAATAGTGTACTAATATTTTGTATATCTTTATGTTGTTGTTGTAGGATCATCCTCTTAAGCATAAAGATGTTGGCATAGTTGATAGTGGTTGCTCAAGAAGTATGTCAGGAAACAGAGATATGATGCACAACTTTGTACCCATTGAAGGAGGAGGCAATGTGACCTTTGGAGGAAGTGATGGAAGAATTACTGGGAAAGGGACCATCAAAACACCTCAACTGGATTTTGAGAATGTATACTATGTCAAGGAACTCCAACACTTCAATTTGTTCTCAGTCTCACAAATCTGTGACACCAAGAACAAAGTACTCTTCACAGAGGATGCATGTCTTGTGCTATCTAAAGACTTCAAACTCCCAGAAGAAACTTCAATTCTGCTGAAAGTTCCTCGAAATCATAATCTTTATACATTCAACTTAACTGATGTTAAACCAGAAGGTGACTTAACTTGTTTGGTGGCTAAAGCATCTTTGTATGAGTCTACCAAATGGCATAGGAGGATGGCCCATGTCAACTTCAAGACCATAAACAAGCTCTCTAAACTGGGTCTTGTTGAAGGTCTTCCTACCAAAGTTTTCACCAATGATCATAATTGTGTTGCCTGCAACAAAGGGAAGCAACACCGAGCCTCATACAAGGCTGTTACTGCTGTGAGCATTATTTCTGAACCTCTTCAGCTGCTTCATATGGATCTTTTTGGTCCAACTCAAGTTAGAAGCATTGATCATAAGTATTTTTTTTATGGTTATCACTGATGGTTATAGTAGATTTTGTTGGGTATTCTTTCTACGGACCAAAGATGAAACATCTCCAGTGTTGAAAGAGTTCATTACCCTTATTGAAAATCAGTTGAACAAAAAGGTTAAAGAAATTCGGTGTGATAATGGAACAGAGTTCAAGAATGCAATACTTATAGAACTCTGTAGGTCAAAAGGGATAAAAAGGGACTACAGCACTCCAAGAACCCCACAACAAAATGGGGTGGCTGAAAGGAAGAATAGGACCTTAATAGAGGCTGCAAGATCAATGCTGGCAGACTCTAAGTTACCCACCATGTTTTGGACTGAAGCTGTTGGTACAGCTTGTTATGTACTGAATAGAGTGTCTATTACTAGACCACACTTCAAAACACCATATGAACTTCTCTATGGGAAAGTTCCTGCTATTCATTACCTTAAACCTTTTGGCTGTCAAGTGACCATTCTGAATACAAGTGATCCACTGGGCAAATTTGATGAGAAAGCTGATGATGGTTATATTGTGGGATATTCTGCTCATAGTAAGGCTTACAGGGTTTACAATTTATCTGCAAAGAAGATTGAGGAGACTTTGAACCTGAGATTTCTAGAAGATAAGCCTAATGTTCAAGGACAGGGTCATGTTTGGTCTTTTGATCTTGATTACTTAACTGATTATTTGGGTTACTCTAGACATATGGCTAACCAACATACAGGTATTCAAGAGTCTCCAACTAACAGTGCAGGTACTATGGATGCTGATTCTGACAGTGAGTTTGAAGATGATGAACAACCAATTGTCGTGCCTTCTTTCTCCCCTAACAATTTTGTAAGTCACACTTCTACCGATATTACTGATGAGAGTGAAGATGACTCACACTATGCTGAGGACCTTGCTAGACTGAAGAAACAAGAGTATGCAGCTAATCTAGATGCTGAGAGGAATGCTAAGGAGAGTGCAAGTGAAGCAATCCGTGGAAACAACAATTCTGCTGAAAGTGATCCTGTTTCTCCTAACATCACTAAATCTGCTGAAAGACATGCTGATTCTACTCCTATTTCTACTAGAGTGTCTACAGACTTTGGAGAGCCTTATACACGTTTTCCAACACCTTCAGATCTTGGGCATCATCAACCTAAAGCTGGCATCTTCACCTCACCTTCCTATGACACTGAATTTGAACCTACTGTGACTAATCTTGATACCTCCATTGATGTCAACACCACTGCTACTAAAAGGATCAACAATACTCATCCACAGTCCAATATTATTGGTGATCCTAATGCACCTGTTAGAACTAGGGGTTCTGTGACAAGTTCTAAATATGGTAAAGTGGCTTTTATCTCTTATGTCTCAAATCAGCAAAGAGACAATCACACAGACTATGAACATTGTCTGTTTGCTTGTTTTCTCTCATAAGTGGAACCAACCAGTGTTACTCAGGCTCTTGATGACTCAAGTTGGCTTGAGGCAATGCAAGAAGAGATGCAACAATTTCAAAATCAGCAGGTTTGGATCTTGGTACCACTTCCTGATGGCAAGTATGCAATTGGGACTAAATGGATTCTGAAGAATAAGAGAGATGCAAGGGGTGTTGTCATTAAAAACAAAGCGAGATTGGTAGCTCAGGGTTATAGACAAGAGGAGGGAATTGACTATGATGAGGTGTTTGCACCTGTGGCTAGAGTTAAAGCCATACGGATATTCTTGGCTTATGCATCATACATGGGATTTATGGTGTATCAAATGGATGTTAAAGGTGCTTTTCTCTATGGTGAAATAGAAGAGGAAGTTTATGTCACTCAACCTAAGGGATTTGAAGACCCAGATCATCCTAATCATGTTTACAAGGTAGTCAAAGCTCTCTATGGACTACATCAGGAACCCAGAGCTTGGTATGCTAGGCTTTCATCATTTCTGCTGAAGCATGGTTATCGAAGAGGTGCAATTGATAAGACACTTTTCCTTAAGAAGAATTCCACAGATATTATTCTTGTGCAAGTGTATGTGGATGACATTATTTTTGGATCCACAAAGGAAGCTTGGTGCAGGGAGTTTGAGGAGCTTATGAAGGGAGAGTTTCAGATGAGTGCTATGGGAGAGTTGACTTTCTTCTTGAGTCTCCAAGTTCAGCAGAAACCTGATGGTATCTTTATCTATCAGGACAAATATGCGAGGGACATATTAAAGAAATTTGGTATGGAGAGTGTCAGGACTGCCACTACACCTTATGAAGCTCCAAAGACAAAGACCAACAATGAAGTAGATCCACCAGTGAATGTTCATTTATACAGATCTATGATTGGTTCTTTGATGTATCTAACAGCTTCAAGGCCTGATATTACTTTTGCTGTGAGTGTTTGTTCTCGACATCAAGTTACTCCACTTACTTCCCATCTCAATGATGTTAAGAAGATCTTTAAGTACCTCAAAGGCCAACCTCATCTAGGCCTTTGGTACCCAAAAGAGTCTCCATTTAAACTGGAAGCATATAGTGATAGTGACTATGCTGGTGCTAATCTGGATAGAAGGTCCACCACTGGAGGTTGCCAATTCCTAGGAAAAAGATTGATTTCTTGGCAGTGCAAGAAACAAACAATTGTGGCTACCTCATCTACTGAAGCAGAGTACGTTGCTGCTGCAAATTGCTGTGGACAGGTTCTTTGGATACAAAATCAATTGTTGGATTATGGGTATAACTTCATGAACACAACAATTTTTATTGATAATCAAAGTACCATATGCATTGTTAAAAATCCAGTTTTTCACAGTCGAACAAAACATATTGAAATCAGGCACCACTTTATAAGAGATGCATATGAAAAACATTTGATAAAAGTGGTTAAAATTCACACTGATGATAATGTGGCAGATTTGTTAACAAAGGCTTTTGATGGACCAAGGTTTCAACACCTTGTGGTCCATATTGGTATGCTTAACCCTTAACTGCAAAGTTTAAGGGGAGGCATAGGCCTTAGGGGAGGCATATGCCTCAGGGGAGGATTTGTGTACACTTTGCATTTTTAGGATGTATATTTGTAGTTTTCTGTGTATAATTTTGATTTCTTTGGTTTTCTAACTCTAACCTGCTAATGTAATGATAGTTTTGTTTGTCTTTGTTTGGTTTGTGTGTTTCTCTGTTTGGTTTGTTTTGCAGATTGCTTATCTAAGTTGAAGTTCATCATGATTGGTCAAATGGAAAATGGTCAAGAAAGCTTGTTTCTTCTAAAATCAGAGTACTGAAGTGAACAATTTGTTTCCACTAAAGATAAAGTACTGAAGTTAAAGTGTTCATTCAAGAAGAACTACTGAAGTTCATTGTTCATTCATTAGAGAAACAGTTTACAGCTTACAACTTACAGAGTACAATCAACTTCAAAAACAACTACAAGAACAGTTCTATACATGATCTACTAAACCTATTCTAGAGAAGTACTGAAGTTCATTGTTCATTCATTCATTCAAGAAACAGTTTACAGCTTATAGCTTAAGAGTACAATCAACTTCAAAAGAAAATACAAGAACAGTTCTATACATGATCTACTAAACCTATTCTAGCTCATATCATCTATTCCAACAGCTGTTGGATATGCACGACCGCTCATATCTTCTATTCCAGCTGCTGGATATGCATTTGTGATATGCATGACCGGTATGACGAAGAAGCTAAGGATCAAAATGGGAAGAATGGATTGATGAAAACGATGATGATGAAGATGACCACACATGTCCTTTGTGCTTCATCTACTTGGTTTCACCAAAAAGCAATCCATCCACCCTCCTTAAGCCCTTTCCCTATACGATATGTGATGAAGCACCAAACCATGGCGCAGGAAGAGCAAGCACCACCTCTCTTTTGGCACGAGGCCTTTGTTGAGGTTGAGATGCTGAAGGTTGGGAGTAAGATGTTTTCTTCATAGTGGACCCATCAGAGTCATCAGAAGATTCACTTGGATTCTGATCTGTGCTAAACCGTCAAGTCAAACAGACTTAAACCGTCAAAATTTTGATAAAACCGTCAAACAGACTTAAACCGTCAAAATTTGGAATCTTCTGCCGGGGAAACTGCTTATTCCAAGTTTTTGGTAAAAGTTGTTTTCACAAAAAAGTCTTGATTTGGTCTTATTTATAAGTTGCAAAAAGAAAAATTTGAAAAAAAAAATAGTTTGCAAAAAGGTGCAGGGGTGGGATTCGACCCCCTGACCTCTTGCTCATAGACACAACACACACCTCATAACCAACTGCCCTAGGGTCTTTGTTCAGTTTATATTTGCACCATTTAATACTTAAATACACAATTCAGTCTTTACCTTATTAGCTTATTTAGGCTTTTTAGTTGCTTATTTCATATAGTAGTGTACCACTTTTTTATTTTTCTTAAAATCAGTATAACTTAAAGTATTTTTAGTGAAAATTTCAGATTTTTCTAAAATCATTTAGTATTTTTAATAATTAAATTAGATTAAATTAGTTTTTAAATCATAATAAATAATTTAAAAGTCGAAAAAATACCCGGCTTTTTCCTAAAATTTTCTTTTGTCATGTAGTACGTGAGAAAATTGTTTTTACATTTGTAGGACTTTTATTTCACAAATTTTACGTTTTATCTTGCGCTCCAGCCTAATTTTCGTACATAACGTACGTTTTCAGTTTAAGTAACGTTTTTAGACATTTTAAGTTTATGTTTTAGTTTAAATAGTTTATTTAAGTGATTTTGTTTTATAAATTATAAACGTTCATCATTGTAAATATAGTGATAGCGTTTATTTAATAGATTTTAACTTTTTAATTTTCTTAATTTGCATTTAAGTCGCTTTAATTTATAAACTTTTTCATTAGTGTAATTATCCTATTCAAATCCCTTCTGATCACTGTCATTAGTGATCATTCTATCGTCTGATCAAGTGTTTGCACACCATTGAGTCTCCTTGGGACTAAACGACCCGGGAATTCACTATATTCTCTGATCTTCATTGTATTTGTGTTTAAGCTGTTTTAAGTCTGTTAGATTTGACGGTTTAGCGCAGATCAAAATTTTGGCGCCGCTGCCGGGGAATCTTCTGACGGTATAAGTCTGTTTGACGGTTTAAGTCTGATTTTGATATTTTTGCATTTAAAACACATAAAACACTGATTTGTGATAATTTGATCATTTTGATGTGTTTCTGAGTGTTTTCAGATGATTTTGCAGTTTAGATTATACAAAAATGATGAGTATTTGGACACTCATCAGATTCACTACACTATCATCATCAGAAGAACTGAGGGATTTTAATGGTCGTGGGTCATATGGATATGGAAATAACTGTAGGAAATCACTAGATGATGAAGATGATGGAGAAGAGGTTGGATCTACAACCTCTGGTGTAATATTCATGGTTTATTGTGGTTGATTGTGGTTCATGGTGGAATTAGGGTTTGTGATGGTATTTGGGGAAAATTGATGAGAGATAAGTGTGCATTGGGGAGTGTTTTATAGACGGTTTCAAGGTTTAATGAGATTTAATGCGAGTTGGGTGAAACAGTATAAAGATATTTACTGAAGCTTCTTGAATACGTGAATTGCTTCTGCTGATTGTATCACTTCAGCAGATTGACCATTGTTTCTGCCGAAGTAGGAATTTTAGTTTGGTAAAAGGTTGCATTACACGTCAGCGTTGGTCAAACAACTTAATATCTTTGACCAAAATTTGGGAAACTTCTCCTTATACCCTATTTGCATATCTTCGTCTAAAATAACTGATTCCCTCTTTATTCGATTTAAACACACCATCAGTTGATTGAATCGTAATTCATTATCTAAAGTTCTTATGGCGCTTCAATTCAAACACGATCATAATAAAGTAGCTTTTCTGGGAACAGCTAAGGGTGATGATCTGTATAAACCAATGGTGGAGTTTTTGAAGAGGTCGAAGATTCATTATGCTTTATCACATTCTCCTAATGCTATTTGTGAATCATTGGTTACTCAATTCTGGGCATCTGCTTCAAAACGTAGTGAAACATATATCGTGGCTATGGTTGATGATGTTGAGTATGTTGTGACAGAGGAGTTGATCAGAAGTCGACTTCGTTTGGATGATGAGAATGGGGTTTATCATTCTAATTCAGTGGCGATTCTAGATGGACTGAGAGCTATTGGATACCAAGGTGAACGAACAGACATGTGGCTCAAGAATCAGCTATGTCCGATGTGGAGGTTTTTGGTTCACACATTGCTTCAATGCATAAGCAATAAATCAGGAGGATGGGACCAGTTTTCTACTCAACTGGGTTGTGGTATTGTTTGTCTTTCTCAAGGGTTAACTTATAATTTTTCTAGGTTTATTTTTGATAATATGGTTGAAAATATTCATAAGAAAAAGCATAAGTTTTTTATGTACCCTAGGTTTTTGCAAATGATAATAGACACTAATACCCGAGCCCAAGCCTTTTATCCCATAGAAGCTTTAACTGCTAAACTATTTGCTTCAATGAGAACTAAATTTGAGGGGACACATTATCCTTTACTAGCAGCTATGTTGCCTCAGGGGAATGAGGCTGCTGATGAGGATAATGTTGTTAATAATCCACCTTCAACCAATGTTACTGCTGATGGTAATCCTTCAGTTGCCATTGATGAGGGCCCTTCTACAACTGCTGAAGCATCTAATGTTTCTCCTGACCGACCTCCACCTATACCTTCACCTAGATCTAGTCCTAGTCCACCACCTACACAGGATGGTTTTGATTCATTTGAGTCTGAACCTAATCGACTGACCACACCTAGTCCACACAGGGAACCATTTAATGAAGGTTCTACTTATGTTGAGCATGACCATGTTTCTCCTGAAAGGTCCAATGAAGTTCCCATTACCACTGAACAATCAGATGGTGGAGCTGAGGACCCTATTACACTTACATCTGTCTATGCTCTAGTGAACAGGTATGTAGCTGAGGTGGCTGATCTCAAAAAGGAACTTGCAGAGACTAAATCTTCTCTTGGTGGTGAGATTACGGAGCTGAGAACTAAGGTTAAGAGTTTGGAAGAACAACTTGGGCATAATTCTAAAAGAAAGCTAGTGGTTTCTTCTGATGAAGATCAAGAGGATAATCCGTATGGTTCTCTTGATATTTTGGATGATGTTGCTCAAGTGACTCCTGTTTCTCCTTCTTTTGCTACTGAATCTTCAAAGAAAAAGGAACCTATTCTATTTACGAGAAAAAGGAGACGACAATATCTGAATAAGGAATCCACTGAAGCTTCAACAGAACCAAGTGTTGATGCTGTAACTGCTGATGTTTTAATGGAGGATGTTGTTTCTGTACATGGTCAAACTTCAGTTGTACCAGAACAATCAAGTTCTCTACCTTCAGCTGAGAATTCTGAAGTTTTTCATGCTGGCAGAAGTTTTGTTTTGAATCCAGTAGTTGATGTACTTTCCACATCTGTTGAAGATTTGTCTCAATATGTTTCTTCTGATGCGAATTTGGATGTTTCTTCTGAAGTTCCTATTTGTGATACTTCTTCAGCTGATGGTGTTCACATATCTACTGATACAGAGAAAGAAGTAATAGTTGATGTTGAGCTTGGTCCAGGTCTAGTAAGTGCAGAAGATTTGAAAGAGCAAGAGAGAATGATAGCTGACTGTGCAGCCATGAAGAAAAGTGAGGATTTGGCTAAACAGATTGAAGCTGAATCTACTTCAAATTTGTCTCTTGAGAGAAAAAGAGAACTGGATGCATTGCGTACTAAGATGACTGATGCACAATGGGATACTTATATTCAGCAAGGTGCTTCAGATCCTACTCTTGCACAGGCTATTTTAGGTGCAGACTTTAACAGTGAAACATTTGTTGCACAAATGGTAGCTCTTGGTAAAAAGAACAAGCAAGAGGCAGCTGCCAAAAGTAAAGCTATTGTTGCTCAAAATAATAAGGCAAAAAGGGAAAAACCACCTACTGAAGCTCAAAAGAAAGCATACAAAAGGAAAATTGTCCTTTATCAGAGTCCCGCTATTTTTAATTCTGGTTTGAAGAGAAGTCAAGTCTGGAATTTACCTGATGATGAATTGAATAGACTATATCAAAGAATTATGAAGCAGAATGTATCATCTTCTAGAACAAGAAGTATTGTTAATTCAGATGCTCTACAGCCAAAGAGACCTAAAACAGTTGAGATTGTGGATGATTTTGATGATGTTTCACCAAGGATGGATTCTCCTGTTATTACTTCTGAAGCGTCTGCTGTATCTATACCTTCAGCTGTTAAGGTTACATCTTCTGAAAGGGTTCAATCTTCTGAACCACAGACTAGTTCTTCTACAATATTGCCTTGTGCTAAGAAGGTCAGTGTGCTAATTGATTTAGAAGGAGAAGATATGGGTAAGAAGGCTGAAAGAGAAGCTGCTAAAGCTAAGCAGGCTAGAGTGATACTTGAAAAAATGTATCAATTGAGAGGAATTGCTCCAGTTACGTTTTCTTGTATTTCTTCTACTAAAGCTAAAGATGTTCCTGAAACATCTGCGAATGTACCATCTAAGGAAGTTTATATACCTGGTAGGAGGATGAAGAGAATGTCTAAACGACGTCACACTACTCTAAGGCGATCTGTGAGATCAGATGGGTCATATACTTCTAAGATTCATCAGACTATTAGAGGGAGTTCTTTAGATTTAAAGGCTGCTGATTCAACTTTTATTAAAGAAGGATCTGTTGCTGTTTTTCCTGAAGGATCTCATGCTGTGTTGCTTAATTGGACATTGACTGACGGGGAGCTTAATAGTATTTATCGTCTGGATTATACTACTGTGGATTTCAATTTCTTGAAGGAAATACTGCATCTGGTGGATAGGCAAGATTTGAATACTCTGTATGGTATTGTTACTAAGCATTATGATATTCATACACCACAGGGTTCTGGTTTATTATTATTGGGTGATCTTCAAGTGTTGTTTGATTCTAAATCTCCAAATGGTAAAGGGTATCATATTTGGAAGAATTCACATCGATGGAAGGTTGAGACTTGGAGATTTTATCCTTTTCCGTGTGTACATGTGGTGGAAACACAGAGTGGGATTACTGTCTGTATGTTTGCTGATAAGAATTATCCATTGTCTATGAGGTTGATGGAAAGAATGCTTAGACAGAAGTTGGAAGTTCCTCCAGATCCAGTTGGTAATGATAAGTTGCATGCTGAACAATGTGTTGGGATTATTAAGACTCAGCTTCTGCAACTTAAAGATTCATCTTGACTCTGGTATTGTGTATAGTTTGTATTATATTTGTTTTGTATTATTTTTATTAGTTAAAAAAAAATCTTTTTGGTTTTGTCTAACTTTTATTGCAGGTTTGTTGTACATTGTATATGGTTTTTGACTCACCAGATGTACCTTGTGTATATCAAAGAGTTGGCTAGTCCAAAGGGTACAGCTTTGGTAAAGACACATCAAATCTGTTGATAGCTGTAATGGTTTGCTCAAAATCATAGGGTTTGCAACTACCCATGCTTAATTGTTGAGAGTTGTATGGTCATCAATTCACCATGGTTTATTCCTTTTTGGAATCCAAGAATTGACTAGCCCACTTGTATATGGTTTGTGGTAAAGGCATTGGAATACCATATTTGGTAATCAATTCACCAATTCTAAGAATTGACTAGTCCTGAGCAAACGGCTACAGGTAAAGACATATCAAATCCGTTCATGGTTGCTGATTTGCTAATAAATTAGATGGTTATCAGTGTACCATGGTTTTCGAACTTAAACATATGGCTACTCCAGTAGTGATGGCTATTGGTAAAGAGACATCAAATCCATTATTTTCAATGATTCACCTCTCACAGGAGTTAACACACCTGGATGTGATGAGAATAGTATGAAACTACTATGTTTTGATGTATCTGTTGTCATTTGTTGCTGCAAAGATATGGAGTTTCAGAGTTTATTCATCAAAGAGATGTTTTTGATTTGATTCTTTGCTGCTGCTACAATCCTCTGAAGCGTTGAAGATCTATCAAGAAACTGGAACTTAACCAAGTCAAATTCCAGTTTAGGGGAGGATTGTTGGGAATTATGTAAAGTATGGATTATGCTGAAGTTTCTGCTGAAAGGATTCTACTGAAGTGTATGGATTCTGCCGAAGACATAATCATGCTGAAGTTATATAGTTATTAGTTTGTTTCTGCGGAAATAGTATTTCGTATATTCTAGAATAGTTAGGATATGCATGAGCTTTATTAGGAAGTGATTGTGTATATCTTATTTAGTTTTACGTAGCTCAAGATCTATCAAGATCTGTCTAGTTTCAACATCTCCTGCTATTCCTAATTATGTTACATCATATGCCTTTGTCATGGAGAGGTTATTATATACGGAACAGGAAGTTTAGAAGTTAATAGAATCATCAGTAATCGTAAATCACTTCTGTACAATTGAAGAGGCTTCAAATATGATAAACATCATATGCAGAGAGGTTACCGTTAGGGACCTCACTTACATCAAACAATGGCAACAACTGCAGGATTATCTCAATCGTTAAGTGTGTCATTGAGAATCAAAATAGTTTTTCATTAATTAATATAAGTTCTTAACTGTCAGTTTTATAAAATTATTCTGCAAAACAGATTATCGTTATAACTAAAAAATGTCAAACCACAAAATAAAAATGTAGACATAAGAAAACAATTAACGGCAAATACATATGAATACGATCAAATTGCTAATTTTGTTTTATTAGAAGATCTAGTTAGTTTTTTATAAACACCTATAAACTTAGAGCATCTGCAATGCCTACTTGATGAAGGACTTTCCATTATTTCAATAAGCTATTTAGATGACTTGTCCTATTGTAGCAAAAGCTTTGTGAAAAACTTTAAGGAAGAATACTTGCAGAACAACAAGTGTTTGAAGCAACTCACACAAGTGAATATTTTGTTGTTGAGTTCCATTTTACCACTCTGTGTGTATCAGTTCCTATTTGGGAAGCTATTGCAAGGACTAAGTTGCATTGGAGTGTTTTGTAAACGTAAGTAGATGTTCAAATAAAATATACTAACAAATGAGGTGACAAAATCTACAATTCTTCTATGACTTGGTGCATTGCTCTTATTTAATTACTTTTTTTCAAACTTAAAGTAAATAAAAACTATATAAGTACAAAATCTTGGGTGTCTCTGGCTTGCTACTCAAAATCAGGTTTTGATAAGAGGGTGGAATGGAGTTAACTACATGAGTTATATTTTTTGTGTTTGATATAAAGTTTAAGTTTTGGATACCTCATCGGCTTGAGTCACATTTACTAAAAATTTTGTTGTAGTAAAATAAAAAAATGAGATTTATTATATAAGATATGGCCTACAAAAGAATATTACTCAAACGACCCCATCAACCATGAATAAGGTTATTGGTTTCACATTCACTTTTTGTTTTTATATTCACTAACCAAACAATAACAATGGATATCATTCTTTAATTCTGAAACTCTTATACCGAACATACCTTTATAAGGTTGGTTGCCAGTGGTGTTGGCAAGCCCACGACAACAACCACCCGCATGCGACAACACCATTGAGAGGTGTTTGCTCACGTCGGCAACACACAACCTAGGATCACCAAAGGTGAAATGTTCACTACCTATGGAAATGTGTAGGTAAGGGCCCTATAAATAAACTATCCGTTACTTTATTTTTAAAAAATAAATAAATTAAAAAATAAAAGAGTCACTACCTTAATTTTTGCCTATAAATACCCTTTACTTCAATGTTTTTAAAAAAACAACTTCTCATTTTATATACTTTCATACTCTCAGCTGTATCATTCTACTCTCAATTTACTACCAAAATGTCTCAAAAAACACTCCTCGAAACACAAAACGTCAACAATGAAACATTACCCGATACACTCCTCCGACACCCGAAGGAACATTCACTCTAGGAAATACTTCACTGTCAAACCAACAAACCAACTTACGACCACAATCATTCTTTTATAACCAACCTTACCAAAACCCATACCCTCAACAAAATGCTTTTAGCCAGTTCTCTCAACAAAACGCAGTAACTCAGTTCTCACAATGAAACGCGTCATTCGACAACCCTAACTACGGCTCACAAACCTATACGAGCGGTTCGTCATAACAACCAAAAATAAACCAGCCTATGTCTCTCATTCCTCCATTTAATCTTGACGAAATGTACTCACATCAACTTTCGAAGACCATGGCTCCCGTTGGTGAGGAGTCTCACGTCGAAGAAGCCCCCAAGTTTTGATGAAGAAGATGACAAGAAGACGCCAAAAGAAGGCGGTTCGAAATGACGAAGAACAACAACTAAGGTCTACTCCATGAAAACCTGAAGAAGAAACTGCATTGTGCAAAGCTTGGGCTTATATATCCAAAGATAACGTTGTTGGTAATGCGAGTAAGTATGCTCGATTTTAGAATGCGGTTTTAGACCGCTTGCATATAGATAGTCCTATAACCCAACATCGGACGTCCGATATGATAAACGTTAAATGAAAGACGGTGCGACCAAAAGTTGCTCAAATTTATGTTGTGTACGGTAACGTCTTTCGGACGATGATGAGTGGAGCCGGAGACGGTGATTACGTAAAAAAAGCAATGCTGAAATATCAAGTTGATATCGAACTGCGTTTACACTTTTGCATTGTTGGGAGGTGTTGAAGGAATGTCCGTGATGGAGAGACGTGGTTTTCCGATCTTTGAAGCAACGTAACACGAAAAGAGCAGGAGATACAATTCTTCGGGCTCTACTTCAGGATTCAACACGTCGCAGTTTGTGCAGGGTAGTTTTAATTTAAACTAGCAAGCTGGAGACGACGAAGATGAGGTAGTACAGGAAGTTCGACGTCCAATGGGCAGGGACTGAGCAAAAGCATTGAAGAAGAAAGGGGTGGCATCATCGACAAGTTCAGGATGTGACGTTGAGATGGAAAGTGAAGTGGTGTTATGAGTGAGAGTAACCTAAGAGCATCCGTAATGCATTGGTTTACATATGATTCTTTACTATTTGGAAAAGCTTTTTACTTCAACCAATCAATTTAAAACATTTTTTAAAGCATTCGCAATGCATTGATTTACGTATGACTTTGTTTAATTAAAGTAACACCATTACAATTTTAACCATTAGAAAGTTTAATTGTTTATTTTTCATTTTAACCATTCAAAAGAGACTTTAGTGAAAAAATATTTTATTTGATTAGTTAAAAAATGTAATGATGTTACTTCTATTAAATTGCCTAATTTTTATAACCTAAAATAATTTTGAGACCGGATGATGTCGTATGTAATTAAGGGCCCGTTTGTTTAGGGGTAATGAAATGAAAGATCGGAATTAATTTTGAAAACAAATGTTTGTTTCGAGTTTTGGGTTATCAAACAGTAACTGACACCCTTAAATAAAGGTTTTGATTAAAAAAACCCACCAATTTCTCTTGGCTATCTGACATATCCGCTGTTATCTTTTACTTTTGTACATAATTGTGGGCCATTTTGATTTCTTATCCACAAACTAGTGTACGTCCCTCTTTTAGTATTTCATTATCTTTTTTATTTTTAAATAATTTGTTATTTTTATGTGATATTTAGTTTATAAATTAATTTTTTTATATATAATAATATATTTTTTCTCTCTAAATCCAAACTCAAATACAAATTTAAATCCGAATCCAAATCTAAATCTTAAACCCATTTACAAACCAAACGGGCCCAAGAATGTCTTAAAGTTGTGTCGTACAAACGTTATGTCCGTATTGTGTTTAGAAGACCACATTTAGTCTACGGTGTCTACCTCAATAGCAAGTACCAAACTTTTACTATTCATTTCTGGTTTCACACTTTATGCTTCAACTTTAATAAAATTTTCAATATAAACTTAAACTTGTACTGGTAAGATATACGTAAAATCATTTCAATATTAACTTTCATCATTATACTATAACACTCAGTTCTCGAGTTGAAATGGAAGAGGAAAGGAAAGGAAATGGATAGGTTTTTGTGTTCTTAAGTTTTTTTTAAAGGAGGAAATGGAAGTGGAAAAGAAATAGAGAGGAAGTTTTGTTAAGTAAATCTTCCTTCCACTTTTGGGAGGAAAGGGAAAGGAAATGAAACCTTATGTTGTGTAAAGACTAATATACCCTTTTTAAAAGATTTAACATCAACAACAAAAGGGCATATATGTAAATTGACTAAGTAATTTTCCTTTTCCTCCCACTCAAAAACATGATTATGATTACTTTCCTTTTCCTTTCCTCTATCTCAAGAACATAACAACTAACACTCACTTTCCTTTTCTATTTCTTTTCCCTTTTCCATTCTTTTCCATTTCCCTTCACTCAAAACTCGAGAACTGAGCGTAAAACTTATATTCAAATTAACTAATATTCGCTTACAATATCAATATATTCCTGTCATAACGCGAAAGCAATAAATCCTTGTTAAACAACAAAGGACTAAATTTAAATTGTGATCAAGAAATTTAGTTTTGATTCAAAGAATATTAAAGTCTAAATTTGTAATAATGACAATGATAAATATTGATAATCAAGAAACGAGATCTTTCAATGGTAGTCCAATGATGTAAATCACGTAAATGTAAAACGGTGGCCTTGCATTTAAATGTTATTCATGTGTTCTTATAATTTTGTTACACAATTTATCTTTATCAGATATTTCTTGAAATCATCTGATGGGTTAATGGAAGGGTTTTTTTTTTTTTTTTTTTTTTTTTTTTTTTTTTTTTTGAACGACAAGTTGAAGATCAATTTAGTCAAGTGATTTATACGTGTCGGATAAGCTTAATATTTTCTAATAATCTTTACATGTGATTGACTTAATAGTATACTTAGCATAACAAGCGGAACAATGGATGGTTGATTTCAAGCTTAAGACTTAAGAGCAAACCTTACATGAGTTACATGCATGTTCCACTAGTAGACAATGAATTAAGGAAAAATTGCAAAGTTGTCAAACATAGCCCGTTTTGTTATTCCATTTACAGATAAATAAACATCTAATCAACTAGCTAGGGTAAATGATAACAAAGAAAACTATTGAAGAACCTAATTAAGGAAAGGTAAATAATCACACTAAGCATTATACGGGTAATTCATTATTGCTAATTATTTGGAATTATTTGAGACGTGATTCTAAAGTAATTAGATTTATTTTAATTTGAACACAGGTACATTAGGAACCCTAATTTCCCTTTTTTAGTCAAATTCACTATTATTACTCACCAATCCCTCTGGAAGATAAGAATGTGCATCCCATTTTCATGACAATTATTAAATTAAACATTTAGAGTCAGTTTTGTTATTAAATAATTATCTGAATGAGTTTAACAATTGGGTAGTTGTGTAGCTCGATTAAAATTAGATGCTCTTTATGTACGTATTAAAATTAGCTGCTCTTTCTGTAGAAAATAGGTGGTTCGTATATGACATGAATTAGATGTATGCCAAATGGTACAATATTATAAATATAAATATCAGGTTGTATATCATTATATTTCTTTAAGAAATAAATTACCAGAAAAATTGAATTTGAGACATATTTATGTATGTGTGTTTTACCAATCTGATTATGTCTGTTAAACTCATTATCGGGTTTTCGTCAGGTTAAGCCGGCAACTTAGACAAGCTAACCACCGAACACCACAAGTAGCACAATAGATTACAATGGATTAGTTCATTTTAACCTTCTTTATTTAATCACTCAATATAATAGATAGCGAAATTGAAAGGGGAATGGATTCACTATGAAGAAATATAAAGATAACAAGAATAAAATTTGTTTTTAGCCACACATTTCAAATGGAAAAAGAGAGTTTCATGGAGATGCATTTTTTTTATAGATGCATTTGACATATGCGATGTGGTTATTTCTCATCCTTCTCATTTTACTTTTATTTCTTATTTGATCCTTACTCAATTTGAAAGATAGATACATCTAATTAATACATTACTTCGTATATGGTGCATATATGTTGGACATTTCTTTCGTTACAAACCAAATGCGCATTGTTTCGGTTCAGGATCTTATGAAAAGGAGAAAAAGTTTAGTAAATATAAAGTGGTGCCGCATGTTAACAAATGTCTCCTTTTTTATTTTTGTCACTATTTTTTGCTATTTTCACTCTTAACCGATGAACATTGTGTTGTTCATCATAGTATAATCAAAGATCATTACATAAAAATTTTGTTAATCAAATCAAACTGATGAAAATTGTGATATCAATATATATAAGAAAACTGTGATGCTATTCATAAAAAAACAGATAAAGATTGTGATAACAGAAAAGAAAAAAGTTTTTCAATAAAAAAATTGTTTAACAACATAATCTAATCGATGAACACTTTGTGATTTTGTTTATTAAAGAAAACTGATGAATATTATGACAATAAAAAAAATTATTTAAAAAAATTGATAAACAATATGATCTAACTGATTAACATTGTGATGTTGTTTAAGAAAGAAAACTGATGAACATTTTGATAACAAAAAAAAAAAGAAAAAGTTTTCAAAATAAAAACTGATAAAAAACGTGATCTAACTGATGAACACTGTGATGTTCATAATAGCCGAATCAAAGATTATCCTAGAATATTGGTTTATATAAAAAATACTAAAATATTAGAGTAAAATACACGGTTAGTCCCTAATCTTGTACTTACGCATCACGCTGGGACAAAAGTTGTCTTTTTCATCGCCGGGAGTCCAAAATAAGTTTTTTATAGGCTAAACTCGTCCCTTGACCATTAACGCCGAGGTCAACGTCTGATTTATATTAGTTAGTCGAGGGTACTATAGTCCATACACATTTATACCACCCTTTAGTTAATTTTAACCCAAGACAATTCCACCAACACAGAAAAGGGTGATTGTTTGAGCTAATTAAATCATTACACCTAGCATGTTAAGTATGACTTTATAAAAAAAGTCAACTGCTAAACAATGTATGATCTCACAGAATTTAACCCATAGGACAAACAAACAAATATTATACATAACCAAATATTTAGCAAGTTGACTTATAACAGTCAACTATATGTTCAATGTTTGATGCAACTGGAAAATAACTGAAACTACAGAGTCATTGTCTGATACATAGTTCTACTAACATTTCACAAAATATAAAAGATGATGCAGTTTCCACTTCAAAACGTTCAAATGTTGAACCTTCAAAAAATCTACACATTAGTCGTCGATATCCATAAACTGATGAACACACAAAACATGAACCTTAAAGTGATGATGATACTGCTACCTTGTCTACAAAAACAAGTATGCAAACAACAAACATATAATGTTAATACAAATAAGCCGTGAAAACGTTTATTTATATTTTACGATCTTCTAATGTTTTGTCGATAACAAATATAAAATCATTTTAACGTAACAAATAGAGTACGTAAATAGTTTGAGTTAATAGCTTTCTAACACACTTACGCTTTCACATAAAACACTAAAACAAGTATAAGTGATTTTATGATTTAGATAAATATGTACAACAACTAGTGTTTACATATTGGGTTAAACATATACTTAAACTAAGTATACTAAAATGGGTAAAAACTAAGTGTATGCTAAATTGGGTAAAAACAAGTACATACTAAATAAGTAAAAACTAGCAAATGGTTTTGACCTATAACCCATGGTTTTATTTATACCACTTAACCAAGTTCATTGTATCTAGAATGAAAACCATGGATCAACCCATAACTCATGACCCATGACCCATAACCAAAAATACCCATGGGCAAAGAGGAGCGGACCACGGATCCCTAGCTTTGTGCTAGCCGGATCCCTTGTGGTAGGGATCCGTGGGATCCGGGGAAACAGAAGAGAATTTCCTCTATAAATAGAGAGCCATTTCTTCCTCTCTATGTGTGCTTTTTCATATATACTTCCCCAAAGTATTATAACCCTCTAACCTCAGATCTAAGTGATCTATGTAGTTTGTCTTTTGTTTTAGTGTGATCTACTAGGTTCCTCCTAAAGGAAAGATCACCACTTCTTGAAGACGTGCAAGCTCAAGTCCATGAGTTGCCATGCTTTGTCATCATCAAGACAACGAAGGTTCTCTTGTTGATAGATCTACCTTTCTCCATAGACGTTGGGTTGAAGGCATTAGTGAAGAATGCCAAAAGTGTAAAGATGCAAGCATTAGTGAAAGATGTTCATCATTCGTGTCAAGGCATTAGTGAAGAATGCTAAAGGTGTCAAGACGAAGGCATTAGTGAAGGGTGCCAAGCGTTGTGTCAAAGGCATTAGTGAAGGATGCCAAAGAATCAAATCAAGTAGCATTTGGGAAGAATGCTTAGGTCGTATAATCGATGAGGTGCATCGTTATACATATAAGTATTTGTTTATTTACAAGGATGGTGATATCCTTCATGGTGTTGTAACAAGGAGTAGATCTCCTTGAGATTAGGTGTTGTGTCGTGAAGGTGTAGTTCACCTAAGGTGTGAAAGAACTAGGTACTTAGCCTGGTACCCAATAAAGGGTAGGCGACGTTGTGAAGGATTAGTTCTCCTAAGGTGTGAAAGAACTCGGTGGTTAGCCTAGCACCGTATAAAGGGTAGGCGACGTTGTGTTAGGTGTGGTTCGCCTTGGTGTGAAAGATCTTGGTATTTAGCTTTGTACCGGAAAAAGGTTAAGCGACGTTGTGAAGGCTTCTCCGCCATAAGGAGTTGGTGTAGTGTTTACGAACTCTCGAGTAGGTGACTCGGGGAGTGGAGTAGGGCAAGGAAGGTGTCCTTGTAGCCGAACCACTATAAATACTTGTGTCGTGGTGATGTGCTTCTTACTCTTTATCTTTCATTACACGTTTATATATCTATCTATCGACGTCCAACATAAACAATCAAATAGATTGACATAAGTCGATCTAAATATTTAAAAGGAAGTTTTAAATTGGTAAAACTATTCAACCCCCCCTTCTAGTTTTCCACAATTGGCATCAGAGCTTCGTTACCAAGTTTCTTAAAGTATGTTGTACTTTAAAGACTTGATACGATCCGTGTATGTTTGAAAACTACAAAGAAGGATTATCTTCATCATATTTTAAAATCACTATATTGTTTATTGTTGGACAATGATAGAATGCTCTAACATTTGTTTTAAGCACTATCCATACTTGAGTTTGGAGCTACCAAGAAGAACATAAAGAACTTATCTAAATATTTCCTTTCGCAAAAAGAATATTTAGCCAATGTATGATTACTAATCACTTGCTTTTAATTTTATTATTGAAATCATAGTTGCATGATTGATTAGTAATTGTTCTAATAGTTTTCTATATTAAAGTCATTATCAAAAATAGTATCCTTCGACTTATTTGTAGAAACTACACTATGATTTCGTAATAATGACATCTTGGTTATTTGATAACCATTATCATTATTCATCACAAAGAATTTATTGACACTTCATCTATGTCTATAAATTTTCATGTGAAATTTCTTATGTTATAATAAAATGGGATTTTATTATAATGTTTGAAAAGGTTCCCAAGAATTATGACTAATTCTTAAAAAGGGAATCTCGTCTGATAGGAATAGTACTGATTCTTCAAAAACCTCAAATCACAAGTTTTAGAACATTAACACCAAAACACTAGGTATCTTAGAACTCCCAAACCAAAGTTATCAAGGAATTTCTTGAGCTGACTTTTACTGTCATGCCGGATCCCTAAGTTTATACTAGACGGATCCCAAATGAGAGGGATCCACGGGATCCGTGCAACAGAAGACAGTATAAGCTAAAAATGATCACTGTGGATGTTCCACCATCACTCATTTCACAGACTCACGAACAAAGACTCAGTTACTGTTCACAGGAGCTAATTGATCATTTTTCTCAAGCCTAACAATCACGTGTGTAAGTTTAATATTCACTACATTGTTAATCTAATTCCTTGATTCTTAGAATTACAATTACTTCATCTTTAAGAGTTGGGTTCAAATGGGTTTTCCATAATTTGTCATCACATTGTTGTCTAAAGATAATCTAAATCTAAGATTTAACATTGTTAATACAAATTAAACACATTTCTTGAACCCAACAAAGATGATGAGAGCAAAATTGTGATAAAACCCTCTAGGTTACTATTCACCATTAACACCACATTATGGTTACATTGTTTAGGAACATCATGCCAAGCAACAAGCAACAAGATTACCAAGACACCGCCCACTACATACCCATGTATCATAGGAAAAATGGCTTAAGTCCGGACGATAGAATAGCATTTAAGTTGCTCGAAAGGAGACTCTTTCATGAAGGTAGAGTTGTTGATCCATCATTTCTTGCAAATACTGACATAAGGGAAGTTTTTGCAACTATTGGGTTTGATTGTTTATTGGATATAAACGAACAAATTTGCCCGGTCTTTGTACTTGAGTTTTACAAGACAATGGGGATAATAAGAAATGATGACGGGTCCATCTCAATTGAATTCACCATCAATGAGCGAGAGTTTAGTCTTTCTCTTATAGAGTTTGGAAGAATTATAGGAGTTCCATTTCAATGCATTTGTATGTACTCGAATGAATGGTCTTTGGAACAACTACACACAATGGTTGATCATCATGATATTTACTACAATTTGATCCCGGAAGCAACCACGGTGAGGGACACCGTGTTCATGCCAAAAGCCTCACCATCAAGAGTCACAAGGAAGTCAAAAGTGATCCATAGGGATCCTTTTCAAATGGAGCTTTCGGAAATGTATGCATTGTATAGGAAGTGGGAGGATGTAATAAGAGAAAATGTGGTATGCCTAGTAGGGAACAAGGACCACCCCAACGCATGTCTAAGCTTCATGATCTATTGCCTAGTGACCAATACTCAATTCAACCTTGCCTACTACATGGTAAAAAGAATGGCAAGTGTTAGAAGCATGGACAAGATGGTGCTTCCATACGCAATGCTTTTAACCCGTCTCGCCAAATTCATCTTTGCTTTAGACCCTTCTCCACAATCCCTTGATCATAGCTTTTGCAATAAGGTTATGGTACCATTGACCGAAGGTAGAACAACAAGGCTTATGGTGGAAGGCAAGAGACCACACCCACCCACGGACTCCTTAGACGAAAGGGAAAGGCAAGGAGAAGGTGGAGATGAAGGGAGTAGTAGCAACCCACTCGCAAATATCAATCTTGACCCCTTAGACTACATTAATCAATTGCCAAACATCCCAAATGAATCACCCGAATGGCAACAAACCAAGGGAATCTTCAAATGCTTCGCCAATCTCTTAAAGAAGAAGAAGTGAAGATAGTTTGATAAAGAGTGAAGGACGGGTAAAGAAGTGAAGAAGGAGGAGAAAGGTAAGGTTTGAAGAATCAAACTTTGATGAACAATTTCAAACAATTGTTTGTAAACTTTTTAAATTATGCTTGTAGTTTGTAGGTATGGCCATATCATGGCACCAAACAATTCTAACGTAGGTATTTGGAAAATGAGATTTTACGACCCTTGAATGGTCGTCGTCACTCATTCTAGGAATTCTAGCTATCTCCACTTTGCGATACATCATAGTAGTTGTGCTCGTACGTTTAGTTCCCATAGAAACCACTAGGAAGTGCATTTACTAAGAAGTGCAAAATTTCACATTTGCTGAAAGCCTTCTGATCTGCAGTAGGCGGATCCCAGCATTTGTACTAGACGGATCCCTCCCAGAAGGGAACCGTGGGATCCGTGATATCTGATATGCAATACAGATTTGAGTACATCAAAACATTCTATTAGATCATCTCCAACTAGTCAAACATAAGATACTAGAGCCAATTAAGTTTTTCTCAAATAGTTGAAGATCTCACTCGCATCCAAGACCTATCTAGGATACATCCTTGAAAGATTTTTGATTTTTCCACTAGTCAAAACTCACCATAATTCCGCTCTAACACTCACACATTATCTATCACTCTTGATAGCACTTAGTTAGGTATATCTTTCATTTTTAGCAAATTAATCTCACTCACCTTTTAATCAAATTAAGGCCAAAAATTGTTTTTCAATTCTTTTTATTTTTTAAGGATTTTAGTAAATTCCTATTAGGATATCATCTGAGTTCTAGGACTTGTTATCACCACTTCTCCACATCAAATTAAATGGAATCATTGTCAAACATATAGTTAGACTACCCAAAGTCAAATTTTCTTGGCCAAAATCATTGTTAAACACCATTACTTGTTAAGGTTAAGGGTTTGAGATATCCAACAGCTAAAGACTTCAAAATTAAGTCAAACTCTCGAAATCCATTAATAACTAACCTTACAAAAGCATAATGATTTCACCTAGACCCTGTCTGATATCCGGATCCCTGGTCTTTAACCAGGCGGATCCCTACTGAGAGGGATCCGCGGGATCCGTAGATGCAGAGAACATAAATCAGCTCCTATATTCAAACTCATGTCACCTTTTGGTTCTCTAACCACTCTTAGCATACATTAATTATCTTCCTAGAGCTGATCAAAATCTCAAGAGCATGCTTAGTCTTCTAAGTGGTCAAGAATTTAATTCCCAAATTTAAATTACTCTTTATAAACCAAACAATCTTAGGCTTATGGCAACATCCTCAATTACCTTTCAAAAATCAGAAATTAGAAGCTCACGTTAGCACCTTCATCATGACTAAGGCTCTTAGCAACAACTCCTCAAACATAGGATCATCCAAAAGAAAGAGTCAAATGATCCATGAAATTTCATCCACCGAAACATCTCCCATTAGAGACAATGACTCTAGAATCCCACCTCATCAAACCCATCCAACAAAAGCTAAGAGAACCGCAAGGATTAGCATCAAACCTTTCCAACTAGAAAAAGGATCATCTAGTTCCAAACCAAACATGGCTAGTTCTAGCAAGCCATCAGAACCTTCATTCGTTGAGAATGGACTACACTCCTTGAATGAGCCTCTTCCTCATCCAAACATATACTCATTGTTCCATTCATCACCAAGAACCTCTCATTCGCCAACCTTTTCATTAAATCGGGAACCACCTACAACACCAACTAGCCCATCATGGGAGACAAGGAACAACCTTGATCATATGGAAGAAGTTCCATTACCACCCTCATTTTTAGAACCTCTCCCTACTTCTCAAAATGAAGACCCTCAAACACACATTGAGCCCCCTCAAAACATCCTTTTTCCTTTGGGGCCAAACCAAGACAATATTTGCCCAAATTGTCTACAACTCAAGGACTTATTCAAGAAGTACGAAATGAGATACATTTCATGTTCAATCATCTTCTTGCAAAGTTAGATCAACTCAACAAATCCACTCATCCCTAGACTTAAGCACATTGTCAATCCCGAAATAAGATTAGCATTAGTAGTACTTATATGGCTAAAGTTCATTCTCTTAGTTTTTAGAGATTTGGTTGTGTATCTCTTGTTTTATTGAATGAATACTTATTTGCTATGATTATTATGTGTGTTGTGCTTGTTATATTGTACATATATCTCATTCCCTCAAATAGCACTCCTTGACATCTCTTCACTGCTGAAGAAACTGTAACAGATAGCCGGATCCCTTCCAGATAACTAGACGGATCCCTCCTTGAAGGGAACCGTGGGATCCGTGGTACAGAAGCACAAATTTCTACTAACTTGAGTCTCTTTTGCAGGAAATTATGCACTATACTCTTGTTTTTCTAACCTTTGTCTTGTAGTTATTCAAAATACACATGAAGATATTGACACCATAAAGCTAGGGGGAGCTTTGTGTCAAACGACATTGCAAAATCATTTGCAAACTTAATCCAATTTTTGGGTTACACTTCATGACACCCCATTGCAACATTGCAATATTTAAGGGGGAGCACGTTCTCGTCACTTAGACGAACCATTTGCAAACTTAATTGCAAACACAATTAGTTTATTTTACGTTATGTCCTTGACGCCCTTTCAAAGGGATGGACTCGTCAAGGGGGAGTTAAGACGAGTACCATTCCCGTCACTTGCTCTCTTTACATTTTTACATTTTTTCTCTTTCTCTTATAAAAATTGTGTTAGTTTCTTTTAACACTTTTTGTTTCGACAAAAAGGGGGAGAAGAAAGTAAAAACTACAAATTCAAAATTTTACGAATTTTAGATTTTTCCTTAAAATAATTTTATGTTTTGTCATCAACAAAAAGGGGGAGATTGTTAATACAAATAAGCCGTGAAAACGTTTATTTATATTTTATGATCTTCTAATGTTTTGTCGATAACAAATATAAAATCAATTTAACGAAACAAATAGAGTACGTAAATAGTTTGAGTTAATAGCTTTCTAACACACTTGCGCTTTCACATAAAACACTAAAACAAGTATAAGTGATTTTATGATTTAGATAAATATGTACAACAACTAGTGTTTACATATTGGGTTAAACATATACTTAAACTAAGTATACTAAAATGGGTAAAAACTAAGTGTATGCTAAATTGGGTAAAAACAAGTATATACTAAATAAGTAAAAACTAGCAAATGGTTTTGACCCATAACCCATGGTTTTATTTATACCACTTAACCAAGTTCATTGTATCTAGAATGAAAACCATGGATCAACCCATAACCCATGACCCATGACCCATAACCAAAAATACCCATGGGCAAAGAGGAGCGGACCACGGATCCCTAGCTTTGTGCTAGCCGGATCCCTTGTGGTAGGGATCCGTGGGATCCGGGGAAACAGAAGAGAATTTCCTCTATAAATAGAGAGTCATTTCTTCCTCTCTATGTGTGCTTTTTCATATATACTTCCCCAAAGTATTCTAACCCTCTAACCTCAGATCTAAGTGATCTATGTAGTTTGTCTTTTGTTTTAGTGTGATCTACTAGGTTCCTCCTAAAGGAAAGATCACCACTTCTTGAAGACGTGCAAGCTCAAGTCCATGAGTTGCCATGCTTTGTCATCATCAAGACAACGAAGGTTCTCTTGTTGATAGATCTACCTTTCTCCATAGACGTTGGGTTGAAGGCATTAGTGAAGAATGCCGAAAGTGTAAAGATGCAAGCATTAGTGAAAGATGTTCATCATTCGTGTCAAGGCATTAGTGAAGAATGCTAAAGGTGTCAAGACGAAGGCATTAGTGAAGGGTGCCAAGCGTTGTGTCAAAGGAATTAGTGAAGGATGCCAAAGAATCAAATCAAGTAGCATTTGGGAAGAATGCTTAGGTCGTATAATCGATGAGGTGCATCTTTATACATATAAGTATTTGTTTATTTACAAGGATGGTGATATCCTTGATGGTGTTGTAACAAGGAGTAGATCTCCTTGAGATTAGGTGTTGTGTTGTGAAGGTGTAGTTCACCTAAGGTGTGAAAGAACTAGGTACTTAGCCTAGTACCTAATAAAGGGTAGGCGACGTTGTAAATGATTAGTTCTCCTAAGGTGTGAAAGAACTCGGTGGTTAGCCTAGCACCGTATAAAGGGTAGGCGACGTTGTGTTAGGTGTGGTTCGCCTTGGTGTGAAAGAACTCGGTATTTAGCTTTGTACCGGAAAAAGGTTAAGCGACGTTGTGAAGACTTCTCCGCCATAAGGAGTTGGTGTAGTGTTTACGAACTCTCGAGTAGGTGACTCGGGGAGTGGAGTAGGGCAAGGAAGGTGTCCTTTTAGCTGAACCACTATAAATACTTGTGTCGTGGTGATGTGCTTCTTACTCTTTATCTTTCATTACACGTTTATATATCTATCTATCGACGTCCAACATAAACAATCAAATAGATTGACATAAGTCGATCTAAATATTTAAAAGGAAGTTTTAAATTGGTAAAACTATTCAACCCCCCCTTCTAGTTTTCCACGTATAAGTTAGGTAATATACTATTACATCTTAAAAGAATTAAACACATGACATGGTATTCATCATTGAAACATCACCTAGGATGGCCTTTGGGCGAAAAGTGAAACTACGCAGTTTGTAATCCTTTCTCTGCTTCTAAAGGGTGTCTTCACACCGCTAGAAACATCAGCAGCAGCACCACCAACCCTTTTAGCCTTCTCATTCCCATCAAAACCAGCTAAGTTTTCAACATCAAAACCTGCAAACTCAACCATTTTAGCCTTCCCCTTCCCATCAAAACCTCGCTTAAATTGTTGAACAAATTATTTCCCCTTTTGTTTGTGCAAAACATCCTCTTCCTCAAGCAGCTTTCCTTTTCTTTTAATTTTCTCTCTTTTTTATCTACAACCCCATCTTCCTCTTTGATTACAACACCACCTTTCACTGTTAGTGTCTTGGTTCCACTCCCCTGCATTTTTTTCCTATCCATCCCCTGCCATTTACGTCTAGTCCTAAAAGGTGTTGGACTAACCATTCGAAAGTTAGCATCTTGCTCTACCCAACCCACAACTTCAAAACTTATGTTTTTTAAGTAAAATTATGCTAAATTTTGGGGCTTGTGTGCAACAAAGATATCAACTGACTCATGTGTTCAGCCAGTGCAAATAAAGTATGAACATCATCATCATTATGAATCAAATGCAAACCATTTTCTAGAGATTCTTTAGGAACACAGAAAAATAACGCCCAATTTTGTTCATTAATGTCTGATAATACATTATCAAGGCTTGAACTAAATATATCCCTATCACTGGTAAAGGTACACGGATTACTTAATGAACCTTTTTCATACATGAGTGGGCTATAATCAAAAAACCCATTACAGTGGATTCTGAACAAGACCTCACCTTCTTCTTCTTCCTGAACATCCTTAAAAGTTGACACGAATATGCTCTTGTCTTTCATGGTTTTACTTTGTATTTTTACGAATGGGTTTGACTTGATGTGTGTTTCAGTACGTGAGTGTGGATGTATTTAGGTTTGGTTTGGATTTTTCTTGATTGGGTCGGGTTATTATGAGAGTTTTTATGTTTTCGGATCTTATTAGTTAGCTTTATTTGGTGTTTAGCAACACATTAATTATGTATGATCGTATCAAGGAAGCCAAAGGTCAAGTTGCAAGGTAATAATTTTTTTATGTCACACTTGGTCTCTGAATTTGGTCAGTTAGCCGTTTTTTGCACTTAAAATTCCCGCTTATTTTTATTACAGAAACGTGACTATTTGTCTTTTTACTAACTTCACAATTAGTCCCTGAATTTGGAAGGTCCCGTTGTTTTTTCTATTTATGGGTTAATACCCTATACCATTTTCATACCAACAATCAAAAAATACATATTCTCACAAAATCACAACAATCTGCGAATGGCTAACTTCCCATGTCTTCAAGAACTCGCCAAAGCTTCCAAGTCTGACTACATGTTTGACCCGATTTCTCTCTTTTATCAGAGAGAAAACGATAAGGACATCCAGATAGCTAATGGGCTCCAACAGACTTTGTCTGACTTGATTCTTGGTATGAAGGAAACCCAAGAATATATCTCTGAGCTCGAAGGCTTTCAACCTTCGGTGATGAACTACAAGTTTCTTGTGGATCTTCGCAAGAAGCAAAAGGTAAATGTCTTGAAGGCCTTGGAGATACGTAAGATAATCTGTCAAACACACTCTCAGGTGTTTGACAGGAACAACTTCCTTGACGATCTTAGGAAGGCAAAGTGATGTGAAGGGAAATCAAGTGGTTATGTTTTCCTATTTTTTTTGGAAAAATATGTACTGAATATTTAATGTTTAATATGAAATTAATGAATCTATATGTTATGTTCTTGTGTTATAATTTGTTAATTTTATTGTTAATTTTTGTATTCCTCTTTGATTGTTGTTATATCTGTTTTGATTGTATTGGGTGTTGGTAGAACTATGGTCCTTGCATAAACAGTGTAATAATATAGGGGACTAAGGTTTTAGTCCCCTATCATGTCCTCACATTTGCATAAAGTTATAGGAAGCACTTTATTCTCACATTTTACCCCAAATTTGAATTTATAAACTTAAAGCCTCAATTAAGTAAAATTGCATCAAAATGGGTAAATCTAGAGCTCGTAAACAGATTAAATGCTCCAAATGTCAAACTGTTGGACATAATAAGTCTAGGTGTCACAAGGATCAAGTACCAAAACCAACAAAGGAAACGAAGGTGCGAGGTAGAAAAAGGCATTCTGATGGCAGAAGGCAATGGGTATTCATTTAATTATCATTTGCATAACGATTGTTCTTGTGTGTTTACATTCTAGTTGATGTGCAAATCTATTACTTTTGCAGTGGATAGATGAAGACGATATAAGGCAGACTATGGAACAAGAGTTTCTTGAAGCTCTTAATGAGCAAGAAGAAGAACACACAATGTTGGAGGAAGATGAAAAGCAGACAAGGATGGATGAAGAAGCATTCCAACAGTTTTTGGAAGAGGAGAGAATGTACAAAAGAATTGAAGAGGAAAGGAAGAGGAAAAATTAACTAGATGTGCTGGATAACAAATGTTGATCTACTGTTAAAAGGTTGTAGGCTTGTAGCCATTTTTAATTTGGACACTATCATGTTTGAAATAAATTTGTTTTTGTTGACTTTATAAGTCATAATTGGTTATTCCAAACACCCCCTAAACTGCGTATGTTGACTCGATTTTAAGCATTTATGTTGTCTTTACTCCCATCTACTTGTTCAACAACCACAACTCCCATCTACTTATATAATACACCTTAAGTCATCAATTCTTGATTATAGCAACATATTATCACCATGGATGCAGAAAATGGTTGTCAAATGGTATGCCTTGACTGTTAGGTTGAAAATGAAAACAAGGCTTGATTGACCTTTTTTGCAAGGCGTCCACCTTATAGAGATTTCATGTGGTATGTTCTGTCCAGTGTGCCTTGACAGAAGGGGAAACACATCTTATACTGGTAGAGATGGTGTTACAAGGGAAAACACAACTACATGAGATAGTGGTGGATATGTAATGGGTATACATATTTTTGCATCTACTAGAGTTGGTGCTTCCTTGGGCAGTGATGAAGAAGAGAGTGAACCACCTGCAGCTGAAATAGCAAGTGGAAAACGCCCAAGCCAAACATCACGTGAAGCACCTGCAACTGAAAGACCAAATGGAGAACGCCCAAGACAAACACCACGTGAACCACCTGCAACTGAAAGACCAAATGGATCACCTACTAGTCAATTAACCAAGTGAATTACCTGCAAGAAATGTTATGTTGTCTTTCAGTCTAAATGTAACTTAACTGATATGTGTGTACTTCTTTTGTTATAAGAATTGAATTTTGGTTACAATTTTTTATCTGTTGACTTTATAAGTCAAATTGTGTTATTCCAAACAACCCCTAAACTACACATCCAATTGCAACATGAACAACGTAAACAACAAAACCAAAACTACAAATGCAAACAAAAGATATTTTAAAGACTAAAACAATTCGTTGTGGTTACTCTAACTTTTTTTGTTTATGTTGACTTTGATAAGGATTTGAAACGTACGCTTTTAAGGGGTCATTTAAGCCCTAAATCGACATATTTTATATCCACTGCTTAAATCGTTCCTTTTCACTTTTTAGGTCTTTTAGAAGCAAAATGCTGGAATGAAGCATATTTGGACGAAAAGGAGCAGAAACATGAAGAAAATGGCAAAGTCAAGATCGAAGACACTGAAAGCCTAATTATTACACCTGACGGCGTCCCATCCAAAGGGCGACGCCGTCCCACTATGAAGACTTGATCAAAAAAGTGCACACGACGGCTCAGCGGAATTTCTGGTCCCAAAGCCTGACGGCGTCCCATCCAAAGGGCGACGCCGTCACTCATACTTTTCACACCAGACGCCCAAGATTCAAGATTCATACCACGTCCTGCATGAAGACTGACAGAGTCACACTTCTCAAGTGACGTCGTCCCAACGATGACTTGGCCCAGACGAAACCCTAATGACGGCGACCTGACGGCGTCACTAGCAAAAGGCGACGTCGTCGCGATTGTAAATCTATATATAGAATTCGATTTTTCTGTATTTGAAGAGGTAGAATTTTGGAGAGCAAACCCTAACTCAGTTGTAGTCTGACTTGGACAGTATTCTAGGGTCCCATACCCTATTTTACACATCAAGATAAGTTTGTTATTTCAATTTATCATCATGTCTACCCCATGTTCAATTAATTGTGTGTATCCTTGCTTGTTTAACATGTCTAGCTAAATTACTTGTGTGTTTGCTTAGATCTATGAAACCTAGTTATTTATTGTTGTTAGGTTGTCTCTTGTCTTAATTGATAGAAGCCTAGGAGTGCAACTAGACTATCGTTGTGTTTATTGCTTGAGTGTGCTTTATGACGATAGGGTGCTCGGGGAAGATAGTATTATACTTGTCGAACCCCGTGTATTCTATAGGAGAGATACATTCATAGAACTAGGGAATACGCACCCCCTTAGTTTAATAGGAATACAACGCGTTAAGATAAAGGAAGTGACAATTCAACCGACCAATAAAAGATAGCTAGGGAGTAATAGTATCTAAGTGAACACATCTTTAATCACCATACGAGCACACCTCAATTAGCATAAACTATCCGTAGTTAATTAGATAATTAGTGGAAGTGGTGAAATTGGTAGAAGTACCACGCCCCAATCATATTCCCCGAGATTTTACCCTTGCTTTCTAAAAAATATAAAAAAAGAATAAATAGAATCATCCTCAACCTCACCTTCGCATCATAAATCTCTTTCAAGCATTCCTATACCCCTAGAGAACGATATCAATCCCTGAAGCTTACCCCATAATACACTACAACGATTAGGTTCACTACGTAGAGGGTTGAAAAACTTGCTCGTAGAAAAGAGGTTTTCTCGACCCCGAACCCTGCTATCAAGTTTTTGGCGCCGTTGCTGGGGAATAGAATAGCTAGTTAGATTTCTATATCTTTTAGGTTCACTCGCTTGATTCCTATTAAGTGAGCCTTGTTCTCTTTTCATTAGCTTCCTTGTAGTCTATCCCCATTATTTGTGCTTTTGTTTGTAACCCTTTTCATTGACTATTTCGTTAGCCGTTATGGAGAAAGCGAATCCGCCACATTTTTCACCCAATCGACAAAATCCACTACATAATCTGCCCTTCCCACTCAAAAATGAGATCTTAAGGTTCCAACAACATCATGATAAATCCTTTCCTGAGGCGTGGACTCTTTTTAAACACATATTACTAAAATTCCTTCATCATGGCCTTGATTTATTGTCTCCACTTCAATTATTTTACACTCGTATCGACCACGAAACCCAAATGAGACTTGACTATTTAGCGGATGGGGATCTTTGGGGATATGGTGTTCAAGATGCATGTGAAATATTTGAAATTTTTGCCCAACGTAGAAGTGGAACATGGGACCCAAATAACGAAGGTTTAGACATGTTCTCAAAGTGGGAGGCTTAATCGGAATGCTTGTTTATGAATGAGATGGTTAGAGTTGAACTACCTAGTTTCATGCGTAGGATAGATTTCACCAAAACATATGACACGCATGAGGAATCCTTAAGGCAAATAGAATACAGTGATCAAGTTTTTGAGAATGATTCTTATGAATTGGACCAAGAATTTGAAATGGCTAAAGAATGATTCGAGATACTTAGGAGTGTATTTGGGTTAAATCATACTAATTACATGATGAACATATAGGCGATTCAGATATAATGGAGAATGAGGTGGAAACTCCAAGCCCACACGCCCTACCATCACTTGAGGAACACACACCGCCTATAACTTACCCAGAAGAGGAAGAAGAGACTATAGGAACCCCGATTGATATAGAACCTTTGGACCAAACACCATTAGAGGATGTAGGTTTGAACGCTTGTAGTGATGACCTTTCTCTTAGTTCTAAAGAAGTTCCTAGTTTTGATGAACCGGAGCCTCAACCAAAAACCTCACCTAATTTTCCGTCTTTAGATGTGAATTTAGGAATTGAATTAGGCGCCAATTCACCAATCAAAACAAATAGTCCGGGTAGTTGCATGATAAAGATAGTAGACTCTAGGCCATGTAGAGTGTAAGCTAATATAGGAGTAACCCATGACCTTACACACTTACATCACCCATTAATGGTTGATAACAAGAAACATTATGGGTTTAAACCGGGTTTATTAGGTAAAGATGGATCCTTAACTAAGAATCTCTTAAAGTTGATATAAGATGATCCCTTTCTAGGAGAAAGACTTGATTTACCCGCTACACCAATAGAATTAGGTAAGGTTATAATAAATGGAGCACACCCCTTTGAGCATATAAATCACCCATCACCCTCTCCTCACATAGCAAATTTCCACCCTAAGGGTGTGTATCGCTACTATAACCCGCACTTAATCTTAAGTGTAGGGAAAACTTCCCCTTTATCCGTTAAATAAGGGTAGAGTCAAGCTCGTGACTCGAACAAAAACAAGCACTTCTTGGGAGGCAACACATGTTTATTTGTTTGAATGTTTGTTTTTATTTGTGTGTTTATATATCTTTTTTATTATTGTTTATTCTCATGTTAGAATTTGTGAAAATGCTTTATTTTGTTTTTAACTTCGTCTTAATTGCATATAAAGGTATTTTACAAAAAGATAAGTGCAGGAAAGATCACATATATTTTTAAGAACATGAACATGAGATTAACAATAATTGAAATTATATATATATATATATACATATATATATATATATATATATATATATATATATATATATATATATATATATATATATATATATATATATATATATATATATGTTTGTTAGAGTCAAATGCTTGTATCGAGTCATAATGGATGTTTTGTAGGAATTTTTCCAGGTTTTAATGATGTAATTTTTCTAGAAAAACACAGCAGATCACTTTTTGTCAGGACAACCTGACGGCGTTAGGATTAAAGCCTGACGACGTCAGGCTATGTAGAAACAGAATGACCACTTTTCGTTTTCTGTGCAGTTTATAATTTTTTTTGGAAATTTCCATGTCTTAATTTTCCAGAAAAAAACTGCAAACATCTATTCCACAAGCATTATATCTTACTTGTTTTCTAGTGTAGTTGTGTGTCATATATAGTTTTACCGCCGATTTTATACGAAGGTTTCGTTTGTTTTCTTATAAGTGTGCAGGTTATATTGGACAAGAAGAAGAAACACACATTGGATGAAGTTTATTACTTATGCATTCTTCTTGGAAGAAGATTTAACCGCAACTTCACATATATCCTACCGAGCTAATCAGGGGAGTACTAGTTTCTTTTCCTTACTTACCTTCCTTTATCATAACTTTGATGCTTTTGGGGAACATTGGGGACAATATTCAGTTTAAGTGTAGGGAGGGAGAATAAAACGGGAACTTAGAAACTATTCACTCACTTGATCATTTGTCTTGTCCTTGGTATTTTGTGTAAGAAACTATGAGAAATATTTGTTAGGGAATTTTAGCACCAAATTTAAATTTTTTTATGACAATTACGAGCTAAACTTTAGTCTTTATAAAGTGTCTCATGGATAGGAATTATACTACTAGCACAAAAACCATTTACCACTCACATTCCAACCCAAAAATGTGAGGTTCGCCCCTAGATATTTAGGAATAAAAGTATTCACCTTTAATGCTTAGAGAGTGTACCGGTAGGATAATAGATTCTAGAACTTGTTTTGTGATGCATGCCGAGATCACTAATGAGACTACACTTGTGTAGTTAGGAGTAACTAAATGATAAGAGGCATTAGGATAACCCTTGTTTGAAACCTGTATTATAATTACATCTTCCACATCGGTTGAGTAATTACCCCACACCATTGCGATGTACTCATATTTAGTACACGATACCCCTAGTTAACCCCTCAGAGCCTATCCTTTTCGCGGTTCTCGTGATGTTTCGGTTTTCCGGAATATCAATGAAGAGCATTGTTTACAATCCACCCCCAAATGTACACCCAAATCGCCTTAGCCCACCTTGTATGCACTCTCCTTTAGTGCACTATTGTTATCATTGTTAAACCCTTAGTTTAATTATGTAGTTACTTGCATGGTTGCTAAGTCGAGTCATATCTTTTGTACACAGTTTTGGGATGATTGTGACTCATGGGTAAAAGTAACATTTTATGGAGTAACGGGAAAGAACGATAAATTCAAATTCCCTTTGTCTACGTAATTAAATACTCTAAGTGTTTTAATCTTTTCAAATCGGGTCAATTAGTTTAGTTAAATAAAAACTCAAGTGTAGGGATGCTCCTATAAATCCTTTATATTTTGATGTTATCGTAGAAGATGGTAGAGTAAAAAGGTATGAAAAAAAATGAAAAAAAAACAGTAAAAAGAGTTGTAAAAAAAATGAAAAAAACATACGGGCTACCATCCTACATCTATCTTTATGTTTATGTTTTTAAGTTTATGTTTATTTTGTTTCAAGTTATCTAGTGTTAGTGTTAGGTTCCCATATTTATAACACAAGCATCAATAGAATAAATAGAAAAGAAGAGATCGGATGAACAAACACACACACACGCGTATGAAATATACGAAGAGTTATGCGTAAAGTGAAATGTGTGAATTGAACAATTAACCCTCAAGTGAGGGTTTACAAGATTATTTATAGGAGGGAACTAGGGCAACACACCAAGTTCCCATCCTTTCCTTATTGGGGTTTGGATAGGCTCATGGGCTTTCTACATGAGCCTAACCTTGATTACTAATATAAAAGCCATAATTAAGCTAAATATTACATATTAATTACTAACACTTGAATTATAGTTTAGGAGTGATTCCAACAATCTCCCCCTAAGTGTTAGTGATTGATAATATAAACGTTGTAGGTGTTGGTGTAATAGAAGCTTTGACGTCTTCTGACATTCTTCTTTCTTGTGAGAAGAAGTGCCTTGATTCGAATAATCTCCCCAGTGTAGGGAAATTGTTTCCTTTGAAGTATTCTGCTATGACGTCATCATTTTCTTTGTTCTTTGATCTTTGTTCTTTGTGATGGAAGTGATAGTATGTTGTGGTTGTCTGCATCAGGTCAGCTTCGTTGCTCCAGAGTCTCCACGTCTTTCTCCAACATGCTCACACGCTCTTTAAAGTTAGATTTCAGTACTGATGTAGTTCTCTTAGTCTTTAAACTTTGTAGATTCTTTGACTTTGACGAAGAATCATTTTGACTTTGTGTTGCCTTTTGAGAGAACTTCCATTAGTGATGTTGTTGGTATGAGCATGTGGAGAATCAACACGATCTTTTCCACCCGCAAGCATCCATAAGAAGAAAACATAAAACATGGGTTAGAAATAATCCAGCGCTTACAAGTTTGAACTTCGAGAGTGTTAACGGCATAGTGTGAAAACACAACTCTAATTATCACAATGGCTGTTCCTGAACTGGAGTCCCACAAGTGAGATAACGCGATGTACCGAAGTACACCTACAGTTCAGATGAGTCGCTGAGGTACACCGAAGCATCACCCCACGACTATAGACCGTTTGAGACACACTAAGCATAATCCACGGGGAGTTACCGAAGTGACCTGCTGTCAGGGCTATTTGATGTTCACCCTGGCAGGAGTTTCCATTCAATCACTGAGGATCACAATTGTGAACCTCTCATAAATGTTCTCGACAAATAGCTAAGATCTGTGAAGGACTCGATAATGTATCACTTGCGTCCTTATTGTTGAACGACAAGTGATAAAATGTCAAGTGTACCTATGAGATCTTTTGATGAATCTCGTGGCTCTAGACTCAATAGTACGCTTTGGTTTTCCTGAGCGGAGACTAGGGAGAGGGTCTCCTTCTTCAATACCAGCAATCTCTAAGAGAAAGCCGATAGTTTATGTAGGGTTCCCTGTGAGAATGAAACAAGCTTCTGTTGAGAGAAACCTGAGTGGCTAAGAAGGTTTAGTGCATGCGTCACTGGGTCCATGACGACTTTGATCTTCAATACCGGTGTCATCAAGTGACAACCAGTAGCATATGAATTGAACTCGGTGTCTGCCCTAAGTTGAATAATCTGGAGGGCTATTTCTTTTCACCCTTTTCTTTACTTTTCTTTTTAATTCTTCAACTCCTTCTTTCTCCGATTCTCATTTTCTCCTTTTTATAATCATACCTAAGGACTTCTAATTATAACTATTAGTGGTGTCCTTGGGTAGATTCCTCCGGCTCTGGCGGATCATAGGACGGTTATTCCTAACCTTAAACACCTTATAACTCCATTGCCACAAAACCAACTTGCATGAAAATCTCTCAAATTATTTATGAATAAGAAACATTTCGTAATACTTTGAGAGTAAATACTCCCCCTCCACACGTGCTTAAGTGTTTTGACAGAAATCTACATGGTGAGAGAAGAGCGTGCACTTTTGAATTGATCAACTCAAGATACATAATCCCCCGCGAGACACGGTTACGTTGCATAGTTAAAGAGTTACATTTTCAGCTTTTAGGTGACAACTAGCTCTAATAACTACCTTGAAGGTGTGGACAAACCTCGAAATGTTGTCAAACCCGTCAAAGTTCATGCCTACCAAGAGTTTCTCGAATAGTACATTCTACTCGGACAAGTGCTTTCGAGTTACTAACATTTAAGATCTCGTCAATTCATTGGTTAAGTCTGTAGCATAATGATTCATTAGGAATTCACAACATATTTCTTATCACATAATTTTTCTCCCCCTCAAAAATGGCATATAAATGTTATTTTTGACAAAATTTTGATATCGAATATGTCCATTTTGAGTTTTGCGGGAAGATTACCATGAAGAACAATTTGTGAACAAAGTTTAAGGCAAATGCTCCCCCTCAACAAGTGATATAAACTTTTGAGGTTTTGAAAATCATAAGGGGAAGTACTTTTTCTTTTGAGCAAAACTTTGAAAAGTGAAAGTTTTGATAAGTTTTACTCATAAGTAAGAAGCTTTCGCTCCTTTTATAAGGATTGTGGCACTGTAGCGTACCACAGAGTCCTTTCATGACAAGTACGGGTTGTACACTGTTATGTGTGCACAAGCCATCGTCATTAAAAATTACACATCCAAATGTTAAGATATTGAAACAAATCAATGGTTACCAGGAGAATCCGGAAGTCCAGCAATAACTCCAGGAATGCGTTCGGGACGTTGATAGCCTGTGAGAGATATGCTGGGACGACCTCCTACAAAACTCTCCAAAGTTCTGAATTGATCCCTTCTGAACAACCTTTCATCAATCCGCGTGATGATCTTTTTCACATCCTTTCTCTCTCTTGAATTCCATCTCTTAGGTGACCCAATGCCTTGTTGTATAGCCTTTAACCAATAAGCTAACCCGTCCCTAACTTTCTTCAGTGTGTGATCTCCAAACTTATGAAGCTCTTTACACGCGATCAAGCAATTGCGGTGTAGTTCACTGTGGTAGACTACTCTAAATGGTTTGCTGATGAGGGTGTATTGAGGAAGTTGGTTGATGTCGGGGAGGTCTAGCTGAGGTTTGGTGAGGTTGACACGTGTCTTATACGATTCTACGGCAAGTTGTATGTCTTCTACACGTTCTTGGATGACTATGCTTCTGATGTAGATCAGTAATGACTTGATGTATTCGCGTTGGACAATTGTGGAGAAATGTCACATTCGTCCTTGCACTTTAGCGAGATACATATCTTTAATGTCATTTAACGACAGTCTCGAAAAATCCGCTTCACAGAATTCATAGTCCTCTTCGTCTTGACGTTTGACCACAATGTTCTTGAGGAATGTGTAGTCCCATTTTGACGCAAGAGTAACATGCTTGATGGCAACGATCTGTTTCTCACTAAACACTTCATGTTTCGACTTTTGAACCTAGCAGCTTGTGTAGAAGATCTTCGGCGTTCCGGCCAATGGTGATTCCCATACATTGCATCAAGGTCATACTGTTCCACGTTGTCGGCAAACATGTGAGTAGCATTTTCCTCGATGGCTATGTTGTTGGAGTATATTGCTGCAGGGAAAGGAAGTGTGAGTAATGTACCATATTTCTTGGAAACATCGCTACCGTGTAGAAGAAATTCTAGGTCGTTGTTGAAGAAATAACGGAATGGAATCTTTGGTTGATCTGGTTGGCCAATTGTAGGTAGAGGTCTGGTCCAGTCTGTGTAGTATGGAGCCTTGTCTTTTCTGGTGAAGTCAATGTTCGCTTCAGGGTTGAGCCAATCGATGTTGTTAGACATGGCTCGTGCTATGTTTTCAAGATGATATTCAACTTCAATAGCACTTTCAGAGCTGTCTTTGAGCAGTTGAAAAGCTTCATTCTTAATGCGTCTCAACTCTGCTTTTGTCATCTTCTTCACCCGAAAATTTTCTTGTAGTAACTTAGCATGCTCCAATGTTCTACCATCGACCATTTCTTGACCTTCAGGTAGTGAGGGAGTAGCATCAACAAGTGTAGAAAAATAGTCATATTCTGCGGTGTCATCTTCGTCTAGCCATGAGATAACATTGGTCTTTGTCTTCTTCTTCTTCTTTGGCTTTGATGAGGATCCTAGTTTCTTTGTTGTGGCGGGAGATGTGGGTTGTTGTTGAGGCTCATGGAACTCCTCATCGTCACCACCAGTGTATTCGAAGTGATCACCGGTTTTCTCTATGGATGGTGGTAATTCAGAGTCCTGAGGTTTATCAGAAGTAGAGCGTGGAGGAAATGGTCTTTCGGTTGGAGTCCTTTGGGATGGTGGTGGCATAGATGAGGGTTCACCAGACTTCTTTGGACGTTTAGGCTCCTTATCCTTATCCTTATCCTTATCGTCATCGTCTCTTGGACACCTAGGCCTTTCAACTTCTGTTCTGCATGTTGTTTTAAGTTGGTATTCCAACAATGCATCAAACAATTTACCTTCGTCAGAAGTAAATGTTGCAGATCGTTTTGACATTTGTGTTACCAGCTTGGAAACTAATTCAGCATCGGAGAACACTATAGGATCAGTTGGGTTGATTGTTACGGTTAGAGGTGTTGATCTTATAGTTTGCTTAGCCAATTGCATGAGATTCGGATAGAGTTGTCTGTTGAACATCTCTCATGTCACGCCAGGAACGGTGTCGAGAAGGAACTTGTGAGTATATCCCTTAATCATCTCGTTCATTTCCCTTGGACATCACGTTGCATAAACTTCTGGATATACTCCCTTTCACTTGACATCTTGTCTATCTCGTCGTGTAGAAGATTGATACTGTCAGCGAGTTGATTCAGCTTTTTGTTGGTCACGTCTTTCTTCCTGACTTGCTTGACAGCTTTGACAATCTTTATCTTAGCCCGGGATATCCAAGAGTCGGTTGGTTTCTTCACTGACTTGGATGTGGATCTGGTTGTATCTTTGGATGGTGGAGGTGAAGAGTGAGAAGACGAGTCTGATGATGATGAGACATGAGGAGACTCAGGGTCTTTTGGTGGCTCAGAAGTTAGTTACTTGGAACGTGCTGGACTATCTAGAAGAAAATCATCATAATCAACTTCGTTATCTTGTCCAGACTTAGCCTTTTCTTCAGCCTTAATCCTGGCTTCTTCATCTTGTTTAGCTTGAGCTTCTTTTTCTGCATTTAGTTTAGCTGTAGCCTCAACATCTTCATCAGAAATTTTCTCAGACTTCTCCATATCTGGTTCCTCAATGTCATAGTTGATGGAATCCTCGAGTTGCCATTGCTGTTGTTCGTGGGTGGTGGTACGAGTTCCCTTATCGGGTTGATTAACCGCATCGGAAACTGGTGTAGATAGTGCACCACCACTTGACCCTCCGGGGCCACGAGATTGTGGCTGTACAAACTCTTTGGCAACATGATGGAGTCTTAGATTCTTCACCCTTTTTCTGTAGTCTTTGTCCATTGTTTCTTCTTCCGAACTCTCATCTTCTTCTGGTTCAACAACTGGAGTTTTACCTTTACCTTTATCAGCTTTTGGACTGGGAGGTTTTGCTACTATTTGAGTGTCATCGATTGGAGTTTTAAAGTAGATGACCTCTTCGTCCGTTTCAGTATCCTCAGAGCTTTCATCCATTAGCTTTTGTTGCCGTTCAGGCTTGGGAATCGGAATGGCTTCTTTAGAGGGAATTTTCCTTTTGTGAACATGAGTCCTCTTGGGAAACTTTCTCGTACTCTCAGTGCTTGTAACACTTCCTGCACTGCCTCTCCTGGTTTTCCTAGTAGGTGTAACAGAGGACTTTTCATCAAGGAAACCTACTTTACCTTCTTCAACTGCTACCAGATATCGTTTGTACGAATAAAGTCCTTTGATATCATTAGTAAGAAGATGATCTGGCAACACTGCACCTTGTTTCTTCGTTGTTGAGTCCTTGAATCTGACGGTGAGTGTGGGCTCATACAACACGGAGTGTTGATTTGGGTCATCAAGTCTCAAGGGAATATCAGGATTATACCCTAGAGCTCTTTGGATCAACAGTTTGGTGTATCTGATATACGGGATTTTGGTGCCAAGCTTTTTAAGGTAAGTCATCATGTCGTCCCATATCAGAGCTTCAACTTCTATGTCTTTCATGTTGACCAAAGCCTAAAATATTTGTAGTTCCATGAGCTTGGGATGCTCATGACCACTATCACGTCCGGAAACGGATTTGGCATTCATTATGTAGAGGGTTCTCCATTGCTGGGGTATGTTCTTGAGATCAACAGATGAGTGCTTTGTGATTACCCCGGTAGCTTCATCATAGCCGATGTCGATCATGAACTGGAGAACGACCTCTTCAGTTGGAGTAGCATTGTATTCAATAGGTTCGATGACAGGAATACGAAGAATAGCCCTCAAATCTGCTGGCGTGATGGTGACTTGTTTTGTTAAGCGTCACCGTCACAACATTTTGACCTTTGACCTTTTGCATTGTATGCCAGAATTTGTGAATGTAGATCTCCGGTACAGTAGCAGAGTTTGTGAGCATGTTCTGATAAGGGTGAGTCTTCAGAATATCCACTGCAATCTGACACGAAGACTCAGAACAATAGAAGTTATCAAAATCAACTCTGAGGTTGTTCTTTCCGATCTTCATTGGGTAACCATGAGGGAAGATATCTTCAACAGTGAGAACATTTGGTGCTTCCACATTTTGCATTTGAGCGTCCACGTCGAGATCTGAAAGATATTTAGCCAAAAGAACCAACATATCGAAAGACATTACGCTAGTCAACAATTGATTTTATTGTCTATTTATTGAATGTGATATGTCGATGATTGTTACGAGTCCAATGTCACTTGTTAGTCCAATAGTCCAAAGACGTTGTGATAAGTTTCGTGAGTAGATTAACTTTGAGTTTTAAAGTCCAAGTTTTCACTAATTTTTCACAACTTATTAAACATTTAAGCTTATTAGTGACATTTTGGTTTCGTGGCGTTATGATTTATTTATTTACAAGTTTGCACGCGTAACAATTCATAATTTAGGTTGTTCTTAGGCTTAGGCGTAAAATTCTAAGTTTATGCGTAAACAGAAATGGTTATACGTGTAAGCATAAGCTTATGCGTAGGATCTAGACTTACGCGTAAGAAATGTTACGCGTAGGAAAAGAGGGCCTTAGGCGTAAAGCTTACGCGTAAGCATATATGGAACCTTTACGCGTAAGGCTTACTCGTAAGAGTGAACCTTATGCGTAGAGGTTACTGTTTACACATATCCTTCACAGGATACACGTAGTCCCCATTGTAGAACCTTACACGTAAAGGTTACGCGTAATATTACTCTTACGCATAACATGCTACGCGTAAGGTGATCCTTATGCGTAGAAGTTCTAGTAACCTTGATTCTGATATTTCACGCGTAATAACCTGAAATAAGTTCATCATAACACCAATATTAACACATACATTCAATATCTATCAGTTCTAAACATGGATTCACAATAAAACAGTTACGCACTTACGCGTAGAGTTTCTTATGCGTAACCCTAGTTTTCAAGAATTACGAGTAAGGATTCTAGCCATAGGATTGACACCAAACTATTTCTGGGATGTCTAGGAAGCCTATTGAGTTGTTTTATCCAAGTTTTAACATCAAAACCTAAGCGGATCAAAAATACCCAAATGCTATGAACATAAACCCTAATTTTCAATTTTAACATAATTGGTGTTTCTGGGTAAGTTCTAAGCCTGGATTTGATCAATTCAACATGTAAACAACATCACACAACTACCCTTTTAACCAGAAACACTCACATTTGAAAACACCCAAAATTACGCATAAACCCTAATTCTCAAAATCGTTCAAATCATGTTTCTGGGTGAATTTGTTTGATGAAAACAGTTAATGTATGAACATTTAAGCATTTTAACACCATTTTCATTAACACAAACACACAAATGAAGAATTTGTGTTCATGGCTTACGCGTAGAATACAAATCTCACTCAAACACAAGATTGGACCGTTAGATTTGCATAAGAATCAAAACCATTGTTTAGAAAACCATAAAGATCATAAAAACACTTATAGTTTGATAATCAAAAACACGGATTTGTGAAACGAATTTGGGTCATGGATGAGAGTTGGTGAAATATTAAGTGTTGTAATAAATGTGAAGAGTTAATTTGGTGGAGGTCTTTTGTTTAAAAAAGTTAAAACTTTTGACAGATTTAGTCCCTCCACCTTAACCATTTTCATCCAACGCCCATAACTTCCATTTTGGTTACCAAACGAATGATATTTTGGAAAGAAACTTGACGACACTCCCCTTCGACTTAAGAAATAATGAAGTATTATAAATTTGAGTTCGGGGAGTGTCAGTAAACCAGAAATGTGACCACCATTAATCAAAGACACAATTGGAATAAGGTAACATGCAAGTACAAGGTTTTATGAAATCGAGAAATATTTACTTTCTCCCCCCTCAACACTTGACTAAAAAATACTGAATTTCGAAAGATAAAAGTGTTGATGGAAGATTTGTACTTGAAATGTTAAAAGAAATATAGATAGAAGAATATTTTTGTTGTTTTATCAGATTTTATAATTTTGTATTTTGTTTTTGAAAATATATACAAAAGATGTTTTGGTGTTTGACTGATTTTAAGAATGTTTTAAAAATTCATCCAGTTCCTCTGGAGTCAAACACCGCATACCAATCCGGTGGACCAACTCAATAAACCTAGCAGGAGCTAAGGCTTTGGTGAGAAGATCTGCCAGTTGGTATTCAGTACCCACAAAGTATAATTCAACGGTACCCTTTTCCACGTGCTCCTTGATGAAATGATATCGAAGATCGATGTGCTTTGATTTTGAATATTGAACAGAGTTGCACGAGATCGCAATAGCACTCCGATTGTCGCAGTACATCGGGATTCTGTCAAATACGTAACCATAGTCTTTGAGTTGTGTTCTCATCCAAATGACTTGAGCACAACACGCCGACATGGCTACATATTCTGCTTCGGTTGAGGACAACGATGTACAGTCCTGCTTCTTCGATTGCCATGACACCAGTTTATCACCAAGAAATTGTAATGCTCCTGAAGTACTTTTCCGTGAATCTAAGCATCATGCGTGATCAGCGTTTGAAAAAGCTATTAGTTCAAAACCAGAATCCTTCGGATACTAGATCCCCAAGTTAATGGTTCCCTTGATGTATCAGAGGATTCTTTTAGCCTCGGAGAGGTGGGTTTCAGTTGGTCTCGACTGATAACGGGAGCAAAGATATATGGCAAAAACAATATCAGGCCTGCTAGCTGTTAGATACAAGAGAGACCCAATGATACTACGGTATTTGGTAGGGTCCACCAATTTCTCATGTAAGTCAGCGTCTAGTTTCTTGGTATGTGCCATTGGTGTGGCATAGGTGTCACAGTTTTGCATTCCAAATTTGTTTAAAAGTTCAAGGGCATATTTGGACTGACTCAAGAAAATACCACGGGGTGATTGATGAACTTGCAGTCCTAGAAAGAACATAAGTTCACTCATCATGGACATTTCAAAATGTTTTTTCATTAGTTTTGAAAAAGCGTTTGAGTATTTTAAATGTGTTTACCCAAAAATGATGTCATCCACATAAATTTGAACGATTAAAATGTGTGCCCCGTGATATTGTATGAACAAAGTAGGGTCGACCGAACCTTTGACAAATTGGTGAGATAGGAGAAAGGATGATAACTCATCATACCATGCCCGAGGGGCTTGCTTGAGTCCGTAGAGAGCCTTGTTTAGTTTGTAGACATGGTTCGGGAACTCTGGATCAACGAATCCTTCTGGTTGGCTGACATAGACTGTTTCTTTCAGTTTACCATTCAGAAAAGCAGTTTTGACGTCCATCTGAAAGACCGTTATATTCATATGAGCCGCGAACGCCAGAAATATCCGAACAACCACAAGACAAGCAACTGGAGCGAATGATTCTTAAAAGTAAATACCCTCTTCCTGTCTATAACCCTTTGCCACCAGACGTGACTTATTTCTGGTTACGGTTCCTTCAGCATCCAATTTGTTCTTCCAAATCCATTTTAGACCAATGACGTAGACCCTTGTTGGTTTTTCAACCAATTCCCATACTTCAAGATGTTTAAACTGATTGAGTTCTTTTGCATGGATTCAATCCAGTTGTCTTTGGTCATTGCGTCTTTAATGTTTTTAGGTTTAGATTGGCATATAATGAGTGCATAAATGCAATGTTCACCGTCTGTGTGAAGACGTTGTCTCGTGATTTGGGTTACCAATAATGTTCTCAAGGGGATGGTCTTTCGTCCAACGATGTGTCGAAGGTTGATGTTGATATACATTATGCAGATTGGGAGGATTCAAATGGCTTTTAGATGATTCCGCGACATCAGGTGCAGCAGTTTCATTAGCAAACGGGTTGAAGAACGCATTTGGATCAAAATCTGCAGGTGGGGGTACTTCATTGATCAGAACATCATCAGTTGGTTCAGCATCATTAGATGCAGTTTGTTCAACTGTTGTTGTAGAGTCAACTGGTGGTGCTTCTTCAACAGTAGTTGTTGTAGCAGGTGTATCAGGTATTGGAATATGATCAGGTTGAGCAGCGGAAACATTGGATACACCTAGAGCACGTTCATCAATATCATCACTGAACAGAGGAGCAAATAGCTTTTTCCATATTTTGACGAGTAAGTTGGGGGCTTGGTTCAGCTGATGATGGGGTTTGAGGGAAGTTTAAACGGTTGTAACCGGGTTCCAAGCTGTTATGCTCAGAAGCCATTTCTGTAAGCTCATCGAAATTTGCATGAATCGTTTTCATAACCTGCTTTGTACGACGATTCCAGATCCGGTAACCTTTAGAATTCTCACAGTATCCAATAAAGACTCCAATGTCAGCTTTGCCTTTGAGCTTTCCAAAGTCATCACGATCATTATTCGGGTAGCAAAGGGATCCAAATACATGAAAGTGTTTGAGATTCGGTTTTCGGTTGTGGATAAGCTCAAAAGGTGTTTTGTTGTGGCGTTTTGTAATCATTGAACGATTCTAAGTGTAGCATGCAGTTGAGACGGCTTCAGCCCACAAGTAATCTGAAAGTTTAGCATTGATTAACATCGTTCTGGCAGCTTCCACTAATGTACGGTTTCGTCTTTCAACGACTCTGTTTTGTTCTGGGGTACGTGCAATTGATGTTTGATGCTCAATTTCCACTTTCTCATAATATTCTCGGAGAGTTTGATTCACAAATTCAGTTCCTTTGTATGTTCGAATTTGTCTGACGGTGTTCCGGAGTTGAACTTGAATTTTCGTGAGAAAGGTGATGATCATCTGTGGAGCTTGATCTTTACTTCGAAGAAAATAAACCCAAGTCCATCTGGAGTAGTCATCAACAATTACCAAGATGTATCATTTGCCATTAATCGTCTGCACGCGCATCGGACCACACAAATCCATATGAAGAAGATGAAGCACATGCTGAGAGTTGTGTTCCACCTTTGATGAAAAATGACCACGAGTGCTTTTTCCTTGTTCACAAGCTGAGCAAAGGTGATCTTTAGAATACCGGAATCTCGGGAGACCTTCAAAAAGTTTGAATCGAGCAAGGTTGGTTATGGTTTGAAAGTTTAAATGTGAGAGACGTCGGTGCCATAGCCAAGATTTTGTAGATGTTGCCTTTGAAAGTAGACATATGGGAGATGAAGCAATCATGTCTTGCATTGAGATTGTGTATAAACTTGAGTTGCGGGTGCCAGACATAAGATCGTTTCCTTGTAGATCATGAATGAAACAAGTTTTCTCCCGAAAAGCAACTTCCAAATCTCCATCACAGAACTGACCTACTGAGAAGAGATTATGACCGAGACCTTCCACATAATAAACCCTGCTAATTTCGATGTTGCCATTGATGTAATCTCCGTAGCCCATGATAGCTGCGAAGTGATCATTCCCGAATCTGACAGTGCCAATGAACTTTGCAACAAAGTTTGATAACAGTTTGAGATTGCCTGTCATGTGTCGGGAACATCCGCTATCAACAATCCAAAGGATGATCTGTATCACCTGCATTAGACACAGACGACACAGATGGAATAGAAGTAGATGTGGAACCCGAAGAGTTAGAGGGTTCCGAAGCAGTTATAGTAGAAACACATATATCAATGATTTTAGGCATCCACTTAAATCCAAGTGTATTATGTAACCATTTCTGCCATCTCCAACTAGTCTTTGCTTTAGTCTTAGTGAATGCACTAGGTGGTACTACGTTCCTTGGAGGTGACGATGGAGCTATAGGGACATCAATGCTTTTCTTAGAATCTAAAGAGGGCGGTTTACCAAGCACAGACTTAGAAGCTTTAGTGGGCCTAGAGGTATTCCGTTTCTTAGGATTCCGTAAATGAGACAAGATAGTTTTAGCAACACATTTATCATGACAATCAGAAAGCATACTTTTACGACATATAACACAAGAAGCTTCAGACTTAATATCAAAAGTACTTAAAGGTTCAACATTCGTTACATCACTTTTTCCATTACATTTGTCAGACGCAATATCTAAAGTGGGTGCAACTTGAGTCTTATTCAAAGTCCTAGGGTGTTCTTCTACTTCAGCATTCTTTATTGTTCTTTTCTTAGGTTGCAACTTCCTATTCTTCCTTGTGTTGCTCCTAGGCTGTGAAGTGCGGACGTTGGGAAAAGAGGCAACTATTCCTGTTTCAGTAGAGGGAAGCACATTAGTATCTTGTGGTTTGTCAGTAGGCATTCTGGTGCCACTTTTTCTAAGTGTTACAGGTGCAAGTTTCTTAATGTTACTAAGCTGAACTTGTTCATACTTTCCTAACTTCTCTTTTAACTCAATAATAGTGTGAACAAATCTTGATTTTCAGAACGAAGATTTCCAGAAACATTCATGACTTCTTTAGTGTGTGCGAGATAATGATCAAGTTCGTTTGATGCTCCATCACGAGTCTGTTTGAGTAAATCAAATATGACACCATATTCCTTTTTAACTTTTGCAAATTCTTGTTCATATTTTGAGATTTGACACTTCAAAGACGCTTTTTGATCATCCAGTTGCTGAAGTTTTGGATTAAGAGTTTTGGAATGCAACTGGTTGATTTTGTTTTGCAAAGCAAGTTCACGATTTTGAAAATCTTTTTGACACCATTGAAGATGACGTTTTGCATTTGAAAGCTCGTTTAACAGTCGTTCATTTTCAACTTTTAAAGACTCGATCTGAGGCACATTATCAGTATTCTCAACAATTTCAACAGAATCAGCAGAGATATAATCAAAAACATATGTAAAAGATTGCAATAACACAACATTATGGATATTAGCACATATCACATCTTCCAAGAGTCGATCAACATCTTTTCTTAACATTTTCTTTTTGCATTTTGTATTTGAAATCGATGTTTCTGTTTTCTCAAAAACTATTTTCATCAGTCCAAGTTCCTTATAAAATTCCCTTTTCCAATACAATACACAATTTTTCAAAATTTTAACATGGGGTAAAATTCTTTTCTGAAAAATGTCTCTTTGTTCTCGTGCCTGAGGTGATTGAAAATGTTCAACTTTTATTTCAGAATGAAATTCAATCTCACGTTCTAAAAGTTTGATGTCAGATGTGAAAATGTCAAAGTATCTAAGAATTTGACGATTTTCGGGTATTGATTGTACTTCACTAAGTGAAGGTAAAGGACCATTAGTTTGTGCAGAATTGGGTTGGGGACCAACATTAGAAGACTCAGACAGAGGTGTGATAACCCATGGTGTGTTAGAAGTATCCTTTTGTGTGACGAAAGTGACGGCTTTTGAATAGTTAAATGGTTTGTTATAAACAATATTTTCTAATTTTGATCGACTCTCGTCTTCTGCATCGAATTCCTCTTGACGATGATATTCAACAACACTCATAACAGAATCATCAATTTTGTGTTCTGCACTGTAAACTTCAGGATTTGGTTTGAATGCTTTGTTTGAAAGCTTTGGTTTGTAATCAACAAGATTCGGTACATATCCATTTGGATTTGGTTTTAAAGTAAACTTTTGAATAGTTGTGATTGACTCACCATGTTTATAAACAACATTTTGAAACTCTTTGAGTTTGTTTTGTAAGCCGACAATTTCTTCAAGATAGTCATCTATTCGTTTCGTTGAATGCTTTTTGTATGCAGAGAACTGTCTTTGACAAGTTAACAACTCAGCCTTGACTTTTTGATTTTCCAAAGTAAGAGCGTTAATTTGTTTTTTATGATCATGTTTCAGTTGTTCTATTTGAGACAATAAAGCATTCTTGGATGCGACTAGATCACGTATCTGTCGTTCTTGTGATTTTTCGTTTTGATGTGATTTAGCAAAAGCGACTTCAAAACCTTGTTCACGTTTTTCTTGAGTTTTAAAAACGTTGAGTTGCCTTTTTAAGCATTCATTATCCCTAGTCAACAGTGCATTTGATTCTTTTAATTGCTTGCAAATTTCCAGTCGAGATTCTTGGTCTTTAATTAAGGTCATGAGCTCAATTTCTAGATTAGATGAAGGTTCATCTTGTTGAACGTGAGTCTCAACATGATCATTAGTCAGATCCTCAAGTATAACCACGGAGTCAACTTGAATATCAATGGTAACAATAAGGTCATTTTGATCGTCAAATATAACTACGGGGTCTATTTGATGATCATTAGAATGAGATGTAGATGGCTCATGTTGAACACTCTGACCCTTGTCGGATGTAGATTTTGGCTGAGATATCAGATTATTAATGAGTATAGTTTGATCCGGTACCTGAGACAAGCCGTCAGTGTCATACACTGGGCCTGTGTCACTCATGTGGAGAGCTTGCATGTGTGCCATCAACATCACTGCTGCATTAGCCTGCAAGTCCTCCATGTCATCATCAGAATCTGCATCTGCCATGAAGCTCTGTTCCTTGTTGGTAAGAGTGCCACCAGCTTCATCCTTAAGAGCTAAGAGTAAAGCTTCTTTGTGATAAGTACTGCCTCTAGTCCTCGGCTTAGGGCATGCATTAGCCAGGTGACCCTTCTCATTACAGTTATAGCAACGAAGACCATTAATCCCATTCTGAGCATTACCCTGTTCAACCACTTGAGCCCTTTGTTGTTGTGGAGCACCCATGGTATTCCTTCCCATTGTATTAAACCCTTGACCACCGCCCATCTGACGAACATTACCACGATTCTGAACTTCAACACGTCCATTGTTAACAACAGCATGATTCCTTGTGTTAGATGAGGTACGGATGCGATTGTTGGATTTGTTAGAGTATCGGCCGAAGGCTCTAGCAATCATGACAAACCCTTGTTGCAATGCATCGTGAGCTTCTGCATCTTCATTGGATTCACTATAAAGTGCTTGATCATTGTTGTTGTTGTATGGAACCAATTGAGTTTCTTGAGATTGTTGCTTTGATGGATCATATGGTGTGATTGTTGCAGTTGGTTGAGCAGTGGATTGTGGAGGATTTGATCTATGCTAAACCGTCAAGCTACCTCACACAAGCTAGCCACTTGTGAATGGCTAACCGTAAGAAGCTTAAAACTGCTTAAAACACAAATACAATGAAGTCCTGGAGAATAGAATGAATTCCCGGGTCGTTTAGTCCCACGGAGACTCAATGGTGCATAAACACTTGATCAGACGATAGAATGATCACTAAGGATAGTGATCATCAAAGATTTGGATTGATAATTATACTACTGAAAAAGTTTATAAATTAAAGCGACTTAAATACAAATTAAGAAAATTAAAAAGATAAAATATATTAAATAAACGCTATCACTATTTTTAAAATTGATGAACGTTTAAAACTTAAAACTTACGTTTAAATAAAAATTACGTAAACGTACAAAATAAAAAGTGAGATCTAAGAAATAAAAGTCCTAAAAATATGAAAATGACATTTTTACAAACCTAATGATAAAAGAAAATTTATAGAAAAAGAAAATTATTTTTATAACTATTAAATTAATTATTATTAATTAAAAACTATTTTTAACTTATTTAATAATAGACTAAAATACAAGAAAATATGAAATAAAGCTAGAAAAATGAAATTATGACTTGGAAAAATCTAAAATATTATAAAACTAATTTTAAAACTGAAAATATATTTTTTAGACTTTTTATATATTTATTACTAATTTAAAGCTATTTAAAACTAATTAAAATGCTAGAAAATACTATTTAAACTAAGAAAATTATGGAAAAATATTTTTTTGGCTTTTTATATTTATCTTAACCTAAGAAAAATGAAAAATTATTTTTTTGAAACTTTTCTTAATTATTTGTATTAAATCCTAATTAAAAATGCTTAAAAACTAATTAAAATGCAGAAAAATAGCAAAATGACTTGGAAAAATCTGAAAAAATTCGAGATAAGCTTAAAATAATATTTAGAATCTAAGAAAAATGGA
>BPTQ01000001.1:76876397-76946271 GCA_019973895.1 Chrysanthemum seticuspe
AAAGTTTTCAACAGTTTTTGTCAGGGACCATATAGTTTTATTTCTTTTTACAGTAAATTCCAGGTACCCTAAGTTTTCAACAGTTTTGTTTGGGAACTTTACATTTTAAAAGTTTTGATGTTGGAACCAGGGAGTTCAAACTTTTTACAGTATTTACCAGGAACCTTTTAACCTTTTACAGTTCAAACCAGGAACATGAAAATCTCGAACAGTGAAAATCGGGAACCTCGTTGAAACTACTTAACCGTCTTAACCAGGAACGTAAAAAGTCTTTAATGTTTTCTCGGGAACATAATTATTGTATCGGAAACTGGGAAGAGGGGAAAACCGGACCAGTTTTGGGGAACACTGGGGGGACAGTATACGTAAAACCTGGGGAAGGTAATAATGGTGGGGCCAGTTTGGTTTACCAGTTTGTCTGGAACCGCGGTTATCAGAAGGGGAAAGTGGACGAAGGGGACTTTAGTGAGTTAGGGTAGGGGGGAGGAGTGGAATAGGGAAGGTACAAGGGGGGTGGAGGTGTGTTGATGTTTTGTGTAAATTACGATGGAGATGGAGGAGTGAGTTGGAAGGGTTGTCCAGTATTGGTAAAGGGCGGTTTTTTACTAGGATACAAAAGGGGAGAAGGGTCAAAGGCTATGTTATTAATACAAGGGCTCTTTTGTAATTTCTGAAAAATGCAAGGACCAATTCTGCCAATTCATCAAAGTTGCTCCAAGGGCTAAAAGTGACAAGCTCTAAAAGTACAAGGACCAAACTTGACATTTTCCAATTTTCCAAGGACCATTTATGACATTTTTCAAACTTGAGGGACCAAGGTTGTAGTTTTGAAAATTTTACATTTCAAGGGTTTGTTTTGACAACTTTTGAATCCCATGGACCTTAAATGACATTTTTCTTTATTTTGATATACCAGGGACTGTTTTTGACAACTTTTGAAACTTGGGGGACTAAAACTGCCAATTTTGCAAACTTGATACGTTTTTCATCTGATTTTGATCTTTTTGCATTTAAAACACATAAAACACTGATTTGTGATATTTTTATCATTTTGATGCATTTTTGAGTGTTTTCAGATGTTTTTGCAGTCTAGATAGTACAAAAATGATGAGTATTTAGACACTCATCAATCCCCCACACTAAGATATTGCTAGTCCCTAGCAATGATTTGAAACTTTAATGGATTTTAAAAACTCTTTACCAAAAGCCATCACTTCTGGAGTAGCCAAATGTTTCAGTTCAAGTAAGAACCTTGGTACACTGATAACCAAATGATTTTGAGCAAATCATAAGCTGTAAACGGATTTGATTTGTCTTTACCAGAAGCTGTTTGCTCTGGACTAGCCAACTCTTAGATAAATTATCAGAATTATCTTTGGTGAGCTGATTACCAATTATGGTTTTTCCACTGCCTTTACCACAAGCCATAATCTTGCGGGCTAGCCAACTCTTTACTTTTTAGGATATGGTGAGTTGAATACCATACAGTTTTGGGCAAATTGCAAGCCATATAAACGGATTTGAGAAATCTTTACCAAGAGCCGTTTTCTCCTGGATTAGCCAATCCTTTTGTTTATTAGACATGGCGGACTGATAACCAATTGAGTAAGTGTAAAACACTTACTCCAAAAAAAAATTTTGGCCAAAAACGGGGGAATTAGGCGGATAATATATGATAAAATTCGTGAGAATTCTCCCCCACACTTAGAAATGAATATTGCCCTCAATATTCAAAGTACCGGCGGCTATGCCGAAAAAAAGAACGTAAAAGGGAAATACTACGGCCATTATTTTAAAAGATTTTTTTTTTTTTTTTTTTTTTTAGAGATATATGTATATATATAACATGTGGGGCATCACCCCCACACTTAGGTGGTAGAAAGGGGTAAGAAGTCAGAAATATGGGTGAAAACCCATATGGTGTGTGCTACTGTTTTTGATTACCGAGTCGCTAGCTTGACTCGACCCCTAATTCATTGGTTCATGGGGAAGCAAAGTGGAAGAAACAATCTCCATCGGACTTTCATTCAAGATGTTTGGATAAACATTGAAGCACGCGAAAGTTCCACACCGATGAGATATAGAGAGACAGACCCGGCTCACAGATGATAAATGAAAATGCCGGGGTCAAAGATAGTATCCTCATTCCCGAAGGAGAAAAGGGAAAGAGCAACCACACCATTAGTGAAGAATGGAATAAATATGTGCATCACAATGCATGTCCATTCCTCATCAGAAAGAAGCAAATCACCATTTTTGACATTTTTAAGCTTAAATTTGAAGCTTTTATGGTGATTGGTAACAAAATTTCCGGGAGGGAGAGCTGGAAACGGTTCTTCAATCAACAGATTTTCAAGAAAAAGGATGTCTCCCTCCGAATCAAAGTAAGTATTGTCAATTCCTGTTGGAATCGACTCATCACTAAGAAAATCATCGACCTCCTTCCAAAAGTTGTCATCTTCCTCATCTGGAGTGAGAGAAGGAATGGAAGAGTCGGAAATGGGATAAGAAATGAGTGGATGATCATTATATAGGAGATTTCTAGTTTCTCCAAGATCGGCTTCGAAATCAAAGAGATCATCGTCACTTTCTGATGAAAGTGGACTGATGTGAGTGAGTTCATCGGTGAACTCCTCAAGAAGAGGATCAGACTGTGGGAGTGATGCCTCAACATACTCGATGTCTCCATAAGATTTACAATCATCGCTAAAATCAGAGAAAGTCTCAAAATGATCATTTGAACACTCAAGAGGGGAAGAAGAATCACACATATGATCAGAAATTCCCTGTGACTCTCTCGGGATTGGGACAAGGTCCTCAACACTAGACTTTATAAATTCGTCCGATTCCTTTTCAGGAACAGTGTCAAGATGCTCATCCCCCATGTTCAGAGAGTGAGTGGGAGCTTCGGGTGTGATAACAATAGACTGAGGGAGTTTAGAAGGACTAGCATACATATGTTTAATACTTTCCATTTGTTCTTCTGCTAGTAATTCCATCATAGTCTTTTCTCCCTGATTTTTCATGGAAGGAGTTTCAACTGATGAACTTGAAGAACCGTTATAAAATTGTAGAATATCAAGGATATCTTCATCATCATCGTCATCAGGAATGAATAGGAATCGAGAGCTATATTTGGCCGCTTTTTCTTTTGCAATTGATTCCCTAATAGATTGTTCAAAGGCAATTTGGGAATCTAATTTAGCAGCCCGCTCTTCGGCTAACAACACTTCCATGGATTTCTCATTTGGATTATCTTGGGGATGTTTAGATTCCTTCAAATCTTTCACTAAATCCAAAAGATCAAGGAGAAGATTTTGAGGAAGTGGCTCAGGCTGGTACTGTAGAGGTTGGTCATGATACGAAGAGTCGTAATTGTTACAAGGAAATGGATTCCTTGTTTGACAATCCGAGCTAGAGTGAGGACCTCCACAATACTCACAACAGTAAAACTGATGTGGCTGTGAGTGGTATGTGTTGTAGTCATAATTGTTATCAGGAACCTGCTCATAGACAAGCGTGTTTCCTGATTGACAATCAGAACTGGAATGTGAACCACCACAGTACTCACAACAGTAAAACTGCTGAGTCTCACAGTGTGGCAGCTGATGGAATAAATCAGTCGTGTTATGGTAGGAATAGGGATCCTGGTTATAGACAGACCCGTTTCCTGATTCCACCACGCTACAACTGGGGCAATTGCCACCATTATAAGGACCACCACACCATTGACAACCAAGAGGGTAAGGATAAGACATAGAAAGAATCAAAAGGTTTTAGAGGGAAAAAAATGAAGAATCAAAAAGGTAAGAGGGTAAAGAGGAATATTTTTGGTGTTTTTGAAAAACATGATGATAAAAACAAAGAATGAAAATATTTTTGGCGTTTTTAACACTTTAGGAAAAGTGCTAATGAACTTTTTGGATTTTCTGATAACTTTACAAAAAACTTTATACAAAAGGTGGGGTATGTGCAAGAATAGATCTGAAAAAGGTTAACACACGCTAAAGCCTCCCCGGCAGCGGCGCCAAAATTTGATCTATGCTAAACCGTCAAGCTACCTCACACAAGCTAGCCACTTGTGAATGGCTAACCGTAAGAAGCTTAAAACTGCTTAAAACACAAATACAATGAAGTCCTGGAGAATAGAATGAATTCCCGAGTCGTTTAGTCCCACGGAGACTCAATGGTGCATAAACACTTGATCAGACGATAGAATGATCACTAAGGATAGTGATCATCAAAGATTTGGATTGATAATTATACTACTGAAAAAGTTTATAAATTAAAGCGACTTAAATACAAATTAAGAAAATTAAAAAGATAAAATATATTAAATAAACGCTATCACTATTTTTAAAATTGATGAACGTTTAAAACTTAAAACTTACGTTTAAATAAAAATTACGTAAACGTACAAAATAAAAAGTGAGATCTAAGAAATAAAAGTCCTAAAAATATGAAAATGACATTTTTACAAACCTAATGATAAAAGAAAATTTATAGAAAAAGAAAATTATTTTTATAACTATTAAATTAATTATTATTAATTAAAAACTATTTTTAACTTATTTAATAATAGACTAAAATACAAGAAAATATGAAATAAAGCTAGAAAAATGAAATTATGACTTGGAAAAATCTAAAATATTATAAAACTAATTTTAAAACTGAAAATATATTTTTTAGACTTTTTATATATTTATTACTAATTTAAAGCTATTTAAAACTAATTAAAATGCTAGAAAATACTATTTAAACTAAGAAAATTATGGAAAAATATTTTTTTGGCTTTTTATATTTATCTTAACCTAAGAAAAATGAAAAATTATTTTTTTGAAACTTTTCTTAATTATTTGTATTAAATCCTAATTAAAAATGCTTAAAAACTAATTAAAATGCAGAAAAATAGCAAAATGACTTGGAAAAATCTGAAAAAATTCGAGATAAGCTTAAAATAATATTTAGAATCTAAGAAAAATGGAAAAACAGGTGGTTGTGTGTATGAAAGTGAGGCTGCAGTACAAGTGCTAATTGAAATAAGCACTTGAATAAGCCAAGAAGAACCAAAGAGCACCAAACTGATATAGAAGCTACAATAAGCTAAAAGAACCAAAATGGAACAAGTTTCAACTATCCTAATCCTCTGAAATGCACAATACACAGATTTGATGTGTTGAGCAATTTGAGCTAAGAACAGTTTAGAGGCCAACTTTGGGCTTAAGCATAAGTTACCTGATAAGCTAAAAATGAAAACCAACAACTGGAACCTACACAAGACCTGGGTGAGAGCTTGTAAACCAAAAAGGAGACCTAGATAAGCTCAAATGAGCTGTGTACAAACCTAGCAAAACCCCTGTGCAGACTCAGCTTCAACTGAGTCTATGCACAGGGCATTTGTCCCCATGTTCAACAGCAATTTTAGAACTTATAAAAATTTAACAAAAATCCACAAAAATAACAATAATAAAGTAGACCAAGGGAAGTTTTTAAAACCACAAGATTCACTTAGATTGGCCCAAAGATGAGTCCAAGAAAATTCACTCTAGTTGGCCAAAAACTGACTTTTGCAATTTTGACTTTTGACATAAAAATGGAAAGTTGACTTATATGAGTTTAAAACTTAAACTACTGATTAACTATGATGTATTAAGCTATAATGAAACTAGATTAAGCTAGATAACCTACTCATGAATCACTGTGATGAAATTTGTACCCAAAATCCTAACAGTTAAGAGTTAAAGACTGGTTTAAGTGAAAGTTGACTTTGAGCTTATGAATATGCAAAAGACTGACCAAAATGACTCTATTACAACTGCATAAGACCTAAGCAACAGAAATCTCCTACTGAACAAACCTCAAAGTTAGTTAAAGCAGCATATCCAAACACCCCTTAAAACTACTGTTTTGCAAATGAAATAAACCAACCACTGATTGAGCTAATGTAGATACTTAAGCTGAATTTAATAGACCTAAATACAACTACTTAAGCAGGTTAGAACAGTTTTTGACTACAAATACAAGTGCCAACAAAATATGCAAACTGACTTGAAAAGTGAAAATGAGATTAATACTCACAGATGACCAGCTAGTGTTGCAGGCTAAACCAAGCCCAAAACTAATCTAACCTAGTCTAATCCAATCCCCAAAGCAAGCTGCATCAACCCATTCCACTTCCAAATCCAATTGCACCCAGTTTGACTTTTGTTGACCCTGGACCAAATTTGCTTGAAAATGAAATGTAAGCTTATTCAAAGCTATGATAAGCTTATATAAGCTTGATTGAGCTTAAAAATACACTTCTAAGAATTAGCTCATAAGAATTTGAAACTGAAAACTGCAACAGTAAGCATTAAACTTGGAACTTAGATAAAAGACTTGAATTGATGTTCAAAACACATTACAAAGATGATTTAACATAAATGTGATACCAAGAAACTGAAATTACAACATTTGGACTTAAACTAAAACTTTTATTTAAAAAACGACATTAAAGAAAATTATATAACTAACTACTTGTCTTCCTCCTCTTCTCTTGCCTCTTTTTATATTCCAAACTTCTTCCCACTTGTTTTTGATTTGATCCCACCATCTTTCTAAGCCATTGGATGCTTTGAGTGAATTTTGGCCATAGGATCATTTTTTGGCGGGAAATGGTTATGACCTGTTGGGAAGGTTGAGTGAGGAGGTAGAGGTAGCATTAAATGTGTTTTGTAGTTGTGTGGAGGTGGGGGGAACATGGAAGGGATAAGGTGAGGAGGGGGGATGGGATTGAGTGATTTCAGGGGAAGCAGGTGAAAGGGGAAGACTATTGGCGCCAAGGTCTGTTTGACCATTTGGTTTGACCGGGGTGGTAATAATGGAAGGGGTCCAAAATGCATATGACAGGGGGGTCACAAGGGGTTTTGACCAGGCCAAAAGGGGAGAAGGGTCAAAGGCTATGTTATTAATACAAGGGCTCTTTTGTAATTTCTGAAAAATGCAAGGACCAATTCTGCCAATTCATCAAAGTTGCTCCAAGGGCTAAAAGTGACAATCTATAAAAGTACAAGGACCAAACTTGACATTTTCCAATTTTCCAAGGACCATTTATGACATTTTTCAAACTTGAGGGACCAAAGTTGTAGTTTTGCAAATTTTAAATTTCAAGGGTTTGTTTTGAAAACTTTTGAATCCCATGGACCTTAAATGACATTTTTCTTTATTTTGATATACCAGGGACTGTTTTTGACAACTTTTGAAACTTGGGGGACTAAAACTGCCAATTTTGCAAACTTGATACGTTTTTCATCTGATTTTGATCTTTTTACATTTAAAACACATAAAACACTGATTTGTGATATTTTTATCATTTTGATGCATTTTTGAGTGTTTTCAGATGTTTTTGCAGTCTAGATAGTCAAAAATGATGAGTATTTAGACACTCACCAGGATTCGTGAATACAGTTTGTAAGGTCGGGAATTAAGGATAACAAGCTTGAGCCCACAATGCTAATTGTTGATTGTCCGGAAGTGAAGGTGAAACAGGTTGTCCACGGATAACCCTTTCTTTGTCAACTTCTTTTTGGTGGGGCTTCAAATAGTCGTACAACAATCCGTATGTAGCACGATGAAGATTTTTAGCTTGCCGGATGAAAATGACATACTTTTCCCAATCAGGACCAAGACTACTCAGTAACTTAGTGTTGACTGCAATTCTTGGCATGATGATGTTGTGTTTATCCAAGTCATTGATGATGTCTGAGAAGCGATGATGATATGACTCTAATGTCTCTCCGGGTTCAATCATGAAGTGTTCATAAGCCAAGTAGATTTTGGATTCCATGTCTTCTTGATTGAGTGCAGTGCCCTCCATGAGAAGATGAATATGTTCCCATATTGATTTAGCAGTCTTTTGAGCATCAACACTTCGAAGGATTAGATTAGGTAATCCCAAAAGGATGTATTGCATTGTTAGCTCATCAGCTTCGAAATGTAGAAGTTCATCAGTAGTGAGGTCAGAAAGAGTTGCAATGTTGGTGACATCACCTCTTGGTGGAGTAGCATTTGGATCTCCAGGTGTAATGACAGTAGGCATCTGAAATGGACCTTCCATGATGACCTTCTTTAAGAACTTTCCATGTAGCTTCTTTAGATCACAGAACCTAAAGAACCTTATCACCCATTGATCATATTTTTCGGGAGTGAGCATTGGAGGTCTATCAAGTGATCCATCTTCATGTATGGATTGTTGGCTACTTAGAGCTTCACACATCTTTCCAAACCAAGACGGTTCCTTCATAGTATTCCTGGACGGATGTTGATTGTGAATGTTTGTGTAAGGTTGTACTTGAATACTTGGTGGTAGTTGAACCATTTGTGGTGGAATTGCTCCTTGTTGTGGAAAATGTTGTTGTTGAAATTGTTGTTGATAAACTTGTTGTTGTAGATTGAATTGTTGTTGTTGTTGATTGAGTTGTTGTTGTTGTTGTTGTTGAGGATACACATGAGGAAAGTAGTTAGAGTATGGTGGTTGAGACATCTTAAAACTTGTGTTGATGATGGATCTTTGTAGTCGAATGAAACTTTGTTGATGAAGAGTCCTTAGGCGTAGAAACCAAGCTTAGGCAAAGAAAACCTTAGGCGTAAAAACACCAAACTTACGCGTAAAAATAATATTTACGCGTAGGATTAGCTTACGCGTAAGATTTGAGAAACACTAAGGTTAGGCGTAAACTGAAAGTTAGACGTAGAAAACTTATGCGTAAGATTAGCTTATGCGTAAGACAAGGCTTAGGCGTAAAGAGATCTACGCGTAAGTTTTAGCTTATGCGTAAAATTAAGGTTTTGCCCAAAAATCCTTTACACTTATTCCAATGTAAAAGATATCCAATAGTCGAAGTGTTTTCAGGCTTATCCAAGCAAGAAAACACTGAGTAAACCAAGAAAACTGAAGATCAAACCACGAATAACTTACGCGTAAGATTAGGGTTTGCTTACGCGTAGGATTTTCCAAAACTGAGTTTTATGCCCAAAGATGTTTCTAAACCAGATTTTTGTGATGAAACAGCTTCAATATCACCAAAATAACACAAAAGTGTGAAACTTGATGATCCAAAACTTAAATACACCTTATGCTTAGAATCAGCTACACGAATGAAATCAAGCTTAAAAACGAAGAAATACACGTAAAGTTTGATACTTTTTACCAAAAACTTAACCTTTAACACCTAATAACCTTAAAAGTACAAGAATCTTGGATTTGAAAGTGTAAAAAATAAAGCTTTTTGCGTTTGAAAGTTTGTAAACCGTGACTTACGCGTAAACTTCAAAAACAAAATAAAGTTCACCCAACTATTTGGCGATTGATACCACTGTTAGGTTCCCATATTTATAACACAAGCATCAATAGAAGAAATAGAAAAGAAGAGATCGGATGAACAAACACACACACACATGTATGAAATATATGAAGAGTTATGCGTAAAGTGAAATGTGTGAATTGAACAACCAACCCTCAAGTGAGGGTTTACAAGATTATTTATAGGAGGGAACTAGGGCAACACACCAAGTTTCCATCCTTTCCTTATTGGGCTTTGGATAGGCTCATGGGCTTTCTACATGAGCCTAACCTTGATTACTAACATAAAAGCCATAATTAAGCTAACTATTACATATTAATTACTAACACTTGAATTATAGTTTAGGAGTGATTCCAATAGTTAGTGAGTCGAGTCTTGGCTTAGCAATGCCACGCTTTACATGCATGTAACATAAGATTTTTGACTTGCCACCACTAAATATCCCCTATCCAACAAAACCCTTTACTTCCCTCCCTAAGCCTAACGTTACAACCCTTGTAAAGACATCTTAGATAGTTATTCCTAGGTTCTTACGCCAAAGCGGTGGAGGTTTGATCTATTCTCAAGCTTATGGTAATCTATGTACTATGCCAGGTAATGAGTGTTTATCTTACATTTTCATTCATATTATATTTCATATAAACCCGAGAGATGAGAGAATCTAAACACCACTTGTCAGGTGCTAGTGTATAATTTTCGTGCTTGTTATGACTATTGTGGCGCTTTTACATGTTGTACACTCTTTTAAACCAATGCTTCATGCCCCCTAACTTATAAATTGATTGGTTAAAAGCACATTTGCTTGAGGACAAGCAAATACCAAGTGTAGGTATTTGATAAGGATTTAAAACGTATGCTTTTAAGGGGTCATTTAAGCCCTAAATTGACATATTTTATATCCGTTACTGATTAAAATCGTTCCTTTTCACTTTTTAGGTCTTTTGGAAGCAAAATGCTGGAATGAAGCATATTTGGACAAAAAGGAGCAAAAACATGAAGAAAATGGCAAAGTCAAGATCGAAGACACTCAAAGCCTGATCATTACACCTGACGGCGTCCCATCCAAAGGGCGACGCCGTCCCTCTATGAAGACTTGATCAAAAAAGTGCACGCGACAGCTCAGCGGAATTTCTGGTCCTAAACCTGACGGCGTCACGCCTAACTTTTGGAATGCGTCACTCATACTTTTCACACCAGACGCCCAAGACTCAGTGGACGTCCTGAATGAAGACTGACGGCGTCACACTTATCAAGTGACGCCGTCCTAACGATGACTTGGCCCAGACGAAACCCTAATGACGGCGACCTGACGGCGTCACTAGCAAAAGGCGACGCCGTCGCGATTGTAAATATATATATAGAATTCGATTTTTCCGTATTTGAAGAGGTAGAATTTTAGAGAGCAAATCCTAACTCAGTTGTAGTCCGACTTGGACAGTATTCTAGGGTCCCATACCCTATTTTACTCATCAAGATAAGTTTGTTATTCCAATTTATCATCATGTCTACCCCATGTTCAATTGATTGTGTGTATGCTTGCTTGTTTAACGTGTCTAGCTAAATTACTCGTGTGTTTGCTTAGATCTATGAAACCTAGTTATTGATTGTTGTTAGGTTGTCTCTTGTCTTAATTGATAGAAGCCTAGGAGTGCAACTAGGCTATCGTTATGTTTATTGCGTGAGTGTGCTTTATGACGATAGGGTGCTCGGGGAAGATAGTATTATACTTTCCGAACCCGTGTATTCTATAGAAGAGATACATTCATAGACCTAGGGAATACGCACCTCCTCCGACTAATAGGAATACAACGTGTTAAGATAAAGGAAGTGACAATTCAACCGACCAATAAAAGATAACTAGGGAGTAATAGTGTCTAAGTGAACACATCTTTAATCACCATACGAGCACACTTCAATTAGCATAAACTATCCGTAGTTAATTAGATAATTAGATAATTAATAGAAGTAGTGAAATCGGTAGAAGTACCCCCCCCCCCCCAATCATATACCCTGAGATTTTACCATAGCTTTCTTAAAGACATAAAAAAGGGAAAAAAAGAAAAGAATCATCCTCAACCCCACCTTCTCATCATAAATCTCTTTCTAGCATTCCTATTCCTCTAGAGAACGATATCAATCCCCGATGCTTACCCCATACTACACTACAACGATTAGGTTAACTGCCTAGAGAGTTGAAAAACTTGCTCGTAGAAAATGAGGTTTTCTCAACCCCGAACCCTGCTATCAGACTTTATAAGTCAAAATGGGTTTTTCCAAACACCCACCTAAACTGCATAAGCAAATGCAAACTATAAAATGAAAACAACAAAGCCAAAATATATATACACCACCAACTAAGTATACCATATAAAGCAAAATATACATATTAACAAGTATCGTTTTCAGTAACCATCATCAGCCAAAAAATACATCTTCATTACATCAACAACTAAAAATAACAGGTGAACTTCTTGATGGGAGACTTGATATTTATGGGGGGAGAGTTGAGCTCCTTAGGGGGAGGCACATACCACTCATTCCTATTTGTGCTGGAGCATCCCACAGTCGCTCCAAGACCGAGTACAACATTGGGAGTGGAAGCCTTGGAAGCTTGGGAAGTGGAACCTTTCAAACTAGTACTCATAGAAGACATGATCCCAAACTCATCATCAGATGTGTCTGAAATAATAATGACATCAACTTCATTTCCTTTCAAGTTAGTATCTGAAAAGATAGCCAAAACATAAAGAAATCAGAGTTCACCCATTACAACTTTCTTAGTTTGCACACATTAAGTCTAACCTTTCTCAAACTCCTTGTTCCCGTATTTTTACCACAACTCTTCAAGTATCACATCAGCAATGTCATCTCCTATATCCCACTTATTCTCATAAGTAGCCATGGCATACTCAATCATATCGTCAAATACCTTTAGTTTGCTATAATCCCTTTTTTGGCAGATTCTGACACTGCTCAGATTTATTTCAAATAAAATAGGGTTATTTATGCTCATTCCTGACTGGTAACCTTAAAATGCCAATCACACAAATACAAAAAAACCAACTAACCTTTCATCACTTCAGCTTCTTTCTCAAATCTGCATAAATCTTCAAACATTTCATCTTCTTGTAACCAAGTATCCCCATATTTGGCCTTCACATATTTTACCATCTCATCAGTTACTGTTGTAAAAGTAAGGTCCTTGTTTGCCGTGAAAGTGTATGTGAGGGTTGTGTGACGAGGGAGGGAGATACGAATAGCTTTTCTCTGGTTGAGTTAAGGTGTGATATAAATGTGTATGGACTATAATACCCTCGACTAACTAACATAAATCAGACGTTGACCTGGCGTTAATGGTCAAGGGATAAGTTTAGCGTATAAAAAACTTGTTTTGGACTCCCGGCGATGAAAAAAGCAACTTTTGTCCTAGCGTAATACGTAAATACAAGATTATGGACCAACCGTGTATTTTACTCAAAATATTATTTTGCTTGATTAACACTTCTAAAATCAACAATTAACAAAATTTTATTAAGACATTTCATTAAACAACTTGTAACCGTTTTCATAAACCTTTATCTATTTGAATTTATTAGAGGAAAAACTTGAAACAATAATAAAATATGAAGAACTAATGATGCCTTATGTTTATTAAAAATAAAAACATGAGAAATACCTAAGAAAACTTATCGTGAAATTGAACATATTAAATTTCGAATTAATGAAATTGGATCATTAAATTGATGTAATTAAATCATGAACTGAATTAATATAATAACTAAATTAATAAAGTAAAATGAAAAAAATTGGATAGTGGTTGTGAGGAAAGGAAAATTGGATCGGGATAAGGAAAGAGAAGAATTGATGGTTGGTTGTAAGGAAAAAGAAGAGAAAGACACGTGTCCCAAGCTGATGACTTTTATATTTTTATGCGACTTTGCATTTGAGCATTTTTATTTATAATTATGTTTCAAAATAAATGTTTAATTTCAAATAAATGTTTAATTTTAAAGTTCAATCAACCAACATGTCATTTTAGGATGACACTTTATGATGAAGTTGTAATAATATTTAGAGTAAATTACACTGTTCATCCATGTGTTTTGGCCATAATAATATCGTAAGTCTCTCGAATTTAATTTTTGCATGTTCGGTCCTTGTAATGAAATTTTGTAACACCATTCGTCCTTATCACTAGCAAGTCGAAGGACTTGCGATGTTATTGAGGCCAAATCCAAAGGATGAACGGTGTAATTGATAAGGACGAATTTTGTTACAAAATTTCATTATAATGACCGATCATACAAAAATTAAAATTAAAGGACTTGCGTTGTTGTTATTGCCAAACCACGAGGTCGAACGATGTAATTTACTCTAATATTTTTTTACATTATGTGCATTTTAAATGTAGACATACAACTTGAATTGACATTTAATAATAAAACACATGTTGCATTACAATAGTTCGTATTTATTTCATATAAACATTAAACTTGTTACTTTAATACCAAATTTCATAGAGATGAAAATTTCCCATGTGAAGAATTCCACGGTTAAAAGATTCCCGAGCCCACAAAAAATATATTCACCATCAAATATAGTGTCAAATTCTTTTTCCAATTTCGTGTACAAAACGGGACCTGTAAAAAGAAATAAAAATGTTCTTATTTTCTGTAACGTTTCCATCGTACCAACAATTTATTTTATTTTATTTTATTTTTTATTTTTAAGTTTTCAAGACAAGTACCATTTCTTACTTTGTCATGAAAAATGTTTCAGATTTAACCTTTCATCATGCAACAGTTAATAGAAAAAGGAATAAAGTACACCATTCGTCCTTCAGTTTTGTACCATAACAACACGTTAAATGCACGGTTCATTCTTAAACTTATCAAAAAACATCACCGGGGATCGTATTTTAGCATTTTCATTATCCTGAGTGCCTTTTTAAGTTTTTTTTATGTCATTCATGTCCCTTAACCTATTATTCTCGGGTCAATTGATTATAGGTGAGGGTCTCTTTTTACTGTAGCATACTATTTTAAGCCGTTGAACAGTATTTTCATTTCCCTATATTTTACTTTGTCCAAAAGGTTAAACCTGTAAAAATGGTTCGTTGTTGGTTTGGCACATCGTGGACAACGATCAACCCAGGGCGTCAATTGTATGCTTGTCCTGATCAAGTAAGTGTGTGTTAAGATATTTTTTTTTTTGTTTTTTCGTTATTAGCAAAGTATGTAGTAACAATGGTGATTGTTTAATGACTTGTCATTTTCTTGATTAGGGGTCTTCTTTTCGGTTCATAGGATGATATGATCCGAAAATGTGTGGTCGTTCAAGAATGATCATACCAGGCCTTTTGAGGGGAAGAAATGAGCTTGAGGCAAGATTACAAGCTGCTCAAGGCGGTGTCTGAAAGTGAATGATTTGCCTGGTGCTCGGTTGGATATTTTTCATAATTGTTTATGCACTTGGTTAACTCTTTAGCTTTTATGTATGATGGTCGTATTTTGTGTTTTGTGGAAATGTAAGTACTTGTTAGGGCACCATCTTAGTGTAACAACCTAGATTCTTTTTAATGGAATGTTTCATGTTTTCCCATATTGAAAATGGTAGTAATTGAGTCTCCTATTTGGTTATGAATTTTGTTCTACAGGTGAGTTTACCTTATGTTTATGCAGATAGTTATGAATTTGGTTAGGTTTGACTTTTAATTAATATTGTCAACATTGTTATGAAGTATTGACTAAGGTTAGTGTTGGCTTTATACACAAAGCTATTAAAGAAGACACAACTTCTTCTACATCACCTCAGTCAAAGTTTCCAATTAAAGGTGATGCCGTCATAAACAATGCAATAAGACATAGTCCACATAAGATGCAAGTTGATTGCAGATAAGACTTCGGGAATGTCAGTTCCAGCAAGGAATGATGGGTCAACAACTACTCCTTTGTGAAAAAGACGTTTCTCAAGCATCTTAAAAATCTCTCTGTCCTTTTTCTAAAGACTCAGTTTGTTATGATGTTTTGAAATGTAGTGAACGGTGTCATGATGATCTTGTTGAGTGGAGCTAGGCATTCTCAGACCTTAAAAAAATATACACATTTCAACGAAGTATTATAGGTGTATATTTCTAAGTTTAATGTGTGTATGTCTAAATGCAGCTGCTGTGGAGGTGTAGTGATCTTGGCTAGAGATGATCCAAACACTCCTAGTTTGATGATACTTAATCGAATGAATTCCAACAACACACATTGATTATCTATCTTATTTCTTCATTCAAAGGATGAGTGCCATGATGTTTAAAAAATAAAAACACTTTTGTACCACTATTAACAATCCCAAAAACATTTTTTAAGTTAGTTGATCCGTAAAAAACTGACATAGGATTTTCATGTAAAATCAATTTTAGTTAAGAACATACAACTCCTAATTAAGAGAAAGAAAGTATGTTAATTAATTTACATAATGTGATTACAAAGATGAATTAACTTTAAAAAACCCCATTGATTCAAATTTGTTTAAAATTTAAACCCTAGATTTAGATTGAAAGAACGAGATGATAGAATCACTTACAAAGGTGTTTAGAAATCCAAGATGAGTGATGGTTTTTCCCAAAGATAAGTGAGTGTGTGTTTTGGATCGTTTTGGTGAAGAGAGAAAGTGTTTTGTGTTTTCTGTGAAGAAAGAAACTGATATGCAGGAGTATCAGTTTGTCAGATCCATCGGATCCTTATAAAAAGGGATCCGACCCTCTTTATCAGAGGGATTCGGCTTGACAGCAAGATAAAAAAATTGTGTTTGTTTAAGTTTTGATATAAGGATTGTGATTTATTCTTTTTGGTTATGAGTTTTTAACATGTGATTTATTGGATTAATTTAGACCTAAGTAAATGACAGAGCCAAGAGTTTGTGAGTTTGTATGTACTAACGTTACAAGAGAAACAATAAATAACGAGATAAACAAAATAGTGATTATATTCCATTTATTTCAACGCATAAAGTGATATATAGGATTGGGTAAACGATAAAAACATAAAGACATGGAACGAAGTACAATGCTCCACGCGTGAAATCGATCACTGGGTAGATGAATGCGACGAGTGAAATGATGATGATCAATAAAACGACACTAAACACTTTTGTGATGATTTCACCTTTTTCTTTTGGAAGTGTTTCGGTAGTGAGTGATGATGGAAGTGAAATTTGAGTGAGAATGAAATTTGAATGGGGAAGTTTTGAAATAGAAAAAAAATGGAGGGATAGGTAACTATTCTTGGCCGTTTGTGTGTTGGAGTGTGTGAGGAGAGATTTTGAATAAGGTAGTTTGATTCCTCAAATATTTCATGTTGTAATTAGACAATTTGGTTAGTTATAAACTATTATTAGTGATAATGACGAAGAATGACATATATTGACACATAGAAGCTTTTAGTAGGAACTATTAAATAAGATCCTATTATAACTAGCAAATATGTCAAGAAGCATGTTCTCAAGAAGATTTTAAATAATCTAAATAACTAACTAGTATCGACTAGAGTCTCAGACACAAATAATGCAACCAAAACAAACTCCTATATAGCTGCTAATTATATATCCTTTTAATTAGTAGAAAACATTCACAAATTTTGGCTTTTGTCTTTCAGGGTGATTTAAGATTAATTCCCAATTTATCTAAATCCTAACTAGACCCTTTTAACACAAGTTAAAGATTACAATTACCCTTACTAATGGTTTAAAGATGTAAGGACATACCTTTCTCATATTGTCCTAAGAAGCTTTTCGAATCCATTTCCAACACTAATTTATAAGTTTTTAGGATACCTGTAAGTTTAACGAAGGAGAGGTTTGATAGATCCTTTGGTTCTTCTATATGTGTCACATTTGTTTTCCATTTGGTTGGAAGTGACTTTAGAACCTTCCCATTATGAATATGACTTGAAAAATATTCGTGAAGTCCTTTAAATAAAGTAGTAATAAAATATACCAAAGACATTATCAATACTATCATTTTTCAAGATTGAGATTTGATCATATTTTTGATCAAATAAAATTATTTTTCAATTCAAAGACTGTTAGTTTTTGTAAAGACTTTCCTTTTTTGTAGTTTTCAAAAATACATCGATCGTTTTAAGGTTTAAAGTACAATTTACTATAAAAACTTGATATTTAGATATTGATAGTGCAAGAATATGAGTAATAAACATAAGTGTGATTTGTAAAGTAAAGTAAAGAGAGATAGAACTGAGACACGAGTATTTATAGTGGTTCGGCTACAAGGTCACCTTCCTTGCCCTATTCCACTCCTCGAGTTCCACTCCTCGAGTACCCAACTCGAGAGTTCGTAAACACTATGTTCACAAGCTCTTTATCTGGCAGAGAATCCTCACAACATTGCTTCCACTTTATCTGGTACAAAGTTAAATACCATGTTCTAATTCAAGGTAGAACCTTACCTAACATCGTTTTCACTTTATCCGGTACAAAATTAAATACCGAGTTCTAACAATGGTAAAACCAACCCAAACACTATCTAAACTTTAGGAGGAAGATGGTTTATATTTACAATGAGTGAGTAATGTTAAAGAATCAATGTAATGATCTTGGAATGATTATGATGACTAGCAACAATCAAACTTGTGACTTGATCGTCTTGTACGCAAAGCTTGGTAATATCTTCTTCTAAAAGATGATCACCAAAAGAAATATAAAAGTGAGTTTAATCTGAGATCAAAGGTTATATGAGACTATAAGAATGTTAGAGAGAATGTATCAAGAAGGGGTGTGGAAATAGTGAGAGTTAGATTGCTATTTATAGGCAATTTGGTCACCGTTCACCCGGATCCGGCAGATCCTTTTCAAGAATGATCCGACCAGTGTAATCCAAGGGATTCGGCTCCCTCGTTAATTAAATCCGGATTTTGGATATAAACATCTCTCAAGATCTTGTGTGATCTTGCAAATCTTTCCAAAGATATGATATGTGATGTCATGCACGAGGTAAAAAAGTTGATTTGATTTATTTTTACTTTAGTTGGTTTTATTTTTTGTCTCTACTGAATCTGCCATGCCATGATTGGTGATTATGAAGGATATGTCTAGATTAAGTGCCTTGGACCAACTCCTACACCTTATAATAACTAGCCTAGTGTCTTGGTCTAGCTCCCATAACTAATTAAATGCAGTAATTGTCCAACATGTTAATCTCTCACAATCCAACACCGCACTACAGTCACTATGTGTTACACAAAAACATGATCAAAAAAACCTGGGCAACTCAGATACGCCAATAACATAGGAAATTCTTAGGTTTATGTGATTCTTAGTCCGGCTATAAACCGTTATCGCACGTTATTACTATTTAATATCTAATCAATTCGCAAGCAATAGATAATCACAAACATCAACAAGAAATCAGTAAAGAACAACTAAGCACAATATAGATTTCATGCAATCTATTGTTTAGCCTAATAAACACAAAGAGATTTATCCTAGCATAGCATACAAAGAACAAGAACTTAACATAATCAAGCAAACAATTATAGATATAATTGAATGATTAATGTAATATGTTGGTGATACACTTGGGTTATAATGAAAAAAAGTACAGAAACCTCTTGAATATCGTTTATGGCTTATTTTTGCAAAAAGTTCCACAAGAATTATGAAATATAGAAAAATTATATAGAAAACAGGGTGTGATGGCGTCACTTTTTAGCTGTGACAACGTTGCCTCGTCGTCATCGATTTAGGGTTTTTTCCACTGGTTTGCTCTGAAGGCATCACTTTTTAAATGCTGATGGCATTACCTTGCGCTTGTGACAACGTCACCAACCCCGTCTCTACACACTGGCCGGTCACGAAAAATATCAGAATATCATTTTTAATGCACTTCTGGTGACAGCGTCATGGATGCCGATCACGACTTGAAACTTTTGTCTTTTTCTTCCAAACTTCGTTCAAATGAGTCCAAAACTTGTACGTATCCAGCAAATGCATAGTCATGACCTAAAAACCAAATATAAAGGATTTTAAGCCATAATAGAGATCAAATGACATAAAATGCATGAAATAATAGGGTAATGACCCCTAAAATCTCTATCAAATTGCATCTCATCAAATATCCTTACACTTGTGATTTTCTTGTACTCAAGCATATAAGCTTTTAGCTTACACAAAGTACATTAGGGGGCAATTAGCATTAATAAAAAATAATTCATGGGAAACTCTCTTGATAATGATCTTTTGACAGTTTCAAGCACGGAAATTTAAAACTAGCATCTAAAAAAAAATGTTTGGATACTCTCATCTCTCGAGTGTATATGAATGATATATAACAATATGAAAACAATAATCACTCAACCTACCATGTCATAATGCATAAATTACCATATGCTTGATGAAGGATCAAACTTGCACTATTTTGGAGTATGCACCTAGAAAATACTATCAAGGAGGTCTTTTAAAGGGTTGTAACGTAAGGCTTCAGGTAAGGAATAAAGGGTATGGGATACGGGAATGGGCGAAATTTAACCATCTAAAGTTCTAAACTATTACATTTAGGCTGTTTTCAAGTCAAAACTTACAACGAATGAGAAACTAAAAATGACTCTTTTTAGATTTTTGTCGACTCTTTCTTGACTTAATAATACGAGTATGCCAGTCCGTATGTTTTTTTTTTTCATTTTTTACATACACTTTAACCCTACGATACGCAATCTGCTAACTTTAAACATAAACTTGAACATAAACCCCCCAAATTAGAAGGATTAACACAAATGGAGTACTAATTTATCCATATATATAATGCTTCCAACAGTTACAATCATCCTAAAACTATCTATACCATTTGAGTTAACAACATATAATTATCTAGACAATTAATAAGGGTTTAAACACATAACATAAATAAATGTGGGCGATTTGGGTGTAACAATTTTTTAGTGGAGTATATATAAAATGAAACGATAGGCTAAGCAGGATGTTATAATGTATCTTACACTAAAAAATGAGTGCAACAAAAGGTAATGGTAATTAAATGACCAATGAAGTTAAATAATTATGACAAACACGTGCTAAAAACACGGGTTAATCCTAATTCCCCGTATCACTTAGTAAATTATAATCATAGGAATGTGATCTTACCAACGGTCTCGAGATACACCGCTAAAGAAAGTTGTAGAATTTATGACATTACCGGTACACTACATTAAAAAAATATTAAAAATGAATGGTATAATCGAAAAGGCTAATGTTCTTTACATTTCTTCGGTGAATATTTGAGCAATAAGGTAATTATGATATTTTATAACTTTTATTTATGAGACTCTTGAAACTAGTGTCACAAATTAAACTATAATTTTTTTTTTTTTTTAATTTTTATAAATTGGTGCTAAAATCACCAAAATATACTAAGTATCAAAAAAATTCAAATTATTTTAGGACAAGACAAACACAAATGCAAGAATGGTTTCTAAAGCTTCCAATAACCTCCTTACACTTAAGATGAACATTCTCCCCAATGTTCGAATAAGCAACCAAGAATACGTAAAAGAAAAGTTAGAAGACAAAAGAAACTAGCACTCCCCTGGTTTGCTCGATATGAACGAATAATGGCGATCAAAAATTAAATTTTGATCAAAGAATCATCAAAAACCCATCCTTATCAAATCCAAACCTATAATCAAAGACAAAAAGTAACTATACCGAAAGATAAAATTGGACGAGAGATAACATATTATTTGATATGATTCATAAAACTTAAAACCAAAACTAAAGACGAAGAAAATAAAAAATTAATTACTTGTAAAATGAGATACAAATAACACAGAGGAAAATTTGTACTTAAAAATGTGGAAATCATTCAAAAATAGATTTTTCAAAATTTAACAAAATCTGAAAAATTATTGTAGACAGGCTAAGCCGTCACGCCGTCACCTGTGTCTGAAAGATTTTTTGCATGTTGTTTCTTGAATACGTCTGAAAAATCTTGCTCCTTTGACGTCCAAATTTCTAGTAGAAACTCATAAAAACACTCCACAAGTATTGACAAACAAAAATAAATGAAAACATACAAAGCATGCATTAAAATTAACCACAAATATCACATAATAGAATAACCGTTCTCAATAACTAAATATACATTTCTTACAGTTATTTGATGCAAAGTATCTTTAATTATTAATGAGATGAAGTTAAAAGCAAAATAAAACATAATTATATAACAAACAATCATGCAACAATCCATAATAAAAGAAACAAACATGCAAATAAAAACTAGAATCTTAAAAACAAAACATAAAATAAAGTATAAGCATAAGGTAGCCTCCCACAAAATGGTTTTCTTTATTAACGATTTCTAACAGGTGCATTATTTAAAAATTTGCTTACGATAATCCATAATAAGGGAAGGATCTGTGGGATCTGGGTGGACAGAAGTTCATTTTTAGCCTTCTTGCATCAATCCAACCTTCCAGACCTTATTAGACTAGTTAAACATGCTACATTAGGATCACTTAAGTTTTCCTTAGACTCAGTTGATCCCACATTCACTCATGGATGACTTAGAATCACATTCAAAGTGTTTTTGATTTATCATTACTTAAAAAATCACCATCTTTTCGCTCCAATGTTTACACATTGTTTCTCTCATCTCAAAACACCTAGTTTGATATATCTCTCAATTTTAACGAAATGATTTTAGTCATTTTGACCTTAAAATGCTCTAAAAATACAGTTTTTCATTTCTTGTGATTTTTAAGGAATTTTATAAATTTTTCTTTGATCACCATCTGGTCTCTATAACCATTTGCCATCCTCAAAACTCTTAATGTCATCCTTGATCACTCATTGGTGTTTCTAAAAACTCCATTTCCTTCCATAAAGGTTATCATTGGCTATCCTCACTCATTATATTTAGTCATTTAAGTCTTATACCATTTAAGACACCTTAGTAGACTAAATCACTCAAGATATATAGGTGCTAGACCTTGCTAGAACCAAATCACCCTTTTTCTTAGCTTCAGAGAGCCAGATCCCTCAAGGGAGGGATCCGTGATAACCGACTGCACAGAAAGCTTAATATCACCTGATATAATCATTTCAAACCCTCGTTGTTAATCTAAACACTCCACATTGTGTTAAATGACTCCCTAGAACAAAGCAACACTATAGTTGACTCTTGTGCATACAAATCATTGCAATTTGAATAATTTTAGTGGTTTAGACTTTAATTCACTTGCCTAACTTCTCCCTTTATAAAACATTTGTGTTTGTACTTACAAACCATCATTCAAACACTCATTCTCAGTAGCTAAACTTCCATTTTCAATTTTCACCCTTTTAACATTTCACCATGAGAAAATCACCTAGTGCAAACTTATCAACCAAAGGTCCTCCCAGGAAAATTGCTCGTGTTGTTCATGAAATTTCCTCAACCGAGTCATCACCTATCAAAGCTCCAAACACTAGAGTTCCTTCCCAACCAACTCTACCAATCAAACCAACTCCCAAAATACTTGTTCCCACCAAACAACCTTTTCCAAACACTATCATACCTTCAAAACCAAACACAACTATCTCCACTAAAACAACCAAACTCTCACCTCTAGAGCCTAGAGCTCTCTCCTTCACCACACCTCTTTCATCTCCAAACCTTTACTCTCTAGAAGACTTACCACATAGGCCTTCTCATCCACCACCATTGCCCACATTCTCATCAATTAAGAAAACGGTACCACAACAACCTTCTCACCAAAATCTTGGTGTTGGAACTTCACTTGCACCCATGTCCTACTCTCCTTCACCCTCAAATGGTCCATTTTGGATTACGAGGAATATCCAAACTCAACAACCGGACCATATGGAAGTGGATACTTCTTTACCTCCACCACCAACACATATATCACCACCTTCATCCTTGATAGAACCACCACCTACTTCATCAAACTTACATCCACAAAACCCTCCATCCTTTGTGGAACCTCCACCTTACTAATCAAACTTACCTCCTCTAACTTCTCCATTCTTACCGCCACCAATACCTAGTCATGACAATGATTGCTATCATTGCCAACATGTCCAAGGTTTAGTCCATAAAGTACGTGATGAAGTACGTTTCATGTTCTATCACCTTTTTGAACGTTTTGATGAAGTCAACAACTCTAACCATCCATAAACCTAGGAATAAAAGCACAAGTGGTGTTTTCTCTAGTCTTAGGCGCAACTTAGATTGTTAGGATTATTACTTTAATATATGTTTGTATCATGTTTTTAGTTTTAGAGATATGCGTATCATTTCTCTCGTTTTATTAAATGAAACTACATGTTTGTATGTTATATAGTTATGTGAAAATGTTTGGTGCAACAAAACATAACTTATTTGGTCGTTTACGTCATTATTTATACATACATCGCTGCAACTAAGTTGCAGGTACACGGTTCCCTTCATTTTTCCTGGACGGATCCCTGAAATGAAGGATCCGGCAGAACCGGGTGGACAAAACACAATTTTTGAGCTTTATTTAAAGCTCATTTGCAGGAGACAATGCACCATATACTTGTTTTCTAACATTTGTTTTGTAGATTTTCAAAATACACATGAAGACTTTGACGCCCTCAACAAAGGGAGCTTTTCATCAAAGCAAAACATTGCAAAACACTTGCAATACATTCACTTAGTCTTCCTAACTACTTGACGCCCTCATCAAAAGGGAGCACTTGCAAGGGGGAGCTTTTCGTCAAAGGAAAAACGTTTCAAATTACTTGCAATACACTCGTTTAGTCTTCCTAATTACTTGACGCCCTCACCAAAGGGAAGCATCCGTCAAGGGGGAGCTAAACCGAGACCCTCTTTCTTACCTTACTACTTCTTCTCTCTACATTTCTTTCTCTAACTCTTTCTCATTTTTTTACTTTCCATAAGTTTTTCTCAAAACTCTTTCTACCATATGTTAGTTTCTTTTCGACGCTCTTTTTGTTTCGACAAAAAAGGGAGAAGAGAGTAAAAACTCCAATTCAAAATTTTACATTTTTTTTACTTCAAAATAATCTTATGTTTTGTCATAAAAAATGGGGAGATTGTTAATACAGATAATCCATATAAACATTTATTTATATTTTACGATCTTCTAATGTTTTGTCAATAACAAACGTAAAATCATTTTAACAAAATAAATAAAATACGTAAAAGCTTTGAGCCAATAGTTTACAAATACACTTTTACTAAACATATAAAACTATCAAAACATGTTTAGTTAAATAAGTCATATAAAACCAAAACCCTTTTTATAAAACACTTATAAGTAATGTTGCTTACTTTTATTTTATAAAAATGTGTATGTACTTTGTATAACTTGTAATGGGTAAAAATCAAAGTCCATAACCCATGACCAAAGACCCATGATCCTTTAACTAGGTACAATGAATCTTGCTGGGTAAAAACCAAAGTCCATACCCATACCTAGGGGTGTTATTCGGGTTGACCCGGTCGGTTTCGGGTCAACTCGGGTCAAGCCTATACCCGAACACGACCTTGTTTAGAACTCGGGTAAACTCGGGTCGGGTCAATTCAGGTTTGGGGTCAACCCGAGTATTTTACATTGTAAAAGTGTTGTTGAACCGGGTTAGTCGGGTTCGGGTCGGGTCAAGGCTTAAAAAAATACCCGAACCCGATTGACCCGAATATAATTTTGAACCCGATTGACCCGACCCGAATTGACTCGGGTCGGGTTCGGGTCGGGTCAGCCCGAATGACAACCCTACCCATACCCATGAAGCATGATCCATAACCCATGACCCATTGCATGACATCATGCATGAAGTCATGTTGGATATTATCCATGATCCATGACCTATGACCCAAGATCCATAACCCATTGACTAGATACATTGTATCTTGTTGGGTATCCATGATCCAAAGTCCATGACCCATGGTTCATAACCCATAACCCGGTTTGCAAACCAAAATCCGGACTAAGCTGACCAGTAGCTGGATTCCTGGAATTGCACTGGCCGGATCCCTTGGGTAAGGGATCCGCTGGAGCCGTGGAACAGTAGGCAGTTTTACCTATAAATAGTGAGCCATTTCTCTCTTGCTCAACATCCCTTTTAAACATATTTTCTCTCTATGTTATAACCTCTCTAACCACAGATCCAAAAGATCATTCTATGTAGTTTTATCTTTGTGCGATTCTCTAGGTTCCTCTTAAAAGCGAGATCACAACCTCTTGAAGACGTACAAGCTCAAGGTCATGAGTTGCTAAGCTTCGTCATCATCAAGACCACTGAAGTGTATCTTGTTGATAATTCTTCTTTCCCTCCAATAGTGTGTCGTTTGAAGGCATTGGTGTATGGTGCCGAAAGTATACATTCGATATGGTGCGTCGATGTATAAGTTGTGTAGTTTGGGTTAAAGGATATTAATATCCTTTCTAGTATTGTAAAAAGGACCTTGTCTCATTTGGGTAGTAGTGTTGGGTAGTAGTTCCTCCTTTGTAATGGAACTCGGTATCTATCCTTGTACCGGATAAAGTGCAGGCGACGTTGTGATAGGTTTGGTTCTACCTCGTGGAAGAACTCGGTGTCTAGCCTTGTACCGAATAAAGTGTAGGCGACGTTGTGAAGGCTTCTCCGCCACATTAAGGATCTTTTGTTGTGTAGTGCTTAGAAACTCTCGAGTTGGGTACTCGGGGAGTGGAGTAGGGCAAGGAAGGTGTCCTTGTAGCCGAACCACTATAAATACTCGTGTTGTGGTTTTGTGTTCCTTTACTCTTTATCTCTTGCATTACTTATATACATGTCCATCAATCAATATCCAACACATGATCTAAATGGATTGACATAAGTCGATCTAAATACTTTAAAACGAAGTTTTAATCAGCAAAACTATTGAATCACCCTTTCTAGTTTTACACAATATTAAAACATTACTGTAGGGTAATTGTGCATTGTAGTGACGGATAAACTGCAATTAAACCTTTTAACGACCAATATATACTTTAAATATGCATTTTTCATAACAATAACACTTTACATATGACAAAAATTTTAGGTTAATTTTAAGCAATGGCAAAATATTTCATATACTATACACGTACGATATTGAGGCAATATATAGTTTGTAGTGAGTAATATTATGGAGATGCAAGGTTAATGTAGTTGGTAACGGTTCATATTCACAAGTAGTTAATAGACGATGTGATAAACTAAATTACATTTTATACACCAAAAAAGTTACACCTCCGAATTACAAAATATGATATTTTATTTTAGGAATGTTTTTACCATGTCGAATTAAAAAAATATTTTTATCATCTTAATAAATGAATTTAGAAATATACATCTTATAAAGATAATTTTATGAACCTTTTTATTATTATCAAAAATCTTTCATATTTATATTTGTCCCACATAGGTTTGAAATACAAGTAAAAGACTGTTAAAAAATGTAAAATAAAAAAAGAAAAAAAAGAAAAAATCTTTTGTTTCCAAAAAATCATGTGGAGATAACTAAGTAAAACAAACTCTTATATTATATTTATTTATATCATACACTTGACACTTTGCACATTGGAAAATAGAAACGAGGGAGATCCTCTCAAGTTGGAAACTCAACTTGACTCAAGTTAGAGACTTATGAGCCATTGGATTTAATCCAATGGCTCAAATCAAAATAACTTATTTTGATTTGGGCTATTGGATTAAATCCAATGGCTCACAATCATCTAACTTGACTCAAGTTGTGTTATGCAACTTGAGAGGATCTTGATCCGAAAAAATATATTTTTATAAAACATAATTTTGGAGAGTTAATTTGGTGGAAATTTCAAGGGATGTCATAGTTACTACTTATGGAGGGAATCTTTCTAAATTATATTTTTTTGAGTTTTAAAAGGCATAACTTTAAGTTATATTTAATAACAATATGATTTTAATTATCATGCGTAAGCTTAATCAATTACATTAAATTTGTATATATTACAAAATTTAAAACAATGTAAACTTATTTTTAAAAAATTTTTTTTACTCTTTTTGTATCAAAATAATTGTCTTTTAATAAAAAATACATAGTTTAAGTAAAACATAATTATTATTATTTTCTCCATCTTATTTTTTACAATAACACTTTTATGTTTAACTAATTATTATTATTTTATTTTATTTTTAATTTTGTAATAATTATATCAAGTAAGAGTAATATGGTAATTTATATTAAACTTTTTTTTTAATCTATTTTTAGTATAAGACAACTAATTTAAGATATCCTATAATGAAAAACGTAGATAATAATTATTTGAATGGAAGGAATAATAAAAAAGATTAGATGCTTTATGATAGTTAAAGACAAAAATATAGACTAAGAAAATTGCCTGTTTATCTGTACAATATAGAGTAAATTACATGGATGGTCTTTGTGGTTTGTCAAAAGTTGTAACTTTCGTCCCTGATAGTTTAAAGTTGTATGGACAATCCCGATCCTTACAAAAAATAACACTCGTGGTCATTTTTTAACCGGTGTTAAGTGGATTCTATTATCGTTTACACGTTAGCCTTTTTGGTTATTGACCGTTTGCATCGTCTATCCTTTATAATAACAGTCGTTTATAATTTAAAGTTTCTCGTCCGTTTTATACGTTTTCGTCTGTTTTTATACATTTTCATCTGTTTTTATACCTTTTCGTCAATTTTTATACATTTTCATATGTTTTTATACGTCCTCGTCCGTTTTTATATGTGTTCGTAAATTTTTACACTTTCATCCGTTTTCTTCCTTTCATCCACTTTTATACGTTTTTTACGTTTTTATCCATTTTTATACGTTTTTCCTATTTTCTTACATTTTCATACGTTTTGTCCGTTTATATACGTTTTCGTCCAATTTTATACGATTTCTTACGTTTTCTTACGGTTTTATCCGATTTATCCGTTTTCATACGTTTTATCCATTTTATACGTTTTCTTACAATTTCATACTTTTTGTCTGTTTTTATATGTTTTTGTCAGTTTCTATACATTTTCGTCCATTTTTTACGTTTTATCCGTTTTTGTTCGTTTTTATACGTTTTCATCCGTTTTAATACGTTTTCGTCCGTTTTATATGTTTTATACGTTTTCGACTGTTTTTATACCTTTTCTTACGTTTTTATTCAATTTCGTCTGGTTTTATACGTTAACTTACGTTTTTATCCGTTTTCGTCTGTTTTTATACGTTTTCATCAATTTTTATACGCATTCTTATGTTTTCATATGGTTTTTTCCGTTTTTATACGTTTTCTTACATATAAAATCAGACAAAAATGTAAGAAAACGTATAAAATAGAAGAAAACGTATGATAACGGATGAAAACGTATCAAAACAGATAAAAACGGATAAAAACGCAAGAAAGATGTGTAAAAACGTAAGAAAAACGGACGAAAACGTATAAAATAGACAAAAACGCATAAGAACATGTTGGAATCACTCCTAAACCTATATCAAGTGTTAGTGATTCATATGTAATAGTTAGCTTAATTATGGCCTTTATGTTTGTTATTAGCTTAAGCTTATGTAGAAGGCCCATGAGCTTAGGCCCATGTCCATTAAGGAAAGGAAGGGAGTAGGAGTGTTGCCCTAGCTCCCCTTCCTATAAATACCTTGTAATAACCCTCACTTGAGGGTTGATTGTTCAATTTATCTCTTTCACATACTCTACGCCTAACCGTTCCTAGTTTCATACGCGTATGTGTGTTTGGTTTATTGTTCATCCGATCTCTTCTCCTCTCTATTCTTTCTATTGATGCTTGTGTTGTAAAACTAGTGACCTAACAGTGGTATCAATCGCCTACTAGTTGGGTGAACGTATTGTTCTTGAAGTGGGTTTTGGTCCTACGCGTAGAACCTATGGTTCGGTGTTGATACTTTGGTTCGCTTAAAAACATATTTTTTACACTTTTTAATCCAAGATTCTTGTACTTTCAACGTTTTAAGGTGTTAAAATAACTGTTTTTGGCATAAAGTTTCAAACTTTACGCGTAGATCTGTGTTTTTGAGCTTGGTTTTGAATGAGGGTTTCGTTCTACGCATAACTGTTTTGTGAGCTTTGGATCATCAAGTTTCACACTTTTGTGTTATTTTGGTGATATTGAAGCTATTTCATCACAAAAACCTGGTTTGGAAACATCATTTGACAGAAATCACTTTTGGCTAAATCCTACGCGTAAGTAAAACCCTAAACTTACGCGTAACTTATTCCTTGGTTTGATCTTCAGTTTCGTGGTTTACTCCGTGTTTTCTTGCTTGGATAAGCCTGAACATACGTCGAATTGGGATATCTTTTGCACTGTGATAGTGTAAAAGATCACTTGGGCTAAAAACCCTAAACTTACGCCTAAGCTTAAGCTTACGCGTAGAACATCCTACGCATAAGATTCATCTTACGCCTAAGCTTTGTCTTACCCATAAGGTAATCCTACGCCTAAGTTTTCTACGCCTAACTTACTGTTTACGCATAACTTTAGTGTTTTTTCTCCTACTTACGCGTAAGCTAAACCTACGCGTAACTTTGGTGTTTTTACGCATAAGTGCTACTTGGTTTATTGTGATTTCTACGCCTAAGGATACTTCATCAACAAAGGTTCATTCGACTACAAAGATCCATTTTATAACATAAGTTTTTCAACATGTCACAACCACCATACTCTAACTATTTCCCTCACACTTACACTCAACGACAACAACAACTAAGTCCACAACATCAACAATGGAATCAACAACAAGCAATTTATCAACAACAATTTAATCAACAACATACTCCACAACTTGGAGCAATTCCACCACCACAAATGGTTCAACCACCACCAAGTCTTCAAGTTCAACCCTACACAAACGATTTCAATCAACATCCATCAAGGAACACTATGAAGGAACCCACTTGGTTTGCAATGATGTGTGAAGCTTTAAGCAGCCAACAATCAATTCATGAGGTTGGATCACTTGATAGACCTCCAATGCTCACTCCAGGAAACTACGATCAATGGGTAATTAGGTTCTTTAGGTTTTGTGATCTGAAGAAGCCACATGGAAAGTTCTTAAAGAAGGTTATCTTGGAAGGACCATTTCAGATGCCTACTGTCATTGTACCCGGAGATCCAAATGCTAATCCACCAAGAGATGAACAATCAAACATTGCTACTATTGCAGACCTGAACGCAGCAGAACTTCTACACTATGAAGCTGATGAGCTTGCAATGCAATATATCCTCTTAGGATTACGAAACCCAATTCTTCGAAGTGTTGATGCTCAAAAGACTGCAAAGGCAATGTGGGAATATATTCATCTTCTTATGGAAGGATCTGCACTCAATCAGGAGGATATAGAATCCAAAATTTACTTGGCTTATGAACACTTCATGATTGAACCTGGAGAGACACTAGAGTCTTATCATCATTGATTCTCAGACATCATAAATGATTTGGATAAACACAATATCATCATGCCAAGAATTGCAGTTAATACTAAGTTCCTGAGTAGTCTTGGTCCTGAATGGGAGAAGTATGTCATCTTTCTCCGTCAAGCGAAGAACATGCATCACTCTACATATGGATTGTTGTACGATTACTTGAAGCCTCATCAAAAGGAAGTTGATAAGGAAAGGATTCTCCATGCTCAAATTGCTTCACCTTCACATCCGGAAAATCAACAACTTGCCTTGTATGCTCAAAACAGTTATCCTCCTCAACAAGCAACTCAACCAACTGCCACAGTCACACCACATGATCAATCACAGCAATCTCAACAAACTCAATTGGTTCCTTACAACAACAACAATGATCAGACACATTATAGTCAAGCTAATGAGGAATCCGATCTGTTCGAAGTATTGCAACAAGGATTTGTTATGATTGCTAATGCTTTTGGCCGTTATACAAACAAATCCAACAATCAAATTCGTTCCTCATCTAACAAAAGGAATCAGGCAGTTGTGAACAATGGACGAGTTGAAGTTCAGAATCTTGGTTATGGTCGTCAGATGGGCAGTGGTCAAGGGTTTAATGCTATAGGTAGGAATAACAACAGAGCTCAAATGGTGGAACAGGGAAATGCTCAGAATGGGTTGAATGGTCTTCGATGCTACAACTGCAATGAGAAGGGACACCTGGCTAATGCATGCCCAAAGCCGAGGACTAGGGGCAGTGCTTATCACAAAGAGGCTCTTCTCTTGGATCTTAAGGATGAAGCTGGTGGAACTCTCACAGACAAAGAACAGAGCTTTATGGCAGATGCAGACTCAGATGATGATATGGAGGACATGCAGGCCAATGCAGCTGTTATGTTGATGGCTAATATGCATGAGTTACACATGAGTGACACAGGCCCAGTGTATGACACTGATGGCTTGTCTCAGGTACCCGAACAAACCATATTTATCTCTAATCTAATATCTCCGCCAACATCGGAATCCGGCAAGGCTCAGAATGTTCAAAATGAGTTGTCCACATCTCATTCCGACGATTTTCAGCCAGACCCCGTAGTTATATTTGACGATCAAGATGACTTTATGGTTTCCCTTGATAATCAAATTGACTCCATGGTTATACTTGAGGATCTAAATAATGATCATGTTGTGACTCACGTTGAACACACCGAACTTTTGCCTCATCCAGATGTTGATATGTGGCTTAAAAACCAACAATCCATAGTGGAAGAATATCGTGCAGTAAATCAGGATTTAAAAAGTAAAAATGCACTGTTAACATAGGATTTTGAATGTTTACAAATGCAACTCAACTTTTTCAAAACTCAAGAAAAACGTGAAAAAGGTTTTGAAGCCGCTTTTGCTAAATCTCATCAAAACGAAAAATATTTAGAGCGACAGATGCGTCATCTAGCCACTTCGAAGAATGCTTTGTTGTCTGAAATAGAACAACTGAAACATGAACATAAAAAGCAAATTAACGCTCTCACCTTGTAAAATCAAAAAGCTAAGGCTGAGTTGTTAACTTGTCAAAAACAGTTCTCTGCATACAAAAAGCATTCAACAAAACGAATAGATGATCATCTGGAAGAAATTATCGACTTGCAAAACAAACTTAAAGAGTTTACAAATGTTGTTTACAAACATGGTGAGTCAGTCACAGCTATTCAAAAGTTTACTTTAAAACCCAATCCACATGGATATGGACTGAATCTTGCTGATTACAAACCTAAGCTTTCAACAAAAGCATTCAAACCAAATCCTGAAGTTTCCAGTGCATAATATTAAATTGATAATTCTGTTATGAGTGTTGTTGAATATCATCGTCAAGAGGAATTAGATGCAGAAGACGAGAGTCGATAAAAATTAGAAACTGTTGTTTACAACAAACCTTTTAACTATTCAAAAGCGGTCACTTTCGTCACACCAACTGAGTCTTCTAACACACCAAGGATTATCATAAAAACATCTGAGTCTTCTAATGTTAATCCCAAACCAGATTATGCACAAACTTATGGTCCTTTACCTTCCATCAGTGAAGTAAATTCAAAACCTGAAAATCGCAAAATTCTTAGATATTTTGATCTTTTCATGGCTGACCTCAAACTTTTACAACATGAGATAGAATATCATTCTGAAATCAAAGTTCAACATTTTCAATCGCCTCTGGCGGGAGAACAAAGAGACAGTTTTCAGAAAAATCTTTTACCAAATGTTAAAAATTTGAAACATTGTGCATTGTCTTGGGAACGGGACTTTCATAAGGAACTTGGATTGATGAAGGTCGTTTTCGAGAAAATAGAAACATCTATTTCTAATACTAAACGTAAAAAGAAAATGTTGAGAAAAGATGTTGATCAACTCTTGGAAGATGTTATCTGTGCTGATGTCCATAATGTTGTGTTATTGAATTCTTTGTCATATGCATCTGATTATATCTCTGCTGATACTGTTGATTCTGTGGTAACTATTGAGAATACTGATAATGTGCATCAGATCGAGTCTTTAAAATCTGAAAATGAATGATTGACAAACGAGCTTTCATATGCAAAACGTCGTCTTCAATGGTGTCAAAAAGATTGTCACAATCGTGAACTTGCTTTGCAAAACAAAATCAACCAGTTGCAATCCAAAACGTTTAATCCAAAATTCGAGCAACTGGATGATCAAAACGTGTCTTTGAAATGTCAAATCTCAAAATATGAACAAGAACTTGTAAAAGTTAAACAGGAATATGGTGTCATATTTGATTTACTTAAAAAGACTCGTGATGAAGCATCAAACGAGCTTGATCATTTTCTTGCACACACTAAGGAAGTCATGAATTTTTGGGGAAATCTTCGTTCTGAAAATCAAGAATTGGTGCACACTATCTTTAAGTTAAGAGAAATGTTAGGAAAGTATGAACAACTTCCGCCTACCATGATTAAGAGAATAGCACCAGTAACACTTAGTAATCATGTACCTAGAATGCCTACTGCCAAAACACAAGTTGCTAACGTGCCTCCTTCTACTGAAACAGGAATAGTTGCCTCTTTTCCAAACGTCCGCACTTCACAGCCTAGGAGCACTACATCGAAGAATAGGAAGTTGCGACCTAAGAAAATATCAATAAGGAATGCTAAAGTAGAAGAACACCCTAGGACTATGAATAAGACTCACGTTGCTTCCACTATAGATATTGCGTCTGGCAAATGTAATAGAAATAGTGATGTAACGAATGCTAAACCTTTAACTACTTTTGATATTCAGTCTGATGCACCTTGTGTTATTTGTCGTAAAAGTATGAATTCTGATTGTCATGACAAATGTGTTGCTAAAGCTATCATCTCTCGTTTACAGAATCCTAAGAACCGGAATACCTCTAGGCCCACTAATCTTTCTAAGTCTGTGCTTGGTAAACCGCCCTCTTTAGATTCTAGGAAGCGCATTGCTGTCCCTGTAGCTCCAGTTTCACCTCCTAAGAATGTAGTACCACCTAGTGCATTCACTAAGACTAAAGCAAATACTAGTTGGAGATGGCAGAAATAGATATATAACACACTAGGATTTAAATGGATTCCTAAAGTTATTGATGTGTGTATGTCTACTATAACTGCTCCGGAACCCTCTAACATTTCGGGTTCCACATCTACTTCTATTCCATCTGTGTCGTCTGTGTGTAATGCAGGTGATACAGATCATTCTCTGGATTGTTGATAGCGGATGTTCCCGACACATGACAGGTAACCTTAAACTGTTATCAAACTTTATTGCAAAGTTCATTGGCACTGTCAGATTCTGGAATGAACAGTTCGCAGCTATCATGGGCTATGAAGACTATATCAATGGGAACATCGAAATTAGTAGGGTTTATTATGTGGAAGGCCTCAGTCACAATCTGTTTTCAGTAGGTCAGTTCTGTGATGGAGATTTGGAGGTTGCTTTCAGTGAGAAATCTTGTTTCATTCGTGATCTACAAGGAAATGACCTTATGTTTGGCTCGCGTAACTCAAGTCTTTACACTATCTCTATGCAAGACATGGTTGCTTCATCTCCCATCTGCTTACTTTCAAAGGCAACGTCAACAAAATCCTGGCTATGGCACCGTCGTCTCTCACATTTAAACTTTCAAACTATAACCAATCTTGCTCAACACAAACTAGTTGAAGGTCTCCCACGATTCCGGTATTCTAAAGATCACCTTTGCTCAGCTTGTAAACAAGGGAAAAGCACTCGTGCTCATTTTCCTTCAAAGGTGGAACACAGCTCTCAGCATGTGCTTCATCTTCTTCACATGGATTTGTGTGGCCCGATGCGCGTGCAAACGATTAATGGCAAACGCTACATCTTAGTAATTGTTGATGACTATTCACGCTGGACTTGGGTCTATTTTCTTCGAAGCAAAGACCAAGCTCCACAGACGATCATCACCTTTCTCACGAAAATACAGGTTCAGCTCCGAAACACCGTGAGACAAATAAGAACAGACAAAGGAACTGAATTTGTTAACAAAACTCTTCGTGAATTTTATGAGAAAGTGGGAATTCAGCATCAAACATCTATTGCACGTACACCTGAACAAAACGGAGTTGTTGAAAGACGAAACCGAACGTTAGTGGAAGCTGCAAGAACAATGTTAATCAATGCTAAACTTCCAGATTACTTATGGGCAGAAGCTGTATCTACTGCATGCTATACTCAAAATCGTTCTATGATTACTAAACGCCACAACAAAACACCTTTTGAGCTTCTCCACAACCATAAACCGAATCTCAAACACTTTCATGTATTTCGATCCCTTTGTTATCCGAATAATGATCGTGATGATTTTGGAAAGCTCAAAGCCAAAGCTGACATTGGAGTCTTTATTGGATATTGTGAGAATTCTAAAGGTTACCGGATCTGGAATCGTCGTACAAAACAGGTTATGGAAACGATTCATGCTCATTTTGATGAACTTACGGAAATGGCTTCTGAGTATAACAGCTTGGAACCCGGTCACAACCGCTTAAACTTCCCCCAAACCCCGTCATCAGCTGAACAAAGCCCTCAGCTTACTCGTCAACAAATGGAAAGACTATTTGCTCCTCTGTTCAGTGACGATATTGATGAACGTGCTCCAGGTGTATCCGATGTTTCCGCTGCTCAACCTGATACTACTCTTATACCTGATACACCTGCTACAACAACTACGGAAGAAGCACCACCAGTTGACTCCACAACAACAGTTGAACAAACCGCTTCCAACAATGATGAATCAGCAGATGATGTTCTTAATGAAGTACCCCCACCTGCAGATTTTGATCCAAATGCGTTCTTTAACCCGTTTGCTAATGAGACTGATGCACCTGATGTCGCGGAATCATCAACAAACCATTTGAATCCTCAGAATCTGCACAATGTATACCAACATCAACCCTCTACACATCGATGGACAAAAGACCATCCTCTGGAAAATATTATTGGCAACCCGAATCAACCAGTCATTACGAGACAACGTCTTCACACAGATGGCGAACATTGCATTTATGCACTCATTGTCTGCGAATCTGAGCCTAAAAACATTAAAGACGCAATGACAAAAGACAACTGGATTGAATCCATGCAGGAAGAACTCAACCAATTCAAATGTCTTGAAGTATGGGAACTGGTTGAAAGACCAACAGGGGTCTACGTCATTGGTCTTAAATGGATTTGAAAGAACAAATTGGATGCTGAAGGGAACGTAATCAGAAACAAGTCACGTCTGGTGGCTAAGGGTTATCGACAGGAGGAGGGTATTGACTTTGAAGAATCATTTGCTCCGGTTGCTCGTCTTGAGGCTGTTCGGATATTTCTCGCGTTCGCGGCTCATATGAATATGACGGTCTTTCAAATGGATGTCAAAACTGCGTTTCTAAATGGACAACTGAAAGAAACGGTTTATGTCAGCCAACCAGAAGGATTCGTTGATCCCGAGTTCCCGAACCATGTCTACAAACTGAACAAAGCTCTGTATGGTCTCAAACAAGCTCCTCGGGCATGGTACGATAAGCTATCATCTTTCCTCATTGCCAATAATTTCACCAAAGGTTCGGTCGACCCTACTCTTTTCATACAATATCACGGGACACATATCTTGATTGTTCAAATTTACGTGGATGACATCATTTTTGGGTCTACACATAAAAAGTACTCAATCGCTTTTGCAAAACTAATGAAGAAAAATTTTGAAATGTCCATGATGGGTGAACTTACGTTCTTTCTAGGACTGCAAGTTCATCAATCACCCCGTGGTATTTCCTTGATTCAGTCCAAATATGCCCTTGAATTGTTAAACAAATTTGGAATGAAAACCTATGACACTTATGCCACACCAATGACTCATACCAAGAAGCTAGACGCTGATTTACATGGAAAATTAGTCAACCCGACAAAATACCGAAGTATTATTGGGTCTCTCATGTATCTAACAGCTAGCAGACCTGACATTGTCTTTTCCGTTTATCTCTGCTCCCGTTATCAGTCAAGACCAACTGAAGCCCACCTTTCTGAGGCTAAAAGAATCCTCTGATACATCAAGGAAACCATTAACTTGGGGATCTGGTATCCGAAGGATTCTGGTTTTGAACTAATCGCTTTTTCAGATGCTGATCACGCAGGAAGTTTAGATTCACGGAAAAGTACTTCAGGAGCACTATAATTTCTTGGTGATAAACTAGTGTCCTGGCAATCAAAGAAGCAAGATTGTACATCGTTGTCATCAACCGAAGCAGAATATGTAGCCATGTCGGCGTGTTGTGCTCAAGTCATCTGGATAAGAACACAACTCAAAGACTATGGTTACGTATTTGAAAGAATCCCGATGTACTGCGACAATCAGAGTGCCATAGCGATCTCGTGCAACTCAGTTCAGCAATCGAAATCTAAGCACATCGATCTTCGCTATCATTTCATCAAGGACCATGTGGAACAGGGTACAGTTGAATTATACTTCGTGGGTACAGAATACCAATTGGCATATCTTCTCACCAAAGCCTTGCCTCCCGCTAGGTTTAATGAGTTGGTCCACCGGATTGGTATGCGGTGTTTGACTCAAGAGGAATTGAATGAACTCTTAAAACATTCTTAAAAACCAGTCAAACACCAAAACCTCTTTTGTAAATATTTTTCAAAAACAAAATACAAAACTATAAAATCTGATAAAACAACAAAAAATATTCTTCTATCTAAATTTCTTTCAACATGGAAAGTACAAATCTTCAGTCAACACTTTGTTCTATCAAATCTTTCACAATTTTTCCGAACAAGTGTTGAGGGGGAGAAAGTAAATATTTTCTGCTTTATAAAACCTTGTACTTCCATGTTTCCAAAAATACGTTGTTTCTTCTAAAAAAAATGGTGGACACGTTTCTTGTCAAATACTCTCCTCGGACTCAAATGTCTTCAAAATTCATTATTTCAAAAGTCAAGGGGGAGTATCGTTAAGTTTCTTGCCTTACAAGTGTTTTGTCTAACCTAAACGAAAGTTAAAGGATCTTGGTTGGAACCTTTTTGAGATTGAGGGACTGAATGTGTCAACTTGGCAAAGTAATTTTAACAAATTCATTCACTTAACACATTCAATGCACCACTTCGTGTGCATTTACTCCTAAACCACCAAGATCAAACAGCCCAAATCAAATCTTCAAAATCCGTTCAAGCTTTTCATAATCTATAAGTTCTAAACTGTTTTGATCAAGATGATAAACAAGGGTTTCTAAAAATTCTTTCAAATCCAACGGTTAAAACTCTTTAAACTGATTTTGGAAAATTGTTCACTCGAACGAACTGGGTGTTTATGCATATAAGTGTTTGGATTGAAATGAGTTATGTTAAAACCTTTCTTAGAGTCTATTAAACTTGTTTCAATCGTCCATAACCATCCTGAGTCTTAAAATTCATTAATTTGAATTCTAGGGTTCTTACGCTCATTTAGGGTTTTTCTATTCTGTGATATGTTATTAGGTGTTCAAGAAAGTGTTAGAATAAGTTTATATGCATGTTTTGAACCTTGAAATTAGCCCAGAAACATCTAAATTGTAAGAATTTAAGTTTAGTTTTTAGGGTTCATCTCCCATGAATCTTCTGATTTTGTGGTGGAAATGTGCTAAACCTTGCTCCATTGCACTCATATGACATCTAGGACACTCCAGAAACATTTTTGTTTGATTTGTGTGGCTATATCTCTTACGTGTAGATTAAGGGTTTAGGGTTTAAGTAATTTTATGCCTAAGTCTTTCTGTGTGTATCTGATATGTTCTTATGCTTGTTTTATGATCTAAAAGATGTTTGGAGTTTACTGCAATCAAGTGTTCATGTTTATATTTAACAGGTTAATTATTCATAATGTCAGAATCTTTAGGTGTTCAAACCGTTACGCTTAAGGAATACTTTATGCGTAAAGGTTACGCCTAAGAGAAATCTTACGCGTATCTCTTACGCATAAGTGGTCTATAGTGGATTACGTGTATCTTGAAAAGATATTCGTAAACAAGGCTTGTTACGCATAAGCTTTACTGTTACGAGTAAACTGTACGCGTAACATCTAGCTTATCCCTACGCGTAAGCTTAAAGCCTTTGAACTTGTCTTATGCGTAAGAAACTCTTACGCCTAAACTTGGTCTTACGCTTTAGTTTACTCCTACGCATAAGCTCCTTTCTTACGCATAAGGATCCTTGTTACACATAACCCATTGTTCACTACATTTTGGTGTGTTACGCATATGTTACTTGTTAAATGTTACGCATAGGTCACAAATATCTGATGTTTCATATAAGCTTACAAAACTTAATATGTTGTGTGTTAACTGAATTATTGGTCTTTGAAATTTCAAAATTAACATTTTCACGTAACTTATCACATCAACTTCATACATTTGGACTAATGTGACTTAGGACTTGTAACTAACATAAACATGTTACCATCATACAAGTAATTAGATAATAAATCAGACTAATACAAACACATTGTGTTTCCATATGTCTGTCTCTTTGTCTAAAGACTTTCAGACCATGAAATGGTTGCAAATCAAGCAAACATCAATGCCCCAGCTGAGCTCTCGATGGCAAACACATTCCAAGCTGGATATGACAAAACAATTGGCAAGAACTATCTCCGTGTCATCTTCAACAACTTCATATGCTCATAATCATCTTGCAGAATTGATGTGGACATCCTTCTGCAACATCCATTCAAAACTCATGCTCAATGAGTAAGATTCAATGGATGAGGTAATACAATTTCGTAAGACATCAAAGCAGAAAAGGATGGAATACCATGCTTCAATCTTTTTCGGTTAATCAACCCGGTGGGGCAGGAGGGTCAAGTAGTAGTCCTCCACTTATGGAAGATCCGTTGCAAACATCTCTTACCCCATCCGATCTGGTTAATCAACCCGGTAAGGATCAGGGTGTCACTGTCACTACAACTGTTGAAATGAAGCAACCACAACAACAACTTAAACAGCCGCAAGAAGAAAAACATGGTGAAGATGTGGAAATATATGACGAAGGAGATTATGATCATGATAAGGATGAAAGAGTCACTGATGATGATAATTTGGTGGCTGAAGAGGAAATGTTGCAAAAAGAGGCTGAAGAAACTGCTAGTGCTGAGGAGGAAAAGTTAAAGAATGAATCAGACAACTACTTAGTTGACAATCCAATACACAAACCTCAACAGTCTTCTGAATCACCTCTTGACACTTTCACCAAACCCAAATCATCATCTCAATCATCACCTCCATCAGCATAAGAAACACCAATGTGAACAACAAAATCTGTTAAGAAGGCAACTCCATACAATGATTCGAAAATGGTTAAGCAGGTTATCACCACTACACAACAAGCTACACAGCCACCACCATCTGATCAACCAAGGGATTCAGAAACCACACCACCAATGGAGAAAACCGTTGATCACTTTACATACACTGGTGGTGAGGATCACGACATACCTGAGCCCCAACCAGAACCTCAACTGAAATTTAGATCAAGTACATTACTGCACTCCTTGTTTTCATACGCTTCAAATCAAAGAGCATGTTGAAGTTCTCCACCTCGGGGTCGAATCTTACCTAAATTCTACAATTCATCGGAATCAATCAAGAACCTCAGTACAAAATCGTTCATAAACAAAAGTTTGGGTTTGTCTACCAAAGTGAAAATCATCATACTTGCTTCATGGCTTTCGATGAAATTCACTAAGTTCTATGACGCCACCCTGGAGATGGTTCGAGATGGATTGTCATATCGATTGAAGGACATTGAGTTGGGTATAATTCAGACGAAGAGATGGAATTCAAAGGATCACAAGGATTTTCGTTGATTTATCACTAGGATTGATGAATGTTTAATTCATCGGGATCAGATGCAACGGTTGGAGAGCTATGTGGGAGGATGACCAAACTTTCCGATTCTGACTTTCCAACGTCCTTAGAAAGTACCTGATCGTCTGTAATCATTGGGTACTCTCTTGATTGTGATTTTTTTTCTTTAATTATCTGACTATGGCTTGTGCACACATAACAGTGTACAACCCGTTCTTGTAATGAAAGGACCCTGTGGTACGCTTCAGTGCCACAATCCTTATAAAAGGAGCGAAAGCTTCTTACTTTTGAGTAAAACCTATCAAACCTTTCACTTTTAAAGGTTTTGCTCAAAAGAACAAGTACTTCCCCTTATGATTTTCAAAACCTCAGCCGTTTATATCACTTGTTGAGGGGGAGTATTTGAATTAAAACTTTGTTCACAAATTGTTCACAGTGGTCATCTTCCCATAAAACTCAAAATGGTCATATTTATTGTTGGAATCACTCCTAAACCTTAATCAAGTGTTAATGATTCATATGTAATAGTTAGCTTAATTATGGCCTTTATGTTTGTTATTAGCCTTAAGCTTATGTAGAAGGCCCATGAGCTTAGGCCCAAGCCCATAGGAGAAAGGAAGGGACTAGGAGTGTTGCCCTAGCTTCCATCCTATAAATACTCTTGTATAACCCTCACTTAAGGGTTGGTTGTTCAATTCACTCTCTTTCACTAAGCATACGCATAACCTTTCTCTATTATCATACGCATAGTGTTTGTGTGAGTTGTTCATCCGATCTATCTATTCTCTATTTCTTTCATTGATGCTTGTGTTGTAAACTAGTGACCTAACAGTGGTATCAATCGCCTACTAGTTGGGTGAATCGTGTTGTTCTTGAAGTGGGTTTTGGTCCTACGCGTAGAACATACATGCGTGGTTTGATACTTTGGTTCGCTTAAAAACACATTTTTTACACGTTTGAATCCAAGATTCTTGTACTTTCAATGTTTTAAGGTGTTAAAATAACTGTTTTTGGCAAAAAGTTTCAACCTTTATGCGTGGATCATCGTTTTTAAGCTTGGTTTTGTACGAGGGTTTCATCCTACGCGTAACCGTTTTTTATGCTTTGGATCATCAAATTTCACACTCTTGTGTTCTTTTGGTGATATTGAAGCTATTTCATCATACAAAAACTGGTTTAGAAACATCTTTGGGCAAAATCATTTTTACGAGTAAAGCTACGCGTATCAAAACCCTAATCTTACGCGTAACTTTATCCTTGGTTTGATCTTCAGTTTCGTGGTTTACTCCATGTTCTCTTGCTTGGATAATCGTGAAAATACGTCGACTTTGGATATATTTTGCACTGTGATAGTGTAAAAGATCACTTGGGATAAAACCCTAAAATTACGCATAAGCATAAAGCTTACGCGTAGAAAATCCTACGCATAAGATTTATCTTACGCCTAAGCTTAGTCTTACGCATAAGGTAATCCTACGCCTAACTTTTTGTTTTACACATAACTTTAGTGCTTTTTCCTTACTTACGCGTAAGCTAAACCTAAGCGTAACTCTTGCTATTACGCGTAACTTTGGTGTTTTTACGCATAAGCGCTACTTGGCTATTGTGATTTCTACGCCTAAGGATACTTCATCAACAAAGGTTCATTCGACTACAAAGATCCATATAACAACACAAGTTTTCAACATGTCACAACCACCATACTCTAACTATTTCCCTTACACTTATACTCAACGTCAACAACAATTAAGTCCACAACATCAACAATGGAATCAACAACAAGCAATTTATCAACAACAATTTAATCAACAACATACTCCACAACTTGCTGCAATTCCACAACCACAAATGGTTCAACCACCACCAAGTCTTCAAGTTCAACCCTACACAAACGATTTTAATCAACATCCATCAAAGAACACTATGAAGGAACCCACTTGGTTTGCAAAGATGTGTGAAGCTTTAAGCAGCCAACAATCAATTTAGGAGGCTGGATCACTTGATAGACCTCCAATGCTCACTCCAGGAAACTACGATCCATGGGTGATTAGGTTCTTTAGGTTTTGTGATCTGAAGAAACCACATGGAAAGTTCTTAAAGAAGGTTATCTTGGAAGGACCATTTCAGATGCCTACTGTCATTGTACCCGGAGATCCAAATGCTAATCCACCAAGAGATGAACAATCAAACATTGCTACTGTTGCAGACCTGAATCCAGCAGAACTTCTACACTATGAAGCTGATGAGCTTGCAATGCAATATATCCTTTTAGGATTACCGAACCCAATTCTTCAAAGTGTTGATGCTCAAAAGACTGCAAAGGCAATGTGGGAACATATTCATCTTCTTATGGAAGGATCTGCACTCAATCAGGAGGACTCATTGACACTCAATCAGGAGGACATGGAATCCAAAATTTACTTGGCTTATGAACACTTCATGATTGAACCTGGAGAGACACTAGAGTCTTATCATCATCGATTCTCAGACATCATAAATGATTTGGATAAACACAACATCATCATGCCAAGAATTGCAGTTAATACTAAGTTCCTGAGTAGTCTTGGTCCTGAATGGGTGAAGTATGTCATTTTTCTCCGTCAAGCGAAGAACATGCATCATTCTACATACGGATTGTTGTACGATTACTTGAAGCCTCATCAAAAGGAAGTTGATAAGGAAAGGATTCTCCGTGCTCAAATTGCTTCAACTTCACATCCGGAAAATCAACAACTTGCCTTGTATGCTCAAAACAGTTATCCTCCTCAACAAGCAACTCAACCAACTGCCTCAATCACACCAAATGATCAATCACAACAACCTCAACAAAATCAATTGGATCCATACAACAATAACAATGCTCAAGCATTTGTCAGTGAAGCTAATGAGGAATCCGATCCGTTCGAAGCACTGCAACAAGGATTTGTTATGATTGCTAATGCTTTTAGCCGTTATACCAACAAATCCAACAATCGTATTCGTTCCTCATCTAACATACGAAATCAGGCTGTTGTGAACAATGGACGAGTTGAAGTTCAGAATTGTGGTTATGCTCGTCAGATGGGCGGTGGTCAAGGGTTTAATGCTATGGGTAGGAATAACAACAGAGCTCATGTGGTGGAACAGGGAAATGCTCAGAATGGGTTGAATGGTCTTCGATGCTACAACTGCAATGAGAAGGTACACCTGGCTAATGCATGCCCAAAGCCGAGGACTAGGGGCAGTGCTTATCACAAAAAGGCTCTTCTTTTGGCTCTTAAGGATGAAGTTGGTGGAACTCTTACAAACAAAGAACATAGTTTTATGGCAGATGCAAACTCAGATGATGATATGGAGGACTTGCAGGCCAATGCAGCTGTTATGTTGATGGCTAATATGCATGAGTTACACATGAGTGACACAGGCCCAGTGTATGACACTGATGGCTTGTCTCAGGTACCCGAACAAACCATATTTATCTCTGATCTAATATCTCCGTCAACATCTGAATCCGGCAAGGCTCAGAATGTTCAAAATGAGTCATCCACATCTCATTCCGACGATTTTCAATTAGACCCCGTAGTTACATTTGACGATCAAGATGACCTTATGGTTTCCATTGATAATCAAATTGACTATGTGGTTATACTTGAGGATCTAAGTAATGATCATATTGTGACTCACGTTGAACACGCCGAACTTTTGCCTCATCCAGATTTTGCTCGTTTAATTCAAGACCAACAAACTATAGTGGAAGAATGTCATGCAGTAAATCAGGATTTAAAAAGTAAAAATGCACTGTTAACCAAGGATTTTGAATGTTTACAAAAGCAACTCAACTTTTTCAAAACTCAAGAAAACCATGAAAAAGGTTTTGAAGCCGCCTTTGCTAAATCTCATCAAAACGAAAAATATTTAGAGAGACAGATGCGTGATCTAGCCGCTTCGAAGAATGCTTTGTTGTCTGAAATAGAACAACTGAAACATGAACATAAAAAGCAAATTAACGCTCTCACTTTAGAAAATCAAAAAGCTAAGGTTGAGTTGTTAACTTGTCAAAAACAGTTCTCTTCATACAAAACGCATTCAACGAAACGAATAGAAGATCATCTTGAAGAAATTATCGGCTTGCAAAACAAACTTAAAAAGTTTAAAACTGTTGTTTACAAACATGGTGAATCAGTAACCGCTATTGAAAAGTTTACTTTAAAACCCAATCCAAATGGATATGGACTGAATCTTGCTGATTACAAACCTAAGCTTTCAACCAAAGCATTCAAACCAAATCCTGAAGTTTCCAGTGCAGAATATAAAATTGATAATTATGATATGAGTGTTGTTGAATATCATCGTCAAGAGGAATTAGATGCAGAAGACGAGAGTCGATCAAAATTAGAAACTGTTGTTTACAACAAACCTTTTAACTATTCAAAACCGGTCACTTTCGTCACACCAACTGAGTCTTCTAACACACCAAGGATTATCATAAAAACATCTGAGTCTTCTAATGTTAATCCCAAACCAGATTATGCACAAACTTATGGTCCTTTACCTTCCATCAGTGAAGTAAACTCAAAACCTGAAAATCGCAAAATTCTTAGATATTTTGACATTTTCATGGCTGACCTCAAAACTTTACAACATGAGATAGAATATCATTCTGAAATCAAAGTTCAACATTTTCAATCGCCTCTGGCGGGAGAACAAAGAGACATTTTTCAGAAAAATCTTTTACCAAATGTTAAAAATTTGAAAAATTGTGCATTGTCTTGGGAACGGGACTTTCATAAGGAACTTGGATTGATGAAGGTCGTTTTCGAGAAAACAGAAACGTCTATTTCTAATACTAAACGTAAAAAGAAAATGTTGAGAAAAGATGTTGATCGACTCTTGGAAGATGTTATCTGTGCTGATGTCCATAATGCTGTGTTATTGAATTCTTTATCATATGCATCTGATTATATCTCTGATGATACTATTAATTATATGGTAACTGTTGAGAATACTGATAATGTGCATCAGATCGAGTCTTTAAAAGCTGAAAATAAACGATTGACAAACGAGCTTTCATATGCAAAACGTCGTCTTCAATGGTGTCAAAAAGATTGTCACAATCGTGAACTTGCTTTGCAAAAAAAATCAACCAGTTGCAATCCAAAACGTTTAATCCCAAATTCGAGCAACTGGATGATCAAAACGTGTCTTTGAAATGTCAAATCTCAAAATATGAACAAGAACTTGTAAAAGTTAAACGGGGATATGGTGTCATATTTCATTTACTTAAAAAGACTCGTGATGAAGCATCAAACGAGCTTGATCATTTTCTTGCACACACTAAGGGTGTCATGAATTTTTCGGGAAATCTTCGTTCTGAAAATCAAGAATTGGTGTACACTATCTTTAAGTTAAGAGAAATGTTAGGAAAGTATGAACAACTTCCGCCTACCGTGATTAAGAGAATAGCACCAGTAACACTTAGTAATCGTGAACCTAGAATGCCTTCTGCCAAAACACAAGTTGCTAACGTGCTTCCTTCTACTGAAACAGGAATAGTTGCCTCTTTTCCAAACGTCCGCACTTCACAGCCTAGGAGCACTACATCGAAGAATAGGAAGTTGCGACCTAAGAAAAGATCAATAAGGAATGCTAAAGTAGAAGAACACCCTAGGACTATGAATAAGACTCACGTTGCTTCCACTATAGATATTGCGTCTGGCAAATGTAATAGACATAGTGATGTAACGAATGCTAAACCTTTAAGTACTTTTGATATTCAGTCTAATGCACCTTGTGTTATTTGTCGTAAAAGTATGAATTCTAATTGTCATGACAAATGTGTTGCTAAAGCTATCATCTCTCGTTTACGGAATCCTAAGAATCGGAATACCTCTAGGCCCACTAATCTTTCTAAGTCTTTGCTTGGTAAACCGCCCTCTTTAGATTCTAGGAAGCGCATTGCTGTCCCTGTAGCTCCAGTTACACCTCCTAAGAATGTAGTACCACCTAGTGCATTCACTAAGACTAAAGCAAATACTAGTTGGAGATGGCAGAAATGGATATATAACTCACTAGAATTTAAATGGATGCCTAAAGCTATTGATGTGTGTATGTCTACTATAACTGCTCCGGAACCCTCTAACATTTCAGGTTCCACATCTACTTCTATTCCATCTGTGTCGTCTGTGTGTAATGCAGGTGATACAAATCATTCTCTGGATTGTTGATAGCGGATGTTCCCGACACATGACAGGCAACCTTAAACTGTTATCAAACTTTATTGCAAAGTTCATTGGCACTGTCAGATTCGGGAATGATCACTTCACAGCTATCATGGGCTACGGAGACTATATCAATGGGAACATCGAAATTAGCAGGGTTTATTATGTGGAAGGCCTCGGTCACAATCTGTTTTCAGTAGGTCAGTTCTGTGATGGAGATTTGGAGGTTTCTTTCAGGGAGAAATCTTGTTTCATTCGTGATCTACAAGGAAACGACCTTATGTCTGGCTCGCGTAATTCAAGTCTTTACACTATCTCTATGCAAGACATGGTTGCTTCATCTCCCATATGCTTACTTTCAAAGGCAACATCAACAAAATCCTGGCTATGGCACCGTCGTCTCTCACATTTAAACTTTCAAACTATAACCAACCTTGCTCGACACAAACTAGTTGAAGGTCTCCCACGATTCCGGTATTCTAAAGATCACCTTTGCTTAGCCTGTGAACAAGGGAAAAGCACCCGTGCTCATTTTCCTTCAAAGGTGGAACACAGCTCTCAGCATGTGCTTCATCTTCTTCACATGGATTTGTGTGGCCCGATGCGCGTGCAAACGATTAATGGCAAACGCTACATCTTAGTAATTGTTGATGACTATTCACGATGGACTTGGGTCTACTTTCTTCGAAGCAAAGACCAAGCTCCACAAATGATCATCACCTTTCTCACGAAAATTCAAGTTCAGCTCCGGAACACCGTCCGCCAAATAATAACAGACAAAGGAACTGAATTTGTTAACCAAACTCTTCGAGAATTTTATGATAAAGTGGGAATTGAGCGTCAGACATCTATTGCACGTACACCAGAACAAAACGGAGTTGTTGAAAGACGAAACCGAACGTTAGTGGAAGCTGCAAGAACAATGTTAATCAATGCTAAACTTCCAGATTACTTATGGGCAGAAGCTGTATCTACTGCATGCTATACTCAAAACCGTTCTATGATTACTAAACGCCACAACAAAACACCTTTCGAGCTTCTCCACAACCATAAACCGAATCTCAAACACTTTCATGTATTTGGATCCCTTTGCTATCCGAATAATGATCGTGATGATTTTGGAAAGCTCAAAGCCAAAGCTGACATTGGAGTCTTTATTGGATATTGTGAAAATTCTAAAGGTTACCGGATCTGGAATCGTTGTACAAAACAGGTTATTGAAACGATTCATGCTCATTTTGATGAACTTACGGAAATGGCAACCCGAATCAACCAGTCGTTACGAGACAACGTGTTCACACAGATGGTGAACATTGCATTTATGCACTCACTGTATGCCAATCTGAGCCTAAAAACATTAAAGATGCAATGACAAAAGACAACTGGATTGAATCCATACAAGAAGAACTCAACCAATTCAAACGTCTTGAAGTATGGGAACTGGTTGAAAGACCAACAGGGGTCTACGTTATTGGTCTCAAATGGATTTGGAAAAACAAATTGGATGCTGAAGGGAACGTAATCCGAAATAAGTCACGTCTAGTTGCTAAGGGTTATCGTCAGGAAGAGGGAATAGACTTTGAAGAATCTTTTGCTCCGGTTGCTCGTCTTGAGGCTGTTCGGATTTTTCTCGCGTTCGCGGCTCATATGAATATGACGGTCTTTCAGATGGATGTCAAAACTGCGTTTCTCAACGGACAACTAAAAGAAACGGTTTATGTCAGCCAACCAGAAGGATTCGTTGATCCCGAGTTCCCGAACCATGTCTACAAACCGAACAAAGCTCTTTATGGTCTCAAACAAGTTCCTCGGGCATGGTACGATAAGCTATCATCTTTCCTCATTGCTAATAATTTCACCAAAGGTTCGGTCGATCCTACTCTTTTTATACAATATCACGGGGCACATATCTTAATTGTTCAAATTTACGTGGATGACATCATTTTTGGGTCTACACATAAAAAGTACTCAATCACTTTTGCAAAACTAATGAAGAAAAATTTTGAAATGTCCATGATGGGTGAACTTACGTTCTTTCTAGGACTGCAAGTTCATCAATCACCCCGTGGTATTTTCTTGAGTCAGTCCAAATATGCCCTTGAATTATTAAACAAATTTGGAATGAAAACCTGTGACACTTATGCCACACCAATGACTCATACCAAGAAGCTAGACGCTGATTTACATGGGAAATTAGTTGACCCTACCAAATACCGAAGTATTATTGGGTCTCTCATGTATCTAACAGCTAGCAGACCTGATATTGTCTTTGTCGTTTATCTATGCTCCCGTTATCAGTCGCGACCAACTAAAACCCACCTCTCTGAGGCTAAAAGAATCCTCCGATACATCAAGGGAACCATTAACTTGGAGATCTGGTATCCGAAGGATTCTGGTTTTAAACTAATCGCTTTTTCAGATGCTGATCAAGCAGGATGTTTAGATTCACGAAAAAGTACTTAAGGAGCACTACAATTTCTTGGTGATAAACCGGTGTCCTGGCAATCGAAGAAGCAAGATTGTACATCGCTGTCATCAACCGAAGCATAATATGTAGCCATGTCGGCGTGTTGTGCTCAAGTCATCTGGATGAGAACACAACTCAAAAACTATGGTTACGTATTTGACAGAATCCCGATGTACTGCGACAATCGGAGTGCCATTGCGATCTCGTGCAACTCACTTCAGCATTCGAAATCAAATCACATCGATCTTCGCTATCATTTCATCAAGGACCATGTGGAACAGGGTACAGTTGAATTATACTTCGTGGGTACAGAATACCAATTGGCAGATCTTCTCACCAAAGTCTTGCCTCCCGCTAGGTTTAATGAGTTGGTCCACCGGATTGGTATGCGGTGTTTGACTCAAGAGGAATTGGATGAACTCTTAAAACAGTCTTAAAAACCAGTCAAACACCAAGACCTCTTTTGTAAATATTTTTCAAAAACAAAATACAAAAATAGAAAATCAGATAAAACAACAAAAATACTCTTCTATCTATATTTCTTCAAACATGGCAAATACATTTCTTCCGTCAACACTCAAATCTTTCAAAATTCAGTATTTTTTCGATCAAGTGTTGAGGGGGAGAAAATAAATACTTAACTGTTTCAAAATAACTGTGTACTTGCATGTTACCTTATCCTGGTTGTTTCTTTAATATTGGTGGTCACATTTCTGGTTTCTGACACTCCTCGGACTAAAATTTATAACCTTTCATTATTTCTTAAGTCGAGGGGGAGTGTCGTCAAAGTTATTTCCAAATATTCTTCGTTTGGTAGCCAAAATGGAAGTTAAAGGCTTTTGATGAAAATGGAAAAGGTGGAGGGACTATTGTTGTCAAAAGCTCAAAGTTATTTTTCATAAAAACTCTCCACCTAACTTATCCTTTAAATTTATTACACACACCTAATGAATCCTACGCGTATAAATCGTTCAACAAATCCGTGTTTTGGATCATCAATCTGTAAGTGTTTTTGTGATCTTAACGTGTTTACAAACAATGGTTTTGAATCTTTTACAAATCCAACGGCTAAAACATAAGATATAAGTGATTATGTGTTCTACGCATAAGCGTATGAACACACAATCATTGGTGTGTGTTTATGGTTAAAATATATGTGTCAAAACGTTTAAATAACATCAATGATACTATGTTTATCCTCAAAATCCACCCAGAAACACGAATTGATTGTTTTTCAAAATTAGGGTTCATGAGTCGGTTTGCGTATTCTCAAATGTGAATGTTTCTGGACAAAAAGATTGTTGTGTGATGTTGTTAGTATAGTGAATTGATCATATCTGTGTTTAGAATTAACCCAGAAACACTAATTGCTTGATAATTAGATATTAGGGTTTATGTTCTTCACGTTTGGGTAATTTTTTGATTCATTGATAGTTGGATGTTAAAACTTGGCCATAACACTCACATGACATCTAAGAACCACCAGAATAAGTTTGATGCTATTTCCATGGTCAGATTTCTTAAGCGTAAATCTTAAAACTAGGGTTTAAGTCTACGCGTAAACTGTATGATGAGTTTTCATGCCATGATCTGTTATAGAATGGATGTGTGTGTTAATATTGTTGCTATAATGACTTTATTTCAGGTCTGCTACACGTAAAAAATTAGAATCAAGGTCATTAGCAATCTACGCATAAGGATCACCTTACGCGTAGAAGGTTATGCGTAAGAGAAATCTTAAGCGTAGCGTTTACGCGTAAGGTTCTACAAAGGGACTACGCTATCCTGTGAAGGATATGCGTAAACAGTGACCTCTACGCATAAGGTCTACTCTTACGAGTAAGCCTTACGCGTAAGGTTTAATATACGCCTACGCGTAAGCTTTACGCATTAGGTCCTCTTTTCCTACGCGTAATATTTCTTACGCGTAAGTAAGGTTCCTACGCATAAGCTTGCGTCTACGCGTATACTTCTCCTGTTTACGCATAAGCTACCATTTCTACGCCTAAGCCTTGATCAAACCTTCATTATGAATTGTTACGCGGGCAAACTTGTAAATAAATGAATCATAACATCACGAATCCAATAATGTCACTAATAAACTTAAATGTGTAATGTGTTGTTAAAATTTTGTGATAACATAAACTTTATAACTTAAAGTTAACTAACTCACGAAACTTATCACGACGTCATTAGACTATTGGACAAACAAGTGACTTCGGACTCGTAACAATCATAGACATAGCACATTCAATAATTAGTCAATAAAACCTTCTCTTGACTAAAATTATGTCTTTCGATATGTTGGTTCTTTTGGCTAAATGTGTTTCAGAGCACGACATGGAAGCTCAAATGAATGTGGATGCACCAAATGTTCTCACCATTGCTGATATCTTCCCGCATGGCTATCCTATGAAGATTGGAAAGAACAATCTCAGAGTTGACTTTGAAACTCTCACCTGCTCGGAATCTTCTTGTCTCATTGCAGTGGATATTCTGAAGCATCATCCCTATCAGAACATGCTCACCAACTCTGCCACTGTTCCGGAGATCTACATACAGCAATTCTGGAATACAATGCAGAGGGTCAAAGGTCAAAGTGCGGTAACAGTGACACTCTATCACAAACAAGTTACCATCACATATGCAGACTTAAGGGCTGTCCTCCTCATTCCTGACATCATACCAACTGAATTCTCTGCTGCACCTACTGAAGAGAGTGTTTTGCAATTCTTGATTGATATTGGGTATGACGAAGCTTCAGGGGTTATTAATAAGCATTCTCACGTGGATCTTAAAAACATTCCTCAGCCTTGGAGAACCCTTTATATCATCATCACAAAATCTGTTTCTGGTCGTGACAGTGGCTATGAGCATCCCAAGCTCGTGGAACTGCAAATCTTTTGGGCTCTGATCAACATGAAACACATCGAAATTGAAGCTCTGATATGGGATGACATGATGACCTTTCTCAAAAAGCTTGGCTCAAAGATTCCCTACATCAGATATACTAAACTATTGATCCAGAGAGCACTTGGGTATAACCCTGATATCCCCAAAAGAATCAATGACCCCGACAATCTTGACGTGTTGTCCGAACCCACTCTAATAGTCAGATTTAAGGAGTCAACCACCAAGAAACAAGGTGCTGTGTTGCCAGATCTCCTTCTCTTAGATGAACTCAAACAGCTCTACTCTTATAAAAGATATATGGTAGATGTGAAAGAGAACAAAGTTGGCTTTCTTGATGAAAAATCTTCTGGTACGCCTGCAAGAAAAACCAAAAGAGGAAGTGCAGGAAGTGTTATAAGCACTGAGAGTCAGAGGAAGTTCCCCAAGAGGAATCCTCCTCGTCAAAGGACTGTTCCTTCTAAGGAAGCTGATCCTATTCCCATTCCAAAGCTTGAACCACAAAGAAAGCTAGTGGACGAAAGCTCTGAAGATACACAATCAGACGAAGAGGTCTTCTACTCTGAATCTGCAACCGAAGCACCTCCTTCAATAGCAAAACCTCCTAGTCCACCAGCTATCCAAGGAAAAGGGAAGACTCCAGTACTTGTGCCTTAGGAAGAGGAAAGCTCAGAAGATGAGCCACTGGAAACTGATTACAGAAGGAAGTTCAAATTTGTTAGACTCCAACACGTTGCGAAGGAATTTGCTAAAGACCAAATGGGTGGCCCCGGAGGGTCAAGTGGTGATGTTCAATCCATACCAATTCCTGATGCGGTTAATCAACCCGATAAGGGAACTGGTGCCACCACTCTTGAGAAACAACAAAAGCAACAGGAGGAGTCTATTGAGCATGACATTAAGGAACCAGACACTGAGAAGTCAGAGAAAGATAAAGATGTTGATTATGATAAGTTCCTTCTGGATAGTCCTACACGTTCTAAGGAGAAAACTTCTGAAACACCAAAGGACCTGGAATCTCCTCACATCTCATCATCATCGGATTCATCTTCTCACTCCTCACCACCACCATCAAAAAGATCAACCAAATCAACATCCAAATCAGTGAAGAAGCCAACTGCCTCTTGAATTTCTCAAACTAAGACACGAATCGTTAAAGCTGTCAAACAGGTCAGAAAGAAAGACGTGCTTTACAAGAAGCTGAATTTTCTTGCTGATCAGGTACAGTACCTTCATGATGAGAATGACGAGATGAAAGTTGAAAGGGAGTATGTCCAGAAGCTCATGAAAGATGATCTTCAAGGGAAAATGGACGAGATGATCAAAGGATACACTCACAAGTTCCTTCTTGACGTCGTTCCTAAACTGACAAAGGAGATGTATACCAGACAACTTTATCCAAATCTCCTACATCTGGCTAAGCAAACCATGAAATCAACTCCAATGAATGTGAACATCAATCCAGTTGAACCCACAATCTTCTCAGATGATGAACTGGTGAACCGGCTAGTAGCTCAAATGTCGAAACGCTCTGCAACATTTGCCTCCCACGAAGCTAAATTGTTTGAAGCATTGCTGGAATACCAACTCAGGTCAGCATACAGAGAAGAAGCTGTAAGGCCTAAACGTTCAAGAGACGACAAAGACAAAGATCAGGATAAGGATAACGAGCCCAAACGCCCGAAGAAGTCTGATGAATCATCTTCTATGCAACCTCCACCCCAACGGACTACAGCTCAACAAAGGTCTCCTCCTCATTCTTCTACTGAAAAACCTCAAGATTCTGAGTTACCACCCCAGACTCAGAAAACCGGTGATCATTTTGAGTATACGGGTGGTGACGATAAAGAAGTCTCTGAGCCTCAAAAACAACCCATCTCTCCTGACACAGCCAAGAAACCATAATCCTCCTCCAGGCCAAAGAAGATGAAGAAGAAGGCGCCTATGACTGACGTCTTATCATGGCTAGACGAGGATGATACTGAATTTGAATGGTTCTCGAAGCTTGTTGATTCCACTCCTTACCCAGCTGAAGGTCAAGAGGTTCCAGAATGTAGTACATTAGAGCATGCGAAACTACTACAAGAAAAATTCCGTGTGAAGAAGATGACGAAATCCGAGTTGAAGCGAATCAAGAATGAAGCATTTCAACTTCTAAAAGACAGTTCGGAAAGTGCTATTGAAGTTGAGTATCACCTTGATAATATATAACGAGCTATGTCTAATAACATGGATTGGCTCAACCCAGAAGCAAACATCGACTTCACCAAATGGGACAACCCTCCATATTACACTGACTGGTCAAAACCTCTACCAACAATTGGCCAACCAGATCGGCCTAGGATTCCATTCCAATATTTCTTCAACAAAGACCTGGAATTTCTTTTACACGGTGGCGATGGTTCAAGGAAATACGCTACATCTCTGACACTTCCATTCCCGGCAGCCATATACTCTAACTGCATAGCCATCGAGGAAAGAGCTAACCACATGTTCTCCAACAATGTGGCAGAGTATGACCGTGATGTACTATATGGGATTCACCATTGTCCAGAACGCCGAAGAATCTACTACAGAAGTTGACAGGTTCAGAAGTCTCAACATGAAGTGTTCAATACTAAGAGTATTGTTGCCATCAAACATGTTGATCTTTCGTCTAAATGGGACTACACTTTCCTCAAGAATATTGTGGTCAAAAGGCAAGACGAAAGGGATTATGCATTCTCTGAAGCGGACTTTGAGAATTTGTCTATCAACGACATTGAAGACATGTACCTTGCCAAAGTACAGGGCGCATGAGACAATTTTCAACTGAAGTACACCGTGAATTCATCAAGTCCTTGCTTATCTTCATCAGAAGCATAGTCATCAAAGAACGTGTAGAAGATCTCCAGCTTGCAGTTGAATCATATCATACCCGTGTCAACTTCACTCCACCTCAGCTAGATTTTTCCGACATTAACCAGCTTTCACAACACACACTCATCAGCCAACCATTCGGAGTGGTTTACATTAGTGAAACTCATCGCAACTGCTTGATGGCGTGTAAAGATCTTCACAAGTTTGGGGATCACATATTGAAGAAGGTTAGGGACGGATTGGATTATAGGTTGAAGGATATTCATGAAGGCATTGGGTCACAAAAGCGATGGAATTCCAAGGAAAGACGGGATGTAAGGAGGATCATCAGAAAGATTGATGAAAGGTTGTATCGACGGGACCAGTTCAGAACTCTGGAGAGCTTTGTAGGCGGTCGTCCCAGGATTGCTCTCGCCGGCTATCAACGCCCAGTTCGCATTCCTGGTAACATTGATGGACTTCCTGGTACCCCTTGAACTACTTCTATTTCATAATATTTTGGATGTGTGATTAATTATGACTATGGCTTGTGCACACATATCAGTGTACAACCCGTTCTTGTCAAGAAAGGACCCTGTGGTACGCTTCAATGCCATAATCCTTATAAAAGGAGCGAAAGCTTCTTATTTTTGAGTAAAACCTATCAAACCTTTCAGTTTTCAAGGTTTTGCTCAAAAGAACAAGTACTTCCCCGTATGATTTTCAAAACCTCAACAGTTTATATCACTTGTTGAGGGGGAGTATTTGAATTAAAACTTTGTTCACAATGGTCATCTTCCCGCAACACTCGAAATGGTCATATTTATTCTCAACTTTTCAAAAATAACATTTTATATGCCATTTTTTAGGGGGAGAAAATTATGTGATAAGAAATATGTTGTGTAAATGCAAATGAATCTTTGTGCTATAGACTTAACCAACGAATTGACGGTACTTAACTGTTAGTAACTCGAAAATACTTGTCCAGGACGGGTAATAATTTCAAGCTAGTTCGCTAGTAATGTAAACGTGTCTCGCAAAGGACTTGTCCTAGTAGAAAGTACCATTCGAGAAACTCTTGGTAGACATGAACTCTGACGGGTTTGACAACCTTTCGAGGTTTGTCTACACCTTCAAGGTAGTTATTAGAGCTAGTTGTCACCTAAAAGCTGACAATGTAACTCTTTAACTATGCAACGTAACTGTGTCTCGCGGGGGATTGTCTATCTTGAGTTGATCAATTCATAAAGTGCGCGCTCTTACCTCACTGTGCAGATTTCCGTAAAAACTCTTAAGCACATGTGGAGGGGGAGTATTTCTGCAAAAGATCAAACTCTTACAATGGTACAAAATGTTTTACAATCATAACCGTTGTGAGAGATTTTCTTGAAAATTGGTTTTATGGCAACATAGGTTAGTCATGGAGTTATAAGGTGACTAAGGTTAGGAATAACCGTCCTATGATCCGCCAGAGCCGGAGGGATCTACCCAAGGACATCACAAATAGTTAGTACTTAGAAGTCCTTAGGTACAATTATAAAAAGGAGAAAATGAGAATCGGAGAAAGAAAGAGTTGAAGAATTAAAAAGAAATGCAAAGAAAAGGGTGAAAAGAAATAGCCCTCCAAATTATTCAACTTAGGGCAGACACCGGGTTCAATTCATATGCTACTGGTTGTCACTTAGTGACGCCGGTATTGAAGATTAAAAGTCGTCATGGACCCAGTGACGCATGCACTAAACCTTCTTAGCCACTCAAGTTTCTCTCAACAGAAGCTTGTTTCATTCTCACAGGGAACCCTACATAATCTATTGACTTTCTCTTAGAGATTGCTGATATTGAAGAAGGAGACCCTCTCCCTAGTCTCCGCTCAGGAAAACCAAAACGCACTATTGAGTCTAGAGCCACGAGAATCATCAAAAGATCTCTTAGGTACACTTGACATTTCATCACTTGATGTTCAACAATAAGAACATCAGTGGTACGTTATCGAGTCCTTCACAGATCTTAGCAATCTGTCGAGTACATTTATGAGTGGTTCACAAATGTGATCCTCAGTGATTAAATGGAAACTCCTGCCAGGGTCAACATCAAACAGCCCTGACAGCAGGTCACTTCGGTAACTCCCCGTGGATTACGCTTAGTGTGTCTCAAACGGTCTACAGTCTTGAGGTGATGCTTCGGTGTACCTCAGCGACTCGTCTGAACTGTAGGTGTACTTCGGTACATCGCGTTATCTCACTTGTGGGACTCCAGTTCAGGAACGACTTTTGTGAGAATTAGAGTTGTGTTTTCACACTATGTTGTTAACACTCTCGAAGTTCAAACTTTTAAGTGCCGGAATCCGCTTATTACTAACCGTTTTCATGTTTTCCTCTTATGGAAGCTCTGGAGCGGAATGATCGTGCAGATTCTTCACATGTTCATGCCAACATCATCTCTAATGGAAGTTCTATCCAAAAGCAACACAAAAGTCAGAATGATTCTTCGTCAATTCAAAGAATCTACAAAGTTAAAGACTTAAAGAACTTCGTCAGCACTGTTATCAAACGTTAAAGAGCGTGTGAGCATGTTGAAGAATGACGTGGAGACACTGTAGCAGCGAAGCATACCTGAGGCAGACTTGATGCAGACAACAACAACATACTATCACTACCATCACAAAGAACAATGATCAAAGAACAAAGTTAAAAGATGACGTCAAACAAAACTGTTCAAAGAAGACAATTTCTCTACACTGGGGAGATTGTTCGAATCAAAGAAATTCTTCTCACAAGAAAGAAGAATGACAAAAGACGTCAAAGCTACTATTACATCAACGCCTTCACCGTTTATAATCTTCATCACTAACACTTAGGGGGAGATTGTTGGAATCACTCCTAAACCTTAATCAAGTGTTAATGATTCATATGTAATAGTTAGCTTAAGGGTTTTATGACAGTTAGGTTACCCAACTTTGCGACTTTGTTCGCCTAAGTTACCCAACTATTTTTTTGTTCAATTGGGTTACTGGAGTTTACGGGTTTGACATTTAGGTTACTCGAAACCAGAAACGTGTTCATTCAGGTTACCCAAAAAACAGGCAACCGGATATCCACTTAAGATGGTGTCCACGTAAGCTTTTTGTTCGTCTAAGTTACTCAACTTTGCGATTTTATTCGTCTAAGTTACTGAAGTTCTTTTTTTTGTTCAATTCGGTTACTAATATATATTTATTTACATGGCTAGCACTCTCCTCTTTGCTTGATCACAAAACTCATAGAATAGTTTAATTAGTTTAATTTATCGTTTTAGTAGTTATAATTAAATCAAATCAAAACCCCTTTGAAACTTGTAAAAATCAAAAGTTGTTGTACGTTTTCATCCGTTTTTATACGTTTTCATACATTTTAAAAGAATAAGCAGTTTTTTTTTAAAAAAAATAATTATAATAAAATTAAAATTACTTTTTTTTTAGTTTTATTATAAATTTTTGATTTTTTATAAAATTTAAAAAAAAAATAAAAAGTAGTTTTTTTAATTTATTACAATAAAATTAAATTTTTTTATTTTATTAAAAAACTCAAACTCCCAAATACAAGAATATGATTATTCAAGATTCAAAGGGGTTTTAGTTCTTCATGCTTAAAAAAGAAAAAGTAGCTCATAACATCACAAGATCTCAGGATTGTTTAACTCATGGGAAATTATTAAAAATAAAGGATACATGACTTATGGTTTTAGTGGCTGAATTCTCATTTTTATCTAAATGAATGAATACGGTTTATAGTTTATGAATGTTTAGTTTTTAATTTCATACGTTTACGTTTTTAATTATTTATGTAACATTTTTAATTTATGATGTGGCGTCGATGTGTTTAGTGAGTGAGGATGTTTTCAGGTGACCGATAAAGATAACCTAAATTAACAAAGTTGCATAGTTCAGTAACCTAATTGAACAAATTCGCAAAGTTTAGTAACTTATTTGTATAAAAACTTTAGTAACGTCAGCTGCCAGCGTGGCTAGCAACCGGGTATCAAAGGTTAAAAATAGATCGGTCCCTAATTTGTCCGGTAACGATAGTCCAGTAACCCAATTGAACAAAAAAATAGTTGGGTAACTTAGGCGAACAAAGTCGCAAAGTTGGGTAACCTAACTGTCATAAAACCCATGAGCTTAGCCTTAAGCTTATGTAGAAGGCCCATGAGCTTAGGCCCAAGCCCATAGGAGAAAGGAAGGGACTAGGAGTGTTTCCCTAGTTTCCCTCCTATAAATACTCTTGTATAACCCTCACTTGAGGGTTGGTTGTTCAATTCACTCTCTTTCACTAAGCATACGCATAACCTTTCTCTATTATCATACGCATAGTGTTTGTGTGAGTTGTTCATCCGATCTATCTCTTCTCTATTTCTTTCATTGATGCTTGTGTTGTAAAACTAGTGACCTAACATTCTCAACATTTATTCAAAAACAACATTTATATGCCATTTTTGAGGGGGAGAAAATTATGTGATAAGAAATTTGTTGTGTAAATGCAAATGAATCTTGTGCTATAGACTTAACCAACGAATTGACGATACTTAACTGTTAGTAACTCGAAAAGACTTGTCCGGGACGGGTAATAACTTCAAGCTAGTTCGCTAGTGATGTAAACGTGTCTCGCAAAGGACTTGTCCGAATAGAATATACCATTCGAGAAACTCTTGGTAGACATGAACTCTGACGGGTTTGACAACCTTTCGAGGTTTGTCTACACCTTCAAGGTAGTTATTAGAGCTAGTTGTCACCTAAAAGCTGACAATGTAACTCTTTAACTATACAACGTAACCGTGTCTCGCGGGGGATTGTCTATCTTGAGTTGATCAATTCAAAAGGTGCGCGCTCTTTCCTTACTGTGCAGACTTCCGTAAAAACTCTTAAGCACATGTGGAGGGGGAGTATTTATGCAAAATATTTATCTCTCAACAGTTTTTCATTCACAAACACTTTGAGAGATTTTCATGAAAATGGTTTTATGGCAACATAGGTTAGTCATGGAGTTATAAGGTGACTAAGGTTAGGAATAACCGTCCTATGATCCGCCAGAGCCGGAGGGATCTACCCAAGGACACTACCAATAGTTAGAATTAGAAGTCCTTAGGTATGATTGGAAAAAGGAGAAAATGAGAATCGGAGAAAGAAGGAGTTGAAGAATCAAAAAGAAATGCAAAGAAAAGGGTGAAAAGAAATAGCCCTCCAGATTATTCAACTTAGGGCAGACACCGGGTTCAATTCATATGCTACTGGTTGTCACTTAGTGACACCGGTATTGAAGATTAAAAGTCGTCATGGACCCAGTGATGCATGCATTAAACCTTCTTAGCCACTCAAGTTTATCTCAATAGAAGCTTGTTTCATTCTCACAGGGAACCCTACATAATCTATCGGCTTTCTCTTAGAGATTGTTGATATTGAAGAAGGAGACCCTCTCCCTAGTCTCCGCTCAGGAAAACCAAAACGCACTATTGAGTCTAGAGCCACGAGATTCATCAAAAGATCTCTTAGGTACACTTGACATTTCATCACTTGATGTTCAACAATAAGAACATCAGTGATATGTTATCGAGTCCTTCACAGATCTTAGCAATATGTCGAGAACATTTATGAGAGGTTCACATCTGTGATCCTCAGTGATTGAATGGAAACTCCTGCCAGGGTCAACATCAAACAGCCCTGACAGCATGTCACTTCGGTAACTCCCCGTGGATTACGCTTAGTGTGTCTCAAACGGTCTACAGTCGTGAGGTGATGCTTCGGTGTACCTCAGCGACTCATCTGAACTGTAGGTGTACTTCGGTACATCGCGTTATCTCAGTTGTGGGACTCCAGTTCAGAAACGGCCTTTGTGAGAATTAGAGTTCTGTTTTCACACTATGCTGTTAACACTCTCGAAGTTCAAACTTGTTAGTGCCGGAATCCGCTTATTACTAACCGTTTTCATGTTTTCTTCTTATGGAAGCTCTGGAGCGGAATGATCGTGCAGATTCTTCACATGCTCATGCCAACATCATCACTAATGGAAGTTCTATCTAAAAGAAACACAAAAGTCAGAATGATTCTTCGTCAAGCCAAAGAATCTAAAAAGTTAAAGACTTAAAGAACTTCATCAGTACTGAAATCCAACGTCAAAGAGCGTGTGAGCATGTTGAAGAATGACGTGCAGACAACAACAACATACTATCACTACCATCACAAAGAACAATGATCAAAGAACAAAGCTAAAAATGACGTCAAAGCAAAACTGTTTAAAGAAAATTCTCTACACTGGGGAGATTGTTCAAATCAAGACAATTCTTCTCACAAGAAAGAAGAATGTTAGAAGACGTCAAAGCTACTATTATATCAGTACCTTCACCGTTTACTTTAATTCATCACCAACACTTAGGGGGAGATTGTTGGAATCACTCCTAAACCTATATCAAGTGTTAGTGATTCATATGTAATAGTTAGCTTAATTATGGCCTTTATGTTTGTTATTAGCTTAAGCTTATGTAGAAGGCCCATGAGCTTAGGCCCATGTCCATTAAGGAAAGGAAGGGAGTAGGAGTGTTGCCCTAGCTCCCCTTCCTATAAATACCTTGTAATAACCCTCACTTGAGGGTTGGTTGTTCAATTTATCTCTTTCACATACTCTACGCCTAACCGTTCCTAGTTTCATACGCGTATGTGTGTTTGGTTTATTGTTCATCCGATCTCTTCTCCTCTCTATTCTTTCTATTGATGCTTGTGTTGTAAAACTAGTGACCTAACAGAACATATAAAAACATATGAAAACGTATAAAAATGGATGAAAACCTATAAAAACGACGAAAACGGATAAAACGTAAGAAAACATATAAAAACGAATGAAAACGTATAAAAACAAATGAAAACGGATAAAAACGAATGAAAATGTATGAAAACGGGTAAAAACAGACAAGAACCATATAAAACGGACAAAACGTATGAAAGTGTAAGAAAACGTAAGAAATGGCTAAAAACGTAAAAATGGATGAAAACGTATAAAAACGGACGAAAACGGATAAAATAATATGAAAACGTATAAAATTGGGCAAAAACGTATAAAAATGGTTGAAAACGTATAATAAACAGACGAAAACGTATTAAACAGAAAGGAACGAAAAACTTTAAACTATAAATGGTCGTTATTATAAAGAATAGACGATGCAAACAGTCGTTAGCCAAAATGGCTAACGTGTAAATGATAACAGAATCCAGTAAACACTAGTTAAAAAAGGACCACGAGTGTTATTCTTTGTAAAAATAGGGACTGTCTATGCAATTTTAAACTATCAGTAATGAAAGTTGCAACTTTTGACAAACCATAGGAACTATCCATGTAATTTACTCTATAATATACTAGCGGTGAGCATGGTGCGGGTTTATGCGATTTTTGGTAAAAAAAAATGAGAAACCACAACCGCGCGGTTTTGTGGTTTTGGTTTTTACGGTTTTCGCGGTTTTTTAGGGTTATTTATTTTTTTGTTTTTTCAAATTATATTTTTGCTATATATTATTATAGAATAGATATATTATAAGCTTATATGATGGGTTGAAACATAAATACAAAATGTTGTGTATTAGTTTGAAATTATAAATCTATACAATAGTAAAAGTCAAAGATTTAAGATCATTTGAGAACAAAACATTCTTTACATACCAAGGGATCAATCTCCACCCTCCATCTTTCCTCCATTTTTATTTGATCTAATAGATGAGATCAATCCAACAATTTAAAAACCCACACTTTTTTTTCCCCTCCAAAATATCAATATCTTTCAAACCGTTAATCATTAAGCGAAAAAAAATACTATTACGACAAGCATTTAATTATCTTTCTATAGATAGCACTTTGATATACTTTTGACAAAAAAAATTTCGTGTTTTTCACCTTTTTTTTTTTTTACATTTTTTCATTTTTTTTGTTACTGAATTTTGCGTGAAAAAAAATCACGTGTGATTACACACTAATTTGAATATCACATGTGATATTAGGGCATGTTTGGTTCAAGGGGTTTTCTTGGGTTTGGGGTTCAAAACTTAAATTCAATTGTTTGTTTGTTTTTTTTTTTAAATTTGGGTTTAGATACTAATCTCAAATATAAGAGTGTGTGCTAGGGGGTTTGATGGTTTTTTTTTTTATAAAAAGTGAGACCACAATTTATCTCCTCATCTTTTCATTTTTATCTTTCAACTATTAATATAAATAATTTTAGATTTATATTTTAACATATAATATATTTTTAAATATTATTTTCTTTCTCTTATCTCAAATCCAATTCAAATCCTAAACCAATTATAAATCTAAATCCAAATCCTAATCATAAATCCGTCTACAAACCAAACGGGCCTTAGTGTTAAATCACATATGATATGTATATCATATGTGATTTAAAACTAATATCACATGTGACATTCAAATTAGTGTTTAATCACGTGTGATTTTTCATGCAAATCTCATATTTGGAAAAAAATGAAAAAAAAAAAAAAGACGAAAAATGTGAAAAAATATTTTTTTTTCTTTCAAAAGTATATCAATGTGCCCGTCTATAGAAAGATAATTAAATGCTCGTCGTGATTGTGTAATTATTTTCGCTTAACGATTAACGTTTTAAGAGATATTTAAATTATTGAAAATAAGTGAAATTATAAAATGCTTTTAATTTTAACCATTGATTTATTTTTAGATGAAGGGTGGAGATTGGTCTATTTGTATGTGAGGAAACGTTTTGTATGTAAAGTAGCTCTCCTCAAAGTCAAATGAGATAGATAATTTTATAAATTTCGATGATAAATTGAAAGAAAAAATAAAATTATACGACCTAAAACTTAAATAATAATTAACCAATAAAATGTGCTAAAAATAATTAATTATAAACGTATAAATAAAGGCATTTTATCTATACTACTTTATAATGCATTTAGGCCTTCTAAAATTAGAAGGCTTAAAAATTCAGACTTTTTTATTTGCTTATTATGGAAAGAGTTTTTTTAACAAAAAATGTGTCACTTCTTAACAAACTCCAAGCCTAACTTCTAACAAACTACAAACCTAACTCCTAACCACTAAAAATTAAGATAAAAAGCTCCAATTATAAAATAACATGTGTCATTTCTCAACTAAAAATTCATCTTTATTTTTAAATTAAAATATCTTTTTATCTACTTATTTTTTTTTATAACCTAATTTCACCATATTTTCTAAAATTTTATGCTATTTAATTCAACATCCATTTTGATATATTTTTATAAGTTTTTAGTTTTTATATTTTTAATGGGTTTATTTTATTTTAATTCAAAATTTTACAACTTTAACCTTTATTTCATTTATTTCAATCAATATAATCTTGATTCGTCAAAATCGTATACTTTTGGGGTAGTGTTTGACGCGTAAGAGATTGCGAGGGTATTTCTATATGCGGGAATAATGATGTCGCTGGAAAGCTACGGGAAAGTTACAGGTAACCCAAACAAACACTTACAACTAACACATATACATTCGAAGTGTTGTGAAACGAATTCACTAAACGGGTAACCAAACACATATAACTATACTTATCGCCGCCGCTGTGCGCGGGTACCCGGCTAGTCATATAAAAATTATAAACTTTAATGGGTTATTTAAAAAAATATTTATATATTTGAATATGAAGTTGTGAAAGAAGTGGTGAAGTGCGGTTATTTTAGTGTGATTTTTCTGTAAAAATCGAAACTGCACCACAAAATACAGTTTCTATATTTTCAAGAACCATATCATCAGTTTGTTGTGCATCAGTTTTTGCGATGTAAGTTTTGCGGTTATTTTGCGATTTACGATTTACTATGCGGTTCACGCTCACCTTACAATTTACCTATACAAACATGTCACTGTTCCATATCATTATAGTTTCTATGAAATACTCCAAAACATTAAAAAGTTGATTAAAATGTGTCACAAAACAAATATAACCAAAACAAGAAACAACCCTTATTCGACTCCCTCACACTCTCTTCCCACTTTCCTTCACTTCACTTCTCTCACTTCCAAAACACAACAAACTCTCCTCCCAACAACTCATAAAACTAAACCAAAAAAAACCCCACCCTTCACCAATCACCACCATGCACCACCATCACAACTTCTTCCATCAAGCCACCATCACTCCACCCAAAACAATGCTAACTAAAATAACCATATTTTAACTCACACCCTTTATTTAAAAACCCATTTTCACACTTACTCACAAATCTTTTTCTTCATTTTAACCAATATTTACTAAAATCAAAGAAACTTCTATACAGTGGTACTAAAATCTAGAAATCTTTATTCTAAACCATGACAACCACCACCACCACCACCACACCACAACAACCACAGCCGTCACCACCGCAGCTAACGGTGGCAACCATCGATGACACGGCGGCCAAAAATGTTGCTAAAAGATATGAAGCGTTAATGATGGTTCGTACAAAAGCTATCAAAGGGAAAGGTGCATGGTATTGGTCTCATCTTGAACCTATTCTCGTACACAACAATAATACTTCCAACAACAACAACGTTGTACGACAACAAAGTCAACTAGTTAAACTACGTTGTTGTTTATGTGGTGCTGTTTTTTCAGCTTCTAATCCTTCTAGAACAGCAACTGAACATCTTAAACGAGGTACTTGTCCCAACTTTAAATCCGACCCGAATTCAAACCCGGGCCAAAGCCCGACACCCATTTCATCCATCTCACCATCTGGTGCGAACATGATGACGTCATCAGCGCTGTCACCAGCGGGAATGATGACGTCATCACATGTTTCGAACAACCGAAAAAGAAGCAAGGCTGCTCAGTCTGTTGCCCCGATCACAATGATCGAGCCCGTGAAATTCTCCATGACCCGACCCGACCCGGTTGGAGGTAGTGGGTGGTACTCTACGCAGAACCAGCAGTACAATCATTTCCATTACAGGAATCAGGAGCAGCAAAAGCTGTCAGGTGGTAAAGATGATTTAAATGCATTAGCTATGTTGGAAGATAGTGTTAAGAAGCTAAAGTCGCCTAAAATTGAGTCATCATTAGGTGGGCAAAAGCTGAATAAGTCACAAATTGATGCATCTTTTGATATGTTAGCAGATTGGGTGTATGAGAATTGTGGGTCGGTTTCTTTTTCGAGTTTGAATCATGTGAAGTTTAAGGCTTTTTTGAGTCAAGTGGGGTTGCCCGTGATCACGGGCCGTGAACTCGCGGGCGAACGCCTTGATTCGAAGTACTTAAACGCGAAAAACGAGTCTGAGGCTCGTATTCGTGATGCTATGTTTTTTCAAATGTCATCAAATGGGTGGAGACATTGTAAGTTTAGGAATGATAATGGTGAAAATGATCGAAATTTGGTGAATTTATCGGTTAATTTACCGAATGGGACTAGTGTTTTTCGTCGTGGTGTGTTTACAAATGGCTATGTTTTTACGAAGTACGCTGAGGATGTTTTGATGGAAACAATAGGTGAAATTTGTGGGAATAATTTGCAACAATGTGTTGGGATTGTTTCTGATAAGTTCAAGATGAAAGCTTTGAAGAATCTTGAGAATCAACATCATTGGATGGTTAATCTTTCGTGTCAATATCGTGGGGTAAGTAAATTAGTTCAAGATTTTGCTAAGGAGTTGCCTGTTTTTAAGAATGTGATTGATGGTTGTTATAAAGTTGCGAACTTTGTGAACATGAATTCGCAAATTAGGCATTCTTTTTTAAAGTATCAGTTTCAGGAATTAGGCAGGTCACGGTTGTTTCAAGTACCTAAATTTGAGTTTGAATATGCAGCCGTGTTTAGTATGGTGGAAGACGTGTTCAGTTCGTCAAGAGTGTTGCAATTGGTTTTACTTGATGAGAGTAACAAGGTTGTGTCCATGGAAGTTGAGGAAACCATTAAAAGCCCTCAATTTTGGAGGGAAATCGAAGGGGTTCATTCGTTACTTAAGTTAGTTAAGGACATGGCTCGTGAGATCGAGAAAGAAAGACCAAGAATCGGACAATGTTTACCGCTTTGGGAGGAACTGAGAGTGAAAATAAAGGAGTGGTGTATAAAGTATGAGATGAATGAGATTCATGTGGAAAAGATCTTTGAAAGAAGGTTTAGATCAAACTATCATCCCGCATGGGCTGCTGCCTTTATACTTGATCCGTTTTACTTGATTCGAGATAGAACTGGGAAGTATTTGCCACCATTCAAATGCTTAACACCAGAGCAAGAAAAAGATGTCGATAAGCTTATAACACGTCTTGTGTCACGTGAAGAAGCTCATATCGCATTAATGGAGCTTATGAAATGGCGAACAGATGGATTGGATCCAGTTTACGCGCAAGCAGTGCAGCTTAAACAAAGAGATCCCATCACGGGGAAAATGAAAATAGCCAACCCACAAAGTAGTAGGCTTGTTTGGGAAACTTATTTAACTGAGTTTAATTCATTGAGGAAAGTTGCAGTTAGGTTGATCTTTCTTCATGCTACTTCATGTGGGTTCAAATGGAATTGGCCTATTTCAAGAATGGGTCAGTTGAGGAATAATGGCATGGATAAAGCTCAAAAGTTGATCTTTATTGCAGCTAACGCAAAGCTTGAGAAGGGAGATTTTACTAATGATGATGCTAAAGATGCTGACTTTTTCGCACTGGCTAATGGTGAGGATGATATGCTCAATGAGGTTTTGTTTGATGACACGTCGCCGTAAAAATTTGAGGTTTTTTTTTTGGGTTGTGATAGTGTTATTCTTCAAAGGTTATGCAGGATTTTTGTTGGGTATTTGTTTTGACAAATCTTTGTAGATGATTTTTAGTACTGTCATTTCTTGCGGTTGATATGGTAATTTTGCAAGAAATGACTTTATTTGAAAAACTAAAGATTGTAGCTATTATTCGTAATGATATTGATAAGAGTTAATTTCTTAAATGATCCCCGTGGTTGGTCGGATATCACGAATATAGTCCCTAACATTTTTTTTCGAATCCTCTCCTTATGGTTTTAGCCTGTAACGGGTTTAGTCATTTGACCAGTATTTCTGTTACTTTGACCTTGAAATAGATGTTTAGGAAGATGAAATGACAAACATACCCTTTATTATTATTATTAGAGTAAACTGTAAAAATCGTTCTTGTGGTTTGAAAAATGTTTTGTTCCTTTTTTTTCAAAAGTGCAAGCACAGTCTTTTTGACAGCTTACGACTGCAATTTTCGTTCCCAACCAAAACAAAATGACTAAAATCCTCATCCTCTCTATATTATTATTGTTATTGTTATTTTCAATCAAGGTTATAAATAGCGTGAGGCGTGGCGTGACGATATGATCAAACCTCACGTCTTAGCGGCCAAGGCGAAGCTTTTACGATTATAAGGGGTGGCATAAGGCGAGACAAAATATGAAAACATTTATATATTTATACATATTTCATATATATCGAGTTTATAAAAAGACGTGACATAAGGCGGCATAAGATGTGACGTGATGACTTGACCAAGTCTCATGTCTTTACAAAACTTTTATGAAGCCTTTGTACGCCTTTTAAAACCATGTTTTCAATCACCTCAGCCAAAATTTATTTTCGGCCACCATAATCTAGCTTTTTGCCAACAGAAATCTAAAAATTCTAATTCTCAATTCCTAATCATACAAATTTTAAATTAAAAAATAAAGGGCAAATGGCACAAAAAGGTATCAAAGTTAGGGTCCATTTCCAATTAAGTTATTCTACTTTTTTTCTTGCATAAAAAGGTACCCAACTAAATTTTTTGGCGGATTTGGGTTTTTTACTAACGTCCGTTAACTCCCTTCGTTAGTATATTACATATTTGGTCCCTGATTTTGTAGAGTCTTTTTATGCATCATCCCTCCTCCTCCACCGTCCACCACCACCCTCCTCCTCCACCAACACCGTCCGCCACCATCACCTGCCAACACCACCACCGTCCACCACCACTACCACCCGCCACCACCAGAAAACTCACAAACCCCGTAATAACCCAAGTCCAAAACCTCATTTCGTGAACTCAAATCCCATCTCAAATCCAATGGGAACTGAAGGAATGTGGGTCAGGATTGCTATGTTGTATTCCCAAGGTGGTATGGTTGATAATGCACTTAAGGTGTTTGATGAAATGCTTGAACGAAAACATCATTTAGGTTTGGAGGTGCGGAGTGCACACCTACTTGATTTTAACAGACTTGGCTAACAAACTACACCTTTAAGTTCCAGAAGCTAAAAACCAGAATTAAATCCAAATTCAAATGACTCAAACAACTGTGTAAGAACTGACAGAATGTGGTTCCATTGCTTCAACCCAGCAACTTTGCACCAG
>BPTQ01000001.1:76946281-76964390 GCA_019973895.1 Chrysanthemum seticuspe
CAAATCTGCAATTTGGCCATACCACAGGGACCAAGTTTGCAATTTGGCCATACCACAGGGACCGAAAATGCAATGAAAACTTCAAAATGGGGACGTCCAATGCACTTTCAAAGTTTTAGGGACCAAATCTACAATTTGGCCATACCATAGGGACCAAAAATGCAATTAACTCTTATAAAAACTACATCTAAAAAATCAATATCTTTCTTCCGAAAAAATAGAGTTAACGAGCGGGTGATCCCACGCGTTGCTGCGGGAGTGCTATGAACCCGTTATATTTTTTATAAATGTATTTATGTATCGGTCCTTAAAAATTCAATTCTATTACATCGTTAGTCCCTCAAGGACCAAGTTTGCAAAAACAGTTAAACCTTAGAGAATAGTTTAAACTATTCCCTAAGGTTTAAGTCTTTGCATACTTGGCCCTTCATTTTTTTTGATGTAGCACTGTTGCTATAGTGTTTTGCACTATTCATACACCGTCTTTAGTATATAAGATAACTACATAAATCGGTTGACACGCAGTTGCACCACTCGTCCCCAACTCTCAAAAATTGCACCGGTCGTTTTTATGGTTGTCCATTTTGCATTGACTGGTCCTCAAACCAAATGAAGGGTTTGTTTTGGTTTTCAAGTTGATAGAGACTAAACGGGTGTTAATCCTTGAAAGTCTATCGTTACTCCTTTTAAGTCTAAGGGAACAAATAGGCGTTAGTAACTAACGAGGGACGATTTATGTAATTAATTTCAATTTTTTTATTTAATTATTTATTTTATTTTATTTGTTTCTTAAAGGCTTTTTTGTTTTTATTTTTGAACCTTAATTGCAGCTAAACCATCAAAACTGTTATCACTCTTACGCCTAGTAGATGCCCAATCATGCTACATATGAGAATGATAAACCGTTTCCTGAATTGTTGTTTTAGCATCTTCAGGACTCATCTTATTTACTCGAAGTTGAGAGTCCAACATCTAACTGGTAGCTAAATCCAACCCTTTATAGAAGACAATCACAATATGTACCTCAGTCAAGTCATGTTGGGGACACTTCAAGAGCAAATCATTAAACCTATCCCATGCCCTGTAGAGGGTTTCTCCCAGTTCTTGTTTGAAGTTGTTGATCTCTTTCATCTTTTTTTCAGTTCTAGAGGGTGGACAATACTTACTTAAAAACCTTGTTTTCAGATCGGCCCAAGTAGTGATGCTTCCAGCAACTATATTTCTAAGCCATCGACTTGCCTGATTAGTAAGTGTCTTAGGGAAGACACACATCATTACATGGTCTTGACTCATATCAGGAGTGTGAAACAAATCCACAATCTCAAGCACTTTCTCCATGTGCTCATTAGCACCTTCCAATTCAGATTCGTTGAAGGTGTTCTCACGAAGCTCCTTGAGAAATTGTCCCTTCAACTCAAAAGTAATTGCTTCCCCAAAAGCACGCCTAACAATTCCCGGACCAGCGTTGTCCCGAATCTGTGCCATGTATTCCTTGATTGTGTGAGTCATTTTGTACCTGAGATTAAACAAAAGATATCAGTAGATACGTGTAATAAAAACAGAAAATTAAACTTAAAAACAGGTTAGGACTTGGTTTGAACTATCGTCTATCATTCATCTGATTTGGTTGTAAGAAGTCTTTTACCTTTATGATCAAGTCTAGATCGTGTGTTGATCTAGTGGGGTTTGATACTTTCCGGGGGAAATGATGTATCTGTCATTGTCTATATTTTTTATATTAAGGTTTTAAATTTATATTTTGTCGGACTATCCTACAGACAAACACTAACGGGCAATGTACTCGATCAATGTAGCCAGTGGGGTAAATACAAGGTTGTTCTCAGGAGCAGTGTTGTTTGGAATTAACCTAATAAATTTTACAGATTAATAAGGGGGTTTGATTTTAAGATTAATTAAACTATTAAACAAGAAAAGTAAATTAAACTAAATAAAACAACTAAACTACCAAGATTGTGATCAATAAAGACAAGATAATGCTAGCCATGTTACTTCTACTATATACGTTTATTCGTGCAATGATTTAATGTAATGCGTTAGTGATATTAGAAACACAAAACATTTCTATCTAAGGTAAACTAAGCTAGACTTCTCTACATTATAGTTCTATGCATGAAACATATATCCCTGAAGCAAATTATCGGTCTACTCAGTTATAATAAGAGTAAGTGTCACAAGGAACAAGTTCCAAAACCACCAAAGGAAAGTAACATACGAGGAAGAAAAAGGTATTGTTATGGAAGAAGGCAATAGGTATGCATAAATTCATCATATGAATGACAGAGGTTCTTGTGTGTTTACATTGAAGTTGATGTATGCATGTATTACTTTTTTGCAATGGATGGATGAAGACGAGATAAGGCAGACTATGAAACAAGAGTTTCTTGAAGCACTTTTTTTCAAGAAGAAGAACATAGAAGACTGGATCTAGAAAAAGAACAGACAAGGTTGGATGAAGAAGCATTCCAGCAGTTTTTGCAAGATGAGAGAATGTTCAAAAAACTTGAAGAGGAAAGAGCTAGACAAGAAACAGGAAGGGAAACAAGGGAATGGACAGCTTATTGGGGGATTTAAATGTGTCAATGGATGTTGCAAAATAAATTGTTGAAATGTTATTAGTAGGTTTTACTAGTGTGTAAGTTTGGACACCATGATCGTTGTCCTAGCATGTAAAGGGTTCAAATTCTGAATGTTTTGGCTCTATTTTAAGCATTTATGTTGTCTTTACTCTCATCTACTTGTTCAACAACCACATTGTACCCTATTATACCTTTTTTTTCATGCATTATATAATACCTCACATTTCATCAATTCTTAATCATACCAAAAGATTTTCACCATGTATGCAAAAAACAGTTGTCAAATGGTATGCCTTGACTGTTGGGTAGAAAGTGAAAACAGGGCTGGATTGACCTTTTTTGCAAGGTGTCCACCTTATAGAGATTTCCTGTGGTATGTTTGTTCAATATGCCTTGGAAAAAGGGGAAACACATCTTATATTGGTAGAGGCGGTGTTACAAGAGAAAACACAACTACAACAGATAGTGGTGGATATGTAGTGGGCCTACATATTTCTGCATCTACTAGAGTTGGTGGTTTATTGGGCAGTGGTGATGAAGAAAGTGAACCACCTGAAACTCAAAGATCAAGTAGAGTACGCCCAAGTCAAACACCACGTGAAGCACCTGCAAGTCATAAAGCAAGTGAATCACCTGCTAGTCAATTAACCAAGTGAATCACCTGCAAGAAATGCTATGTTGTCTTTGACAATAAATGTAACTTAACTGATATGTTGTAGTTCTTATGTTATAATAATGCAGTTTGGTTACTATTTTTTTGTATTTGTTGATTTTATAAGTCAAATTGGGTTATTCCAAATAGCCTCTAAACTGCATATGCAATTGCAAACTGAAAAATGTAAACAGCAAAACCAAAACTACAAGTGCAAACAAAAGATGTTTTAAAAGATTATAACAATTCAGTTTGGTTAATAATTTTTTGGTATTTGTTGACTTTATAAGTCAAAATGGTATTCCAAACAGACCCCTAAACTGCATATTCAAATGAAAACTGAAAAAATGGAAACAACAAAACCAAAATATACATACATCACCAACTTATTATACCATATACATCAATATGTACATGTTAACAAGCATCGTCTTGAGTAACCATCATCAGCCAAAACATTTACATCTTCATTACATCAATAACTAAAAATAACAAGTGAACTTCTTGATGGAGACTTGATATTCATGGGGGAGACTTGAGCTCCTTAGAGGGAGGCAGATACCACTCATTCCTCTTTGTGTTAGAGAATCCCACAACCGCTCCAAGACCAAGTATAACATTTGTAATCCTTTCCCTTGTTTTTTGGACTTTTATGAACAAGGGTACTAACAAGTTGTGAATTGGAAGCATTGGGAGTGGAAGCTTGTGTTAGGATTTAGTAAATCCAGTTATTAAAGAGTCGGTCACCTCAAGTATATGTAATCGTTAGAAAGCTCATAGTCGTAGATTATTTAATTTTTAGTAGTATTTAGTTATGTAACACCGTGGAGGACGGACGGGTCTTTACCCACTGTATGCCTGATCCACAGCCCGTAGGTGGTGACTTATGTAAGAACTATAAATACTCTCTACCTTCCAAGGTAGAGAGTTGGAGCTCATAATAAGATTTTTCTTTCTCTCACTAAAGTTCCCAACCTCTAACTTTCTCTCTCTAAAACCTCTTGTATACGCCTCTTTGATCATTGGTTTAGTGTTTTTGTGAAATCTAATATGTTACAAATGGTATCAAGAGCCATGGTTTGATCATCTCTTACATATCCTTGGATTTCTAGTAGTTTTTAGATGGTTTTTGAGTTTGAAAAAGTTTAGTGGTTTTTGCATCATTTGGTTCATTTCTAGTGTTAAAGTTTGAATTTTGGGTGTACTTTTGTGTTTAGAATCATTGTATGTGCTTGGGTTTTGATTTGGTAAGCTTGAATCACTGTGGTTGAGCTTGTTTTGGATTGAAAAGTGTGTTTTTGAAGTTTTTCTTGGTAGCGACTTGGTTCTCGTAGTGAATTTCATCATAGCGACTTGCTTCAGAAAAAGGTAGCGAGTTGTAGTGCTTTTTGGTAGCGACTTGGTCCTAGCGACTTGTCTATTGAGACAAGCCGACAAATAGTACAAGTTAGTGGATTCTCCACTACGGCTAGCGACTTGGTAAGGTTAGCGACTTGCTTCAGAAATTGTTAGCGAGTTGTAGTGCAAATTGTTAGCGACTTGATACTAGCGAGTTGGATCTTAGCGAGTTGTTCTTTAGCAACTTAACTGTGTCTAGTGACTTGGTGCTTAGCGACTTGGTGTTAGCGACTTGGACCTTAGCGAGGTGCTCTTTAGCGACTTGACTGTGTAGCGACTTGGTGCACTAGCGACTTGTGACTTAGCGACTTGGTGATTAGCGACTTGGTTCAAGAATTCGTAGCGACTTGGTTGATTTTTGTTTGTAATACGGTTTTCTCTTGATTTAGTAAAATCCCGTGAAAGAATCTATTTCCCGGTTCAATCATAGAGTTATAAAATCCCGTGTAATCTGTTAACATGTCTACCAACGTACCTACAATCATCTCCACTGTTGCGGAGGATGTTCAAGCAGCTGGTTCAGATACTCGTCCACAATGCTTGACAGAACTGACTACGACTCTTGGGCACAACGAATCAGATTGTACTGTCTTGGAAAGGAAAATGGAGTCAACATTCTCAAGTCTATTGATGAAGGACCTTATCAGATTGAGACTACAAGAGACTTAATTGATACAACTGCAGATGGAACAATGATCTATGGAATTGACAGAACAAAGACGTATGATGAGCTCAATGATAAGGAGAAAAAGAGATTCGATGCTGACATCAGGGCTTCTAACATTATACTTCAGCGTCTTCCAAAAGATATCTACAAGCTTATCAATCACAACACTGAAGCCAAGGCTGTTTGGGATAATGTCAAGAAGCTTCTCTGAGGTTCTGAATTGACGAAGGAAGACAGAGAATCACAGCTGTATGATGAATTTGAACACTTTAAGATGAAGCCAGAAGAAAGTGTCTATGAGTATTACGTGAGATTCCACAAGCTTGTGAATGATATGAGGAATATCAAAATGACCATGCCAAATATTCAGCTGAATTCAAAGTTTGTGAACAACATGAATCCCGAATGGCATAAGTTTGTCACCTCTGTGAAGCTAACCAAAGGATTGAAGAATACCAACTATGAGCAACTTTATGCATTCCTTCTTCAAAATGAGAGACATGCTATGTTTGAAAAAAGGATTCTTGAACAGTTCAAAACCAACCAGGGAGAAACAAGTTCTTCAATGATTCAACAGCCTTTTACACAAATGTTGGAATTACCACCAAAGCTTCTCAAGTCATACCCATGGGTAATGGTAATTACAAGCTCATCCCTGATCCAGCATATAAGCCTCCTGACCCAAACACATTCATGGAAAACTTCATCAATCAACTGTCTCTCATGGTTAGTCAAAACATGAACTCTCTCCCACACACCAACAATAACCTCAGAACAGCATCCAACCCACACAATCAAGCTACTGTCAGAGATGGGAAGGTTATGGTGCAAGCAGTTCAAGAAAGGCAGTATGAACAGGGAAGAGGAGGAGTTGGTAGAGGATATGTGGCAAATCAGAATCGTGGAAGGAATCCAAATTAGGGTCAAGCTAAGCCAATTAAGTGCTACAACTGTAGTGGTGATGGACACGTAGCAAGGAACTACACTTCTCTAAAACGCCCTCAAAATGCAGAGTACTTCAAAGACAAGATGTTACTTGTGCAAGCTCAGGATAATGGAGCTGTGTTGGATGAAGAGGAGCTGTTATTTCTTGCTGAGGGGAATGCCAAGACATATGATGCAGATGTGGATGAGCAGCCAATTCAGGAGATAGGTCATAATCATCAGAATGCCTTTCAAGTTGCAGACTGTGATGCATACGACTCTGACGTCGATGATGAACCTACTGCACAGACAATTTTCATGGCTAGCATTTCTCCAATGGTCTCACCAAAGGTCCCCTCACCACAGCCAGCCGGTCCATCCAAAGAATCAATCATCTCAGAGGTATTAAAACTATACGATGATGTTGATGAGCAAAAGATACATGACAAAGTACAATCAACTGAAACTCTTGAGTCAGATATTGAAAATATAGGTAATATCAATGTTGTCCCATATGATCAATATGTGAAACAAAGTGAAAGTAAGACTGTACCAAGTGATGCATCTTCTGCAGTTAATGATGACTATGTTTTTGATGAATACACTGCATGTGCCCCTGATGATTCTGTTATCTCTGAACTGAATGCCTATAAAGAACAAGTAGCTATTTATGAACAACGTGCTAAGTTTGAGTTAACCACCCGTGAGTAGGAAATGGATGACCAAATGCGTACAACTATTAGAAAAAGTAAGTTTAGAGAAGAAGTATTAAAACAAGAGTTAAACTCCTTACAAGAAAAGCTTTCTAAAACTGCTAAGCAAAAACAAGAACTTCAAGAAAATGTTAAAATGCTTAAGCAAGAATTCAGTGCTAAGGAATCAAAACTTTTGAATGATTTTTCTAATCTAAAAACCTTGAAAAACAAGCTTGAAAATAAGTTGTACGTACAAGGGAACACCATTCATACTGCTCACATGATCACTAAGCATAGAGTCTTAAGCGATAAGCACAGTACCCCCATTATAAAGGAATCTAATCCTGAGTATGGTAAAATAGCAAAAGCTGCTCAAAATGTAATCTATGATGGCAATGAGATTCTTAAACCTAGACAGAAACCTAGTTGCATTGAGTTCACTGAGGAAGATAAAAAACTAGATGATGCATCTAGGGAGAAAATGAATAAGAAGCTTAACGATCCTGCGTGTAAAGAGAATAACATAACGATCAAACCTCATGATTACACTAAGGAAAATTGGATATCCTTGAACATGTTTAAGCCTAAAACTCAATTAACCCCAGAACAGATCTTTTGGAAGAAAGATACGGTTAAGCTAAAAGTTAATGTACTTGTTGAAACAAACACTCCCCTTAGGAAAATGCCTGCAGCTACTGTGTATCCTCCAAATACACCAGTGCATCTAGTTCCTAGATCTATTGCCACTAATAGCAAGACCTTAATCAGCTTATATGTTGTTTATCAGCTGTTTGTTGATTTTGAGAAAACGTGTAAGAAGAGAATCACACCTACAGGGATAACTGAGGGGGAAAGGGGTTTTGAACAAACTAAAGAATGTTATTTAACTGAGGTCATGCCTTTCTTCAAACAATTAAAAGGTCAATTTGAGAGTCTTCAAAAAGGGATAAATTCAGATATTAAAGAAATGGAAAAGGAATTTGATGCAATGATAGTTGAAGTGAATGACTATGAACAGGAACTCAAATATAATGAAGTTGAAAGGAAGAACTTGCACATCTTAAATGAGAATTTGATTTCGAGTTGTGTTGCTCAATATGTGTTTTATACTGTTACTAAGCACTCTATTACTGCTTCTCGATTTCATGAATTATCTATTGCATTGAAAGTTTCCCATGATCGTGTCATTGAGCTTGAATACAAAAACTCGGAACTAAGTGAGAAAATTGATCAGGATGGTCACGATAATTTGGTAAAACATATTTCTAAACTAGAAGTTGAACATTTTGATTTACAACTAAAATATCAACATCTTAAAGAAAATGTCAAAACCTCAAATATCAAGACATCCTCAGATGTTCCAGAGTTTGATGCAGTTTTTCAAATAAACAAACGTGACGAACAGATTCAAGCTCATTGTAACACGATCAGAAAGTTGGAAGCCCAAATCTCTCAATTAAAGGGTGAAAAGAACAATGTGACTGGCTCCCAAATGCCTCCTCCTTTAGATTCTCAGTATTCTCAAACTTTTCATCTTCAAAACTTGGTAAATATTTTACAAAAAGAAAACGAGAGTTTTCTAGAAGAAAATGAAAAAGTTAAACGACACTTTAAAGAGTTATATGATTCAATGAAAGTCACTCGTGACAAAAACAACGAAAAAATAACGTCTTTACAAAAAGAAATTGAGAATCTGAGGAGACAGGAAAAAGGGAAACTGCCACTTGTCTTTAATGAGAATGTTGCATCAAGATCATCCTCAGACTGCAAATATACTGTGACTGTTAAATACATTCCTCCTCATCTTAGGAATAATGAACTTGTGTTTCATAACTATTTTGCTCACCTTAAGGATAGTCTAGAATGTCTCCGTGAGATTATGGAAGAGGATTTTATAAATAAGCCTCTTGACAGTGAAATTAGGTTTGCGTGCATTCAAGCCAAACGATCTCAAGAGCTGCTAGAATGTTTAATTGCAACATGTCCAAAATCCTTATATGCAAAAGGAAAAGCTGTGATGCCTTGTTCTATGCATAGTGCCAAGCATACAAACCATTCCATGTCCACTTTTAAGAAAGTAAACTCTAATGTGCCTTCAAGTAGTTCAGATCCCTGCACTTCTAGTTCAGGAATGCAAAAAGTAGCAAAACCAACTAGTGTTCCAATTCCCTCTACAGGAGTAAGAAGTGACACCAAAACAAACGGGTCAAAGCCTCAAGGCAACACAAAGAATGATAGGACCTTGCATGCTAGGAATGCTCAGTGGAAGAAAGTAGAAGATCACCTTAGGGAGAATTTGAATAAGACGAATCGTGTTGATTCTAGTATTAGCTATAAGCGTACTGTAATTAATTCGAATTCTGCTACTATCTGCAAACCATGTACTGATGATTGCTTGAATTCTGTTACTAATCATGAATGTGGTTTGAATGATTTGTCTAATGTTGCTAAATGCCCAGTTAAAATTGTTAATGTTAAAATTCAAGCTAAGAAGGCAAAAAGGCAAAGGCAAAAGAAAGTTAGAAAACAGTGGAAACCCACAGGAAGGAAATTTAGTAATATAGGTTATCAATGGATACCTACTGGGCGTAAGGTTAATGAGTTTTGCCCTAAATTTGCTAAGTCAATGCCCACTAGAAAATGGACGCATACTGGTAGAACTATTCCCTTAAGAAGTGAACATACTTTGAATAGGTCAAATATGGACACTAGCACTGCATCTATTTCTAATGATTCCATTGCTTCTACTTCTGATGTGGGTGTTCCAATCACTGTTACTAACCAAATGGAACCCATTCTTACATGGGGATCCCAATTATCCAGTTATCCATTCTTGTCTGTGTTCAACCGCAGATCGTTCAAATCGTTCTGTGGTACCTGGACTCAGGCTGTTCCAAGCATATGACTGGAGACCGGTCACGGCTCATGAACTTCGTGAGTAAATTCATCGAAACTGTGAGATTCGGAAACGATCATTTTGGTGCTATTATGGGTTATGGAGATTACGTGGTTGGAAATAGTGTGATTTCCAGGGTATATTATGTTGAAGGTCTTGGACATAATCTATTTTCTGTCGGACAATTATGTGACTCAGATTTAGAAGTGGCCTTCAGAAAACATACTTGCTTTGTTAGAGAACTTGATGGTGTGGAACTTCTCAGAGGAACTCGTGGTTCAAACCTATACACCATCTCTATCGAAGATATGATGAAATCTTCACCCATCTGCTTGTTGTCAAAGGCTTCTAAAACTAAGTCATGGCTATGGCACCGTCTTCTCAATCACTTGAACTTTGGTACCATAAACAATCTTTCCAGAAAGGACTTAGTAAGAGGATTACCCAGATTAAAGTATGAAAAAGATCATCTTTGTTCAGCTTGCCAATTGGGAAAAAGCACAAAATATGCCCACAAACCAAAACCCACAAACTCAGTAATGGAAGTTCTTCATACACTTTATATGGATCTGTGCGGACCAATTAGAGTGCAAACAATAAATGGGAAGAAATACATTCTAGTAGTTGTTGATGACTACTCTCGATTTACTTAGGTAAAGTTTTTGAGGACAAAGGATGAAACTCCAGATGTCATCATCAAACTTATCAAACAGCTTCAGGTTCGACACAACAATACTGTTAGAATTGTTCGAACAGACAATGGCACAGAATTTGTTAACAAAGACTTAATTCAGTTTTATGAAAGTGTTGGAATCAGTCATCAAAGAAGTGTTCCACGAACTCCTCAAAAGAACGGTGTAGTTGAAATACGAAATCGAACTCTTGTGGAAGCCACAAGAACAATGCTAATTTATTCAAAGGTTCCAATGTTTCTATGGGCTGAAGCCATTGCCACTGCTTGCTACACCCAAAATCGTTCCCTTATTCACACCTCTCATGGAAAAACTCCATATGAACTTATCCATAAACAAAAACCTAATCTATCCTACCTTCATGTGTTTGGTGCTTTATGTTACCCAACTAATGACGGTCAAGATTTAGGTAAACTAAAAGCTAAAGCGGACATTGGAGTATTTGTAGGTTATGCAACAAACAGAAAATGATACCGAATCTACAACAAGAGAACCCGAAATATCATGGAAATAATTCACGTTACGTTCGATGAGCTGACCGGTCAAATGGCTCCAGGACAATCCAGTTATGGACCCGCTTTTCAACCTTTATCCATTAGTCCTATCAGTTCTACTCTTGTTTCTAATCCCTCACCAGCAACTCCTTATGTACCTCCTTCAGAAGATGATTTGAAGAAATTATTTGATCCAATGTTTGATGAACACTATGAGCCAAGTGCTAATGATATGTCAGTTCCATCAATAGAGGCTGCCTCTATCCCTGTCAATAAAGTTAACCCTTCAGTTTCAATGTCATTAAGTCAAGAAGCGCATGCTGCTGATCACTCTGTCTCATCAACAAATCATCAATCATCGAGTGTACACAATGGAAATGTTGCTGCTGTTACAGATGATGAAAACCCTTTTGCTCCTCCAGAAGATGAACCCTTTGAAAACATTTTTGCTCCTGAGTCATCATCAGAACCACCGTCTTCAGGAGATATCAACTCTGCTACTTCAGTTCCTCAACAACAACCACATGAACATCTTAGAAAATGGACACATGATCATCCACTGGACAACATCATTGGAAACCTTTCCCGTCCGGTATCTACACGAAAACAACTTGCAACCGATGCCTTATGGTGCTTCTTCAACTCCGTACTCTCTAAGATCGAACCAAAAGACGTGAAAACTTCCATGAATGAAGACAGCTGGTTCAATGCCATGCAAGAAGAAATTCATGAGTTTGATCGACTAGATGTATGGGAATTAGTACCTGCTCCAGATTGTGCTATGATTATTGCTCTAAAGTGGATCTTCAAAGTGAAACTTGATGAGCATGGTGATGTTTTAAAGAACAAGGCTCGATTGGTTGCAAAAGGATACCGTCAAGAGGAGGGTATTGACTTTGAAGAATCATTTGCTCCAGTTGCTCGTATCGAGGCAATCAGAATCTTCTTGGCTAATGCTGCAAGTAAGAGCATGGTAGTCTATCAGATGGATGTAAAGACGGCATTTTTTAATGGAGATCTTAAAGAAGTCGTCTACGTCAGCTAGCCTGAAGGCTTTGTGAATCCAGAGCATCCTACTCACGTCTATCGTTTGAAGAAGGCTCTTTACGGTTTGAAGCAAGCTCCAAGGGCATGGTATGATACGTTATCAAAGTTTCTTCTATCTACTGGATTCAGCAAAGGAGCAGTTGATCCGACATTGTTTACCAGAAAGTCAGGCAAACATTTAATTCACGTTCAAATATATATTGATGATATCATTTTTGCCTCGACTGACCCCAATGAATGTGACCGTTTTTCAAGTGAAATGGGTTCTAAATTTCAAATGTCAATGATGGGACAAATGTCATTTTTCTTGGGATTACAAATTTCACAAAGTCCTGGAGGCATTTTTATAAATCAATCTAAATATGCAAATGAGATTTTAAAGAAATTTGGATTTGATTCTAGTGATCCTGTTGACACTCCCATGATAGAGTGTACTAAACTGGATGAGGACCACTCAGGGATCATGGTAGACCAAACGAAATATCGTAGTATGATTGGATCCCTGATGTACCTCACAGCCAGTAGACCAGACATTTTGTTCGCTGTTTGCATGTGTGCTAGATATCAGGCTAAGCCTACCAAAAAGCACCTTGAAGCAGTTAAACGGGTCTTTCGGTATCTCCAAGGAACCATCAATATGGGACTTTGGTACCCGAAGGACACCGGTATGTCACTAACAGCCTATGCAGATGCTGATCATGCAGGATGTCAAGATACACGACGAAGTACGTCTGGAGGTGCTCAGTTTTTGGGTGATAATCTTGTGAGCTGGTCTTCAAAGAAGCAAATGAGTACTTCTATTTCCTCTACAGAGGCTGAATACATAGCCATGTCATCTTGTTGTGCTCAAATCCTATGGATGAGATCTCAATTATCTGACTATGGCTTTGAATTCAAAAAAATTCCTCTGTACTGTGATAATAAAAGTGATATTGCTCTCTCATGCAACAACGTACAACACTCAAGAGCAAAGCACATCGACATTCGACATCATTTCATCAGGGAGCAAGTAGAAAACGGTGTGGTGGAACTCTATTTTGTGAGGACTGAATATCAGTTAGCAGACATCTTCACCAAAGCTCTTCCTAGAGAACGTTTTGAGTTTATCCTCCCACGACTTGGTCTAAAGAGTCTACAACCAGAAACACTCAAACGTCTTCAAGAGGGAAAAGAGGAGTAAAGGTCTTTCTTCATCCATCTCTTGTAAATATTTATTCAAAAAGCAAATAGAAAAATATAAAACTTTCAAAAAAAAAATCCATAAAAATTTGAAAATCTTGAAATTTTTTTAAAAATATTGTCTTTTTGTCATGTTTTTCTCGATTCGATAATATCTACGGTCTTTGTGCTGTCATTCAAAGAATGACACGGGACTTTAGATGTTGTTCGAATGTTCTTTAAAAAATAAATAAATAAAAAATGTTTTTTTTTTGGAGAAAGTGAAACAAATGGTTTATTGTCATTTCAGGCAATAACCCGCTTTTCAAAGAAAGAACAGAGCCATGCTTTATCTTGTTTTTCAAAACTCATGCTCTGATTCTATAAACAATTACTTACTATCTAATGAAAACTAATTGCTTTGAAAAATAACTCGGACTCTATTTTTGAAAATCATCTGGAATCAACGTTTGTCAAAAATATCTATCTCTCAATCAACAACTTATGTCATTGATTGAGGGGGAGAATGATTTCAATTAAATCAAAAGGTTATTTGTCATACAATTGTTTTCAAAAAATAATCATGCATGTTTAATCAATGGAGTTTAAAGTCTCAAAATCCGATCCTTATCAGTTAAAACGTTTTCATAATCAAGTCACAATTCTCCTTAAAAGCTTTCAAAATTAATTTAAATCTACAGAGATCACAAATCTCAAATGATTTGATAATTATGATCGGGGGAGAATTTGTGATTTAAATTGGATTTAAACTGATAATTCGGTAAATGGTTTTATAAGGATGTACAAGCTCTCCTTCCCACATGTGCCAAACGATTTCAAATTTTCCATGCACATGTTGAGGGGGAGCATCTATCTTAAACCATAAAGATTTGAAACGTGATCAATTTATCTCAATGTGCAGTCTTTTCCTAATATACGCAAAACATTTTCAAATATCTATGCACATATTGAGGGGGGGCAACTACTTTGAAAACCACATTCTTTATATAACTACTCTTAGATGCAAGCTAACCCCTCAAAGATGAAAATTATTTCTATTACAAAATGATGCTTGATGCACATGTTGAGGGGGAGTTCTTGTTCTAAAAATATCAAAAACAATTCAGGTACAAAATGCTTTGATAATATATCACAAGTATCTGGATTGATTTTCAAATGGTTTTCAATTGGTTCCAATGGCAGATGAACAATACCAAATAGACCGACCAACTTTACTTTATGTATGGTGATATAAGGACGATAAGGTTAGGTATTTGTTCCCATGATACGCCAGAACCGGAGGGATCTACCCAGGGACAATCCACTAGTTAGTGTAGAAGTCCTTAGGTATGATGAAAAAAGGAGAAAAGTCAGATATGGGAAGAGTGCGGACTGAGACTGAGCTAGTACTGGAATAAACCCAACAAGGTTCTAGTTATGAAGTCTCGGTAAGCACTGAAGGGGTTGAAGAATGAAAAAGAATTGAATGTGAAGAAGGGTGAAAAGAAATAGCCCTCCATTTATTCAACCTTAGGGCAGAAACCGGGTTCAATTCATATGCTACTGGTGGTTACAAAGGTAACATCGGTATTGAAGACAAGACGTCATGGACCCAGTGACGCATTGCACTACAACTTCCCAAACCACTCAAGTTCCTCTTAAAAGGACTTGTTTCATTCTCACGAGGAACCGACATTATCTATCGACATTTTCTTAGAGATTGTTGATATTGAAGAAGGAGACCCTCTCCCTAGTCTCCGAAATAGGATCCAATTATGCACAATTGAGTCTATAGCCACGAGATCATCTATAAATCTCATTAGGACACGTTCAATGAAGACTCTCTGTTTCACACAATGTGAAAAGAGAGATTATATCTTATGAGTCCTACGCATTATCCTTGTGGTATTGCCAGAACATCTGAGTGATATGCAAACATATTCACAATGAAGATGGAAAGCCTTCTGGAGCCAACATCAAACAAGCTCCTGGTGGGTGGCATGTGAGATCTATTCAATAGATCAACCATGTGACAACTGAACAGAAACAATGGGGCGATTCAATCTTTTGAATCAATCCTGGTTCAGGTTATGGATTGACGGATACCTTTGAAAAACCGGTCGTTGTGCTTAAAAACTCTTTTCTTTAGCACATCGACTGTGTACAAATATTTCAAAATAAAAGGTGTTTATGATTGATAATTGATTTTCATTAAAACCTTCGTTGTATTGCAAAAACAATTTCTATTGAGCGATACACGATTGTTTTTCAAATCTCTTTTTATCAATCAGTGAATCTCAATTCTTTGGTTCACTCACTCCGTGTTGTCTTCTTTGAGATGTTCCGGTTTGAGAACAGCTAGAGCAGCTGCGAAATCCTGTCAAGGAAATTCTTCGGAATTTTACATGTTCACAGGCAGTACTTGTACTGATCAACGGGGAACCGTGGGTCGTGTACCTCAATTCAACGAAAGTGATCAAAGACACTTTCGTGCGCTTTATTGCTAACTGTTGTATGCCGGTACGCCCGACGTTTGCAGCTGATCAGAATGAAGCGGTCAATTCATAGCCGCATGCTCACACAATACATTCATTTCTAAAGAAATCATGATAAAGTGCATCAATGACTCTGATATTTTCACTCCATGCTTCTGCTACGCTGCTGCCAATATCATGAATCAACGAAAGCTTCCGCAACTCTGATGAGAATATATCATGATCCAGAATGTGAGCATGTCGGTCCATAAGTCACAACATTACATAATACCAACACCACAATGGAAGAGTCAGAGATTTATGATAGCTGATGATCTCAAAGCTGGCTCAAAACTCATTATCACGTGGATCAGATAAAGACCTCCACATTGATTATCCAAACATGCAATAATGAAGAATCAATGACTACGAGCTCCTGAGCAAAGAACTACATCAAAAATGCAAGAACAATTTAAAATGTAATATCTGTTTGTGTTCAATGTAATTTTGAGGTGATCTTGAGGTGACCTCCCTTAGAGGGAGATTGTTAGGATTTAGTAAATCCAGTTATTAAAGAGTCAGTCACCTCAAGTATATGTAATCGTTAAAAAGCTCGTAGTCGTAGATTATTTAATGTTTAGTAGTATTTAGTTATGTAACACCGTGGAGGACGGACGGGTCTTTACCCACTGTATGCCTGATCCACAGCCCGTAGGTGGCGACTTATGTAAGAACTATAAATACTCTCTACCTTCCAAGGTAGAGAGTTGGAGCTCATAATAAGATTTTTCTTTCTCTCACTAAAGTTCCCAACCTCTAACTTTCTCTCTCTAAAACCTCTTGTATACGCCTCTTTGATCATTGGTTTAGTGTGTTTGTGAAATCCAATATGTTACAGCTTGGGAAGCTTAGGAAGTGGAAGCTTTCAAAGTGGAATACTTTCCGTTTCTAACTCTTGATGTGGAAGTAGTATTCTTAGAAGACATCAACCCAAAATCATCATCAGATGTGTCTGAAATAATGATGACATCAACCTTATTTTCTTTAGAGTTGGTATCTAGAAAGATAGTCAAAACATAAAGACATCAGAGTTCAACCATTACTACTATCCTACTTTGTAAATATTAAGTCTAACCTTTCGCAACCTCCTTATTCCCATATTTTTTTCACAAGTATTCAAGTATCATATCAACAATTTCATCTTCTATATGCCACTTATTCCCATATGTAGCCATGGCGTAGTCAATCATATCGTCAGAGACTTTTAGTTTGCTATAATCTCCTTTTTTGAAAGAATCTGTAATTGTTTGGATTTCTTGCAAATAAAATAGGGTTATTTAGGGACACAATTGACTACTAAGCTTAATATGTCAATCACACAAATACAAAAAAATGAATTAACCTTGTCTACCATTGTTAGAATTTTTTTTTTTTTTTTATATATATATATATATATATATTTTTTTTGGGACAAATATGGGTAGCTTGTTGAGGGTATCTGACAATGTGTGTGATAGATATGATGATCGGGTCTTACTCAAGTCTCAATGGTTGGGTGTGGGTTTATTGGTTCCCGCGCAAAAAATAATAAGCATATCAGAGAAGATACGATCAAGTTGCATAGTTAAAATTATATTTTTCCACAGTTGGTCCCTCAAGTTGAGTGTCGAGGTTCGGTTGGGTTAGATTAAAGTTAAACTGTGGTTGAACTATTATGCCTTTAAAAATATAACGTAAAACGGGCGTTGACCTGAGCATTACGGGTCAAGGAACGCAATCGACCTCAAAAACCTAATTTTTGGTCTCACGACAACGATTTTTTCAAGTTTGGGACCCAGTCGATGCTTTTGGACAAATTTAGAGACCAACGGTGTATTATTGTTTATTTAATATGTATCTTACAAAATAAATATAGGTACAAATCAAACTAATTATCCATTATCTATATGTAATGATTTTTAAAAAGTAAAAAAATTATTGCAAACCATGTACATGCAACTATTCCAAAGGGCCAATTTGATCATTACGAATTAGTTATCGCCATAGGATGGGTGTTATGTCACAAAACCACTTTATGGTAAAGCAGCTCTCACTATAATTAAAAGAGCTTCTTAACTATTGGCCTTTTTTTTATTTTTATTTTTTATTTTTATTTATTTTTTAAAATTTAACTAGACATTCTTTGAATATATTTTTTTGAGTAAATTGCAAAAATCGTCCCTAAACTATGGCCAAATTGCACGTTTCGTCCCACAACATTGGAAAGTGCAAATATCGTCCCTGTGGGGAAACTTTGGGGCAGAAATCGTCCCTGGCCTAGATCAAATGACTAAAATACCCTTGTCTCTATATTACCTTTCTGTATCTTGCGCAAATGGTCCCTGTACTTCGCTGGGTTCTGCAAATTTAGTCCTT
>BPTQ01000001.1:76969820-77010679 GCA_019973895.1 Chrysanthemum seticuspe
TGGACCCTGCCAGGGGCTGCCGCCCCTTGGACCCTGCTACCAGGGGCGCTGCCCCCGGACCCCCGTCCCTTAGGGGCTTCGCCCCTAAGATCATAATAAATTCAAGTAGGTGTGCACTCCGCACCACCAAACCTAAATGATGTATTATTATGATGAAATTGGTCAAAACAAGTTAATCCAATTACACTAAAATATCCAACAAATGATGTATTATTATGATGAAATTGGTCAAAACAAGTTAATCCATTTCAGAACTGACTATAGAATCAGCCAAAATCCCATGGTTTTCGTTCAAGCATTTCATCAAACACCTTAAGTGCATTATCAACCATACCACCTTGGGAATACAACATAGCAATCCTGACCCACATTCCTCCAGTTCCCATTGGATTTGAGATGGGATTTGAGTTCACGAAATGAGGTTTTGGACTTGGGTTTGGGTTTGGGTTTGGGTTTGGATTGGGTGATTGTACGGAATTGGAAATGGGTTTGGGTTATTACGGGGTTTGTGAGTTTTCTGGTGGTGGCGGGTGGTAGTGGTGGTGGACGGTGGTGGTGTTGGCGGGTGATGGTGGCGGAATATAATCATTGTAAAAAGAGGCAATTCCATATTTCCCCAATAAAAACACTAAAATTCATATATCCCCAAACATGCATAAAATTCATTGTACAATATGCATTATTAACTTGTAAATTGAGTAAATATGGCATTTTAAGGTTTAAATTGGGTAAATGTGAAATTATCCATTGTAAAAACTACAGCTAAAAAATCAATATCTTTCTTCCTAAAAAATAGAGTTAACGAGCGGGTGATCCCGCGTGTTGCTGCGGGAGTGCTATGGACCCGTTATATATTTTATAAATGTATATATGTATTTATGTATCGGTTCTTAAAAGTTCAATTCTATTACATCGTTAGTCCCTAAAGGACCAAGTTTGCAAAGACAGTTAAACCTTAGAGAATAGTTTCAAACTATTCCCTAAGGTTTAAGTCTTAGCCTTTTTTTTTTTATTATTATTATTTTTTAATGTAGCATTGTTGCTACATAGCTTTGCACTATTCATACTCCATCTTTAGTATATAAGATAATTACATAAATCGGTTGACACGCAGTTGCACCACTCGTCCCTAACTCTTAAAAATTACACCGGTCGTCCTTATGGTTGTCCATTTTGCATTGACTGGTCCTCAAACCAAATGAAGGGTTTGTTTTGGTTGTTAAGTTAATAGAGACTAAACGGGTGTTAATCCTTTAAAGTCTATCGTTACTCCTTTTAAGTCTAAGGGACCAAATAGGCGTTAGTAACTAACGAGGGACGATTTATGTAATTAATTTAATTTTTTTATTTAATTATTTATTTTACCTTATTTTATGTGTTTTTTAAAGGCTTTTTTTTTTCTTTTTTTTTAACCTTAATTGTAGCTAAACCATCAAAATTGTCATCACTCCTACGCCTAGTAGATGCTCAATTATTCCACATATGTGAATGATAAACCGTTTCCTGAATTATTGTTTTAGCATCTTCAGGACTCATCTTATTTACTGGAACTTGAGAGTCCAACATCTACATGGTAGCTAAATCCAACCCTTTATAGAAGACGATTACAATATGTACGTCAGTCAAGTCATGTTGGGGACACTTCAAGAGCAAATCATTAAACCTATCTCATGCCCTGTAGAGGGTTTCTCCCAGTTCTTGTTTGAAGTTGTTGATCTCTTTCATCTTTTTTGCAGTTCTAGAGGGTGGACAATATTTACTTAAAAACCTTATTTTCAGATCGACCCAAGTAGTGATGCTTCCAGCAGCTATATTTCCAACCCATTGACTTGCCTGATTAGTAAGTGTCTTAGGGAAGACACATCATTACATGGTCTTGACTCACATCAGGAGTGTGAAACAAATCGACAATCTCGAGCACTTTCTCCATGTGCTCATTAGCATCTTCCAATTCAGATCCGTTGAAGGTGTTCTCACGAAGCTCCTTGAGAAATTGTCCCTTCAACTCAAAAGTATTTGGTTCCCCAAAAGCACGCCTAACAATTCCCGGACCAAAGTTGTCCCGAATCTGTGCCATGTATTCCTTGATTGTTTGAGTCATTTTGTACCTGAGATTAAACAAAAGATATCAGTAGATACGTGTAATAAAAACAAAAATATAAACCTAAAAACAGGTTGGGACTTGGTTTGAACTATCGTCTATCATTCATTCGATTTGGTTGTAAGAAGTCTTTTACCTTTATGATCAAGCCTAGATCATGTGTTGATCTAGTGGGGTTTGATACTTCCGGGGGAAATGATGTGTCTGTCATTGTCTATATTTTTTATATTCAAGTTTTAATTTTGCTAGACTATCCTACAAACAAACACTAACGGGCAATGTACCCGATCAATGTAGCCAGTGGGGTAAGTACAAGGTCGTTCTCAGGAGCAGTGTTGTTTAGAATTAACCTAATGAATTTTACAGATTAATAATGGGGTTTGATTTTGAGATTAATTAAACTATTAAACAAGAAATGTAAATTAAACTAAATAAAATAGCTAAACTACTAAGATTGTGATCAATAGAGAGAAGATAATGCTAGCCATGTTACTTCTACTGTATGCGTTTATTCGTGCAATGATTTAATGTAATGCGTTAGTGATATTAGAAACACAAAGCATTTCTATCTAAGGTAAACTAAGCTAGACTTCTCTGCACTATAGTTCTATGCATGAAACCTATATCCCTTAAGCAGATTATCGGTATACTCAGTTATAATAAGAGTAAGTGTCACAAGGAACAAGTTCCAAAACCATCAAAGGAAAGTAACATACGAGGAAGAAAAAGGCATTGTGATGGAAGAAGGTAACAGGTATGCATAAATTGATCATATGAATGACAGAGGTTCTTGTTTGTTTACATTGAAGTTGATGTATGCATGTATTATTTTTTTGTAATGGATGGATGAAGACGAGATAAGGCAGACTATAGAACAAGAGTTTCTTGAAGCACTTTTTTTCAAGAAGAAGAACATAGAAGACTGGATCTAGAAGAAGAGCAGACAAGGTTGGATGAAGAAGCATTCCAGTAGTTTTTGGAAGACGAGAGAATGTTCAAAAAACTTGAAGAGGAAAGAGCTAGACAAGAAGCAGGAGGGGAAACAAGGGAATGGGCAGCTTATTAGGGGATTTAAATGTTTCAATGGATATTGCAAAATAAAATTTTGAAATGTTATTAGTAGGCTTTACTAGTGTGTAAGTTTGGACACCATGATGGTTGTCCTAGCATGTAAAGGGTTCAAATTCTGAATGTTTTTGCTCCATTTTAAGCATTTATGTTGTCTTTACTCTCATCTACTTGTTCAACAACCACATTGTACCCTATTATACTTTTTTTGCCTGCATTATATAATACCCCACATTTCATCAATTCTTAATCATACCAAAAGATTTTCACCATGTATGCAAAAAAGGGTTGTCAAATGGTATGCCTTAACTGTTGGGTAGAAAGTGAAAACAAGGCTGGATTGACCTTTTTTGAAAGGTGTCCACCTTATAGAGATTTCATGTGGTATGTTTGTCCAATATGCCTTGGCAGAAAGGGAAACACATCTTATACTGGTAGAGGTGGTGTTACAAGGGAAAACACAACTACAGCAGATAGTGGTGGATATGTAGTGGGCCTACATATTTTTGCATCTACTAGAGTTGGTGGTTTATTGGGCAGTGGTGATGAAAAAAGTGAACCACCTGCAACTCAAAGATCAAGTAGAGTACGCCCAAGTCAAACACCACATGAAGCACATGCAAGTAATAAAGCAAGTGAATCACCTGCTAGTCAATTAACCAAGTGAATCACCTGCAAGAAATGCTATGTTGCTATGTAACTTAACTGATATGTTATAGTTCTTATGCTATAACAATGCAGTTTGGTTACTATTTTTTTGTATCTGTTGACTTTATAAGTCAAATTGGGTTATTCCAAATAGCCTCTAAAATGCATATGCAATTGCAAACTAAAAAATGTAAACAACAAAACCAAAACTACAAATGCAAACTGTAACATATTGGATTTCACAAACACATCAAATCATGATTACAAATAGGCGTATAACTTGAGGTTTTAGAGAGAGAAATAGTTAGAGGTTTGGGAACTTAGTGAGAGAAAATAAAAGTATTATTATGAGCTCCAACCCTCTACCTTGGGAGGTAGAGGGTATTTATAGTTTCTTACATAAACGCCACCTACGGGCTGTGGATCAGGCATACAGTGGGTGAAGACCCGTCCGTCCTCCACGGTGTTACTTAACTAAATACTATCTAACATAACATAACTACGACTACGAGCTTTCTAACGATTATATATACTTGAGGTGTTCCGTTTTCCACCTTTCTTTTAGAAGTTCTTCAGTACTACAAGGTTCATATTTCTCAGTTAGTACCGTTAGGTTTGCACAAAGTCACTCTTTTTGAAGTATATAGCCGTAGTTTACACGTTACTCCCACTACCTCCTTTTTTCTTGCCTTTTATAAGTTACACAAGCAGGGGCATTGGTTTAATTTTGCCAAGAGGGAGGGAAAAGATCGCAGGGTTTGTTTTAGAGAGATATTGTCCGGCTTAAATGGTTGGAAACATGATTTCTTCCTGATCGATCGACGAGCTATCCCTTTCGTTATGCCGTGGAGGCATCCGAATTCGGATGTTTCCGATCGTTTTCCTTCTGGGGAGTTTTCTGAACAGGATGCTGACAAGTTGTCTGCCAATGTTATCTATTTGATAAGGATTCCACCGGGCTTTTTATATGTCGTGAGGTTGTCAGCCAACTGGAAATATCCCGGTTTCCGGGCGGCTCTGAGGGAAATGGTACTTAGCCTATATTTTTACTCAACTAGTTAGAAGTTGTCTCGTTTCTTTTCTGAATTTATTATTGATTTACTTGTTTTGAAGCGCTGATGATGTCTGATTATCTCATCACACCGAAATATCGTAAGGGGGCTGCCATAACCAAAGGGGATCCTTATAAGAATGGGCAGGCTCATATTATGCACGTGATTCTTCCAAGCGGTTTAGGCACCTATCTTCCTCCTAAGTCTGATGCCATGAAAAAGGTTGAGACGACCGACCCCAAGGTTTTGGAGGCCAAGGAGAAAAAGAAGAAAGCTGCCGAAGCTAGGGTCGGGGGAATGATGCCCAGGAAGCGTCATACCGGAGAGGGTGGTTCTGCTCATCCTCAAAGGAAAATAACTAAGAGTCCTACGCCACAAGTCATCAACGTGGATTCTACAACCCATGTTTCCCCTTTGAATGTTGTTCGTCCTGAGGGTCCTCTTCCAAATAACCCAAATGCTGCCGCTGCTAAGGAAAATATGGAGGAACATTCCAGCAATAATCTGGATCATGCCAATGTTGAAGGGAATTCCTTTGTAGAGCAGCTGGCAGGTCATGATGGGGATCATGATGTTTCTCGTGTTGTTGAGCAGCCTGATCCGAAAGAAACTAGTGAGTGTTCGCTTTCTTATTGTTTGTTTTTTATTCGATCGTCTAATTACTTGTTTTTCTGTAGGAATTTCTTCTCCGCCTCCTCAGCATCAAGAGGGTAAGGCTGTGGATGAAGGGGAGAGAACCTCGGCCGATGAGGTGTATGTGTCGGGGTGGTCCGTTCGGAAAGGCCAACGGGTTAAAGGTTATGACACCGACATGGATTTGCTTCTTCATTTGCCTCCTCCTGCCGAAGAGATTTATCTTCAAAGTATGACAGACACCGAAGCGACTCAGTGGTCATGGTGTATTCTGGCCTGGGGAAGCCTTGCCTTAATGGACATTCTTATTCGTTTTGAGAACCTCATCAATGATTATAAGGAGTTAGCCACCGAGCACAGAGGATGTGAAAAGAGTGCCCAAGATAATTTTGAATATCTAGGTAAAGTGCTGGAGGAGTTGAAGGGGGTTAAGGATGAGCATGCCGAGTGCTCTGCTAAGGATGAGGGTCTGAGGAGGCAGCTCCGTACTTTGGAAGCTGAGAAAACCGAGTGGTTGAAACTATCTGCAGCTCAAAGTAAGAAAATTTAGGGGTTGGAGAGGGAGCTGATGGAGGTCAAAGGAGCCCTAAAGAATGAAGAGGAAGAGAATGCTGCTCTCCAGAAATTGCGTACGGAGCTGGCGGTGACTGTCGGGGATCTTGAAATGCAGCGTTTCAAAATCTTCAAAGAGTTCATCCCTACGGTAGTAGATCGTCTTATTCATAGCCACGAGTATAAGGCTTATTTGTCCGTTCTGTTCAGTTTGTGTGGCATGGCCGGTTGGTTGGCTGGGGTTGGGATAGATCGTTCAGACGAGGAAGTTAAAAAGATTCTATAGGACATAAAAGATGTGGATTTGGATGCTCCCAACAAGTATAAAGCTGAGTATGATAACCTTTTTGTAAAGAGATATCCATATGTGGATAAAATCCACAATTCTTGTCTTCGACCGATTGATGATGTCTTAGCACTTATGCCGGATCCTGCTCCCATTCGGTCTTCGGGGGTTCTTGCCGAGAGGAATGCTGAAGAGAAACAAGATGACGGTGCGGCTGGTGGGGGAGAGAACGCTCCTCCTGTGACCGAAACTTGATTTTTTCTCTATTTTCTTTCAAGTACTATTAAGATGACTTGTATTCTAAACACTTATAATCATGTATCTGTTGTGATAGGGATTTTTTGTATGCTATCCTATGGTATCTATGAATGTTAATGAAGCGTCTTTTGTTATTACTTTATTCATCCGGTTTGTTGTAGCGAGATCTGCTTAGTATAAATTCACTTTTCTTTCTTAGTGTAGATTATGCTCTTCGCCGTTTACTGTCGCGGCAAGCCTTCTTTTGTATGAACCTTTTAGTTTACTTTTGCCACGGCAACCCTTTTTTGGGTATGAACCGTTTGGTTTGCTACTACCACGGCAACCCTTTTTTGGGTATGAACTGTTTGGTTTGTTGTTGCCATGACAACCCTTTTTGGGTATGAACCGTTTGGTTTGCTGTTGCCACGACAACCCTTTTTGGGTATGGACCGTTTACCTTTTTGTCACGGCAACCCTTTTTGGGTATAAACCGTTTGGCTTTTTGCCACGGCAACGCTTTTTGGGCATGAACCGTTTTGCTTTTTGCCACGGCAACCCTTTTTGGGTATGAACCGTTTGAATTTTTGCTACGACAACCCTTTTTGGGTATGAACCGTCTTTGAACATTGACCATTCTTCCCTGGAGGTCGCGAGCCTACCAGGGGGGTCACTTGATAATTATGTTCAGTAAATGATAATGAGGAAAATTGCTATCCCGATGTCCGGGGAGCTATATTTGTCATTCATAGAAATAATAGTTTACAACGATAAATGCCACTTGGGCTTGGAATTACAAGAAACATTTTCTGAGATTCACATCGTTCTAGGTGCGGTGGACTTCTTTTTCTTCGGTCGTTTATAATTTGTATGAACCGTTCTCATACGCCTCAGTGACGCGATACGGTCCTTCCCAGTTTGGCCCTAGCTTTCCCTGGTTTTCTTTCCTGCTTGCTTCGTTTTTCCGATACACAAAGTCTCTGATTCTAAACCTTTCGGCCCTTACTCTTTGGTTGTAGTACTGTTTGACCTTTTTCTTGTACCTGGCCTCTTCCACTGCCGCTGACTCCCTTCTTTCCTGTAGCAAGTCCAAATTAAGGCGGATCTCCTCTTCGCTTCCTTCCTCTTTCACCATCATTGTCCGGAAGGTTGGCATCCCTATTTCTGCCGGGATTACTGCCTCACTTCCGTATGTTAGGCTAAACGGAGTTTCACCGTTGCTTGTTTTGAGGGACGTCCGGTGAGCCCATAATACATTTGGTAATTCGTCCACCCATCTGGCTCTACTTTTTCCCAATCTTGCCTTGAAACTATGCATCAGGATTTTGTTCGCCCTTTCTACCAAACCGTTGGCTTAGGGGTGGGCTACCGCGGTGTTTATCTGCTTGATGTTCAACCTTTCACACCAGCTCTTGAATGGATCATGGATGAAATTGCTGCCGTTGTCCGTCACAATTATGTGGGGCAAACCGAAGCGACATACTATGTTTTCCTACACGAATTTCTTGACTTCCTTTCTGGTGGTTCTTGCTAAAGGTTTGGCCTCCATCCATTTGGTGAAGTAATCATGAGGGTTTTTGGTAACTTAGGCACCGGAGCATGTATTTGGCAGGATTCACACTTCTGAATGACTTCTCTAGTGTCTTTATGCATCGTCGGCAGTAGTAACCTTGTATTATTAACTTTGCCACTACAGATCTTGGGCCCGAATGCATTCCGCATGCTTCCTCATGCACCTCCCTCACCACATAGTTGGCTTTCAATGGGCCCACGCATCTTAAAATTGGTCCTAGGTATGATTTTTTGAACAACACCCCATCTTTCATTGTGTAGTGACTGATTTTCATCCAGAGGGCTCTTGCTTCATTATCATCATCCGGCCATTTTCCTTCGATAATGCATCGAATGATAGAGGACATCCAGTTTTCTTCTTCTTCCTCGACTATTGCTCCGATGACTTCTTCCTCTATTGATGGTGTTTCCAATACCTCGACGAGTATCTCCTTTGTGGAAAACTAGAAGGGGGGGTTGAATAGTTTTACCAATTAAAACTTCCTTTAAACTATTTAGATCGACTTATGTCAATCTATTTGGTTGTGTGTATTGGATGTTGATAAACAAGCATATTAAGATATGTAATGAAAAGATAAAGAGTAAGAAGCACAAAACCACAACGCGAGTATTTATAGTGGTTCGGCTACAAGGACACCTTCCTTGCCCTATTCCACTCCCCGAGTCACCTACTCGAGAGTTCGTAAACACTACACCAATCTCCTTATGGCGGAGAAGCCTTCACAACGTCGCTTAACCTTTTTCCGGTACAAAGCTAAATACCGAGTTCTTTCATACCAAGGCGAACCACACCTACACAACGTCGCCTACCCTTTATACGGTGCTAGGCTAACCACCGAGTTCTTTCACACCTTAGGTGAACTACACCTTCACAACGTCACCTACCCTTTATTAGGTACTAGGCTAAGCACCTAGTTCCATTGCAATGGAGGAACTACTACCACACTACACCAACGACTAATCTCAAAGGAGATCTACTCCTTTACAACATCATCAAGGACATCAATATCCTTGGATCTAATGCTAGTCTATCTAGTACATCGAAAACACACCATATCGAATGTACATCTAAGACACCTTTCACTAATGCCTTTGACTAGATCTACAAGACACCTTTCACTAATGTCTTGTGTCTTTTCTTCGAAGCACCTTTCACTAATGCTTCAAGTCTTGACTTCTAAGCACCTTTCACTAATGCTTCTTGTATTGACTTCTAAGCACCTACTACAAGTGCTTATCCTATAGACGATAGATACCCTTCACTAATATCTTCGTCTTGACATTTGAGACATCTTTCACTAATGTCTTCAACACTACACTTCTTTGAAGAAAGAAAGAGGTCATCAACAAGAGGACTTCAATAGCCTTGATGATGAGGAAGCATGGCAACTCATGGACTTGAGCTTGCTCGACTTCAACGGTGGTGATCTTGCCTTTAAGAGGAACCTAAAAGATCACACAAAAACAAAACTACAAACATAGATCTCTTGGATCTAAGGTTAGTGAGATTTAACTCAGAGGAGAAAGTGTATTGGAAAGGGGTGAGAAATAATGAAGAAATGGCTCACTATTTATAGAGGAAAAATCCTACTGTTTCCCCGGATCCCACGGATCCCTTCCACTTGGGATCCGGCTAGCACAAAGCCAGGGATCCGTGGAACGCTCCTCTTTGCCCATGGGTATTTTTGGTTATGGGTCATGGGTCATGGGTTATGGGTTGATCCATGGTTTTCTTTCTAGATACAATGTATCTTAAGGATACAATGAACTTGGTTAAGTGGTATAAATAAAACCATGGGTTATGGGTCAAAACCATTTACTAGTTTTTACCTATTTAGTATATACTTGTTTTTACCCATTTTAGTATATACTTGTTTTTACCCATTTTGGTATATACTTAGTTAAGTATATGTTATCCCAATATGTAAACACTAGTTGTTGTACATATGTATATCTTAAGCATAAAAACACTTATACTAGTTTTAGTATTTTATGTGAAAGCGTAAGTGTGTTAGAAAACTATTAGTTCAAACCATTTACGTATTTTATTTGTTTCGTTAAAATGATCATACTTTTGTTATCGACAAAACATTAGAAGATCGTAAAATATAAATAAACGTTTTTATGGCTTATTTGTATTAACAATCTCCCCCTTTTTGTTGATGACAAAACATAAGATTATTTTAAGGAAAAGCTAAAATTCGTAAAAGTTTGAATTTGTAGTTTTTACTTTCTTCTCCCCCTTTTTGTCGAAACAAAAAGTGTTTGAAAGAAAGCAACACATCGTTTTTAAAAAAAACATGTGAAAGGAAAGAAGAAAAAAAAAATAGAGAGCAAGTAACGGGAAAGGATCTCGTCGTTACTCCCCCTTGACGAGTCCATCCCTAAGTAAGGGCGTCAAGAAACTAATTCTAACCTAGTTCATTTGCAACTAACTTATGCAAAAGATTACGTCTATGTGACGGGTGTGCTCCCCCTAGATGATTGCAATATTTGCAACGGGAAGTCATGAAATTTAAATCAAAGGTTGCAAGTAATTTTGCAACGTATTGTTTTGACACCAAGCTCCCCCTAGCTTTAGGATGTCAAATTCTTTATGTGTTAATTGAATAACTGCAAAACAAGGGTTAGAAAACAGGTATAATTCACAATTTCCTGCAAATGTGATTTAAGTAAAAAAAAACTTTCTGACTTCACGGATCCCACGGTTCCCTCCTAGTAGGGATCCGTCTAGGCAATACTGAGGGATCCGTCTGGCTGATGACTAAAATCAGCAAAGGTGATATAACAAGTAATGTTATCACATAAATGAGATATGAATACATATTCTCAGAAAAAATAGCAAGTAGCATGTAATTCCATTTAATAAAACAAGAGTTATGATATACATGACTCTAAAAATAAGAAAATAGACAATACATGACTAGGAATTTCTAGACTATCTAACGCTTGATGCTAGGACACCACTAAAATCTTCTAGCTCAAGTTTTGTTTAGGTTTGATCTCGTCGAAACGTTCGAGGAGATGATAGAACATGAAACGTTGGTCTTCTCGTACTTCATGTATCAAACTTTTAACATGTTGACAATGATAGCAATCTTTGTCATGGCTAGGTAGTGGTGGTGGAGGAAATAAAATGGCTTGATGCGAAGGATCAAGTGAAGCGGCTTGCGGAGCATCAAACGATGGAGGGATTGGTGCAGGTGCATTTGAGAATGCCTCGACCAAGAATGATGGTGGTGGTAAGAAAATGTCAACTTCCATATGGTCGGGTGGTTGACTTTGATGATTTCTCATAATCCATATAGGATTATATGATGGAGACGACGAAAAGGAAGCCGGAGCAAGTGTTGACTCAACACCTTGATTTTGAACCATTATTCCTCCTAATGAGGAGAATGTTGTCGGCGGAAGCGGATGAGACGGCCTAGGAGGCAAGTCCTCTAAATTGTAGAGGTGTGGTGATGATAGTGGGGATGTAAATGAAATAGCTCTAGGAACCAATGGTGATGGTTTGGTGGAGATGATATTGTTTGGCCTAGGAGGTATGGTGGTGTTAGGCATAGGTAGTTTTGTGGGTACTATCCTTTTAGGAATTGGTTTGATTGGATGATGAAGGATTCTCTCATTTGTTGGTTTGACGGGAGATAATTCGGTTGAGGAGATTTCGTGTATAACACGAGCTTTTTTCATGGGTGGTTCTTTGGTGGGTAAGTTACTACTTGGGGTTTTTCTCATGATGAATTGATTTCAAGAGCTGAAAGTTAGAGTGAGAGTGATGACTATGGAGGTCCTAACAAGGTGGTTTATAAACTAAGAGATTTGGTAAGTGCATTTAAGCTTAAAGCCACTAGTATTCATTGGAATGTGATGATTGACATGCACAAGAGTCAACTTCAGAGGTTGGACTGATCTAGGAACTCATTTAAGATGAGATGGAGTGTTTGAGTTAGGAAGATAAGTTGAAATGACTGTTTTAGCAAGATTTGATCTATACTGTCATCCGGATCCCACGGTTCCTTTCTCAGAGGGATCCGTCTAGGCTAATCCTAGGGATCCGGCTATCAGTAGCTATGAAAGAGTGGAAATGATGTTTCTAAAATCTAAAACCTATAACATCTTGAGTGTTTCAGTCTTCCTAAGTGTCTTAAATGAAGGGGTGCTTAAGTACTTGAAGGTGGTGAGTGATGTAGCTAATGATTGTCTTTTGTGGAAGGATTTGGAACTTTCATGAGCACCAATGAATGAGCAAGGATGACACTATAGAAGAGAGTTTCAATTGAAGCTAAATGATCCTAGAGATGAGGTTGTGACTTAGGATTGTGTTTTGGAAAATATCCTAATGGTTTTGAGATGGGAAAACTAGGATTTGATCAACTTTGATCAATTTTGAGGTGAGATTGATTTATGATCAATTTTGTTATAAAAGATTTTTAACCTAGATGTGAAGGGTAAAAATATGAAGTGTGAGTTTTGAGAGCGGAAGAGTGATGGATTAAGACAAAGTGATAGATCTATGAATATCTTAGAGTGTGTTCTATGTGAGTTGGAATGAGTAGGAAAGATCAACCTATCTTGATAAAGTCTTAATATACCTTAAGACACTATGTTTAGCTTAGTGTGAGGTGTTCTAAGGATGTGTTTGACATACAATGCTTGCAATTGCATTTTCTGTTTTGCCGGATCCCACGGTTCCCTAGATGTAGGGATCCGTTTAGTACAACATTTTGGATCCGTCCATCTGCTAGACAGAACCTTTACTAAAGGTATGCAATGATCTTGACAATGCATTATATTCTAAGTTTTGTTTAAAGGAGTTCTAAAACTAGGATATCAAATGTAAGATGTTTTATTTCATGAAAGAAATAGGATTACATTGATAAACAATGAGTAGAGTAGAATTGATCCTATTTGACTATTCTAGGTTTCTTGAGTGTCTTCGCTAGGAGGATCATTATGTGATTGATGGGTATTGGTGGAATCAAGAATGAAGAAAGTCTTCATGAGAGATATGTTTAGCGGTTCCATCATCTTGTTCACAAGTACGTACAACGGACTTTGAAATTGAGGATGGAAGTGCATAACATTGTGATAGAGGCGTGTCAAGAACATTCCATAAGGGATGAGTTTATTCTTGGAGCCTTGAAGATTTTCAATTCGCCTTGCGAAGAAGTAGGCGAGATTGTATGGTTGTTGTGTTAGCAAACAGTACAACATGTGAGCACAACAAGCGGGAAGAATATCTCGATTTCCCCTAAGACTCCAAACATTTTCACGTAGAATGAAAGCAAGAGGCTTGTACTCTTCTCGGATATCCCGTGTATGGATAATGTTTGGATTGGAGTAATATGGTCGAGGTTTGCATATTATGCGATTTAAATATTCCGGAGAGGGTATGTGTGAACAATATGGACTATTTTCTTCACGAAATTTGAAGAGAGAATCAAGAGACCAATCTTCGGTGAAGGCACTTTGTCCATGATTTGGAATCCGGAGAATGTGAGCAAAATGCCCAAGGGTTAGAGTGAACTTTTGGTTTTTGATGTAAAACCAAAGAGATAGAGAGCGATCCTCGTTACGAACGAGTTCGACTTGACGGAAGAATTCCATTATGAACCTTGGACATATCTTCTCGTTGATTTCAAGAAGACATTCTAGTCCTATGGCTCGGAAGGAGGTATTGATACCTTCTTCGAATTGTAGAGAGGTGTCTACAATATGTCCTTCATGGAAGTGATGGTTTTCGAGATTATTGAACACACAGACATGATTGCCAGGTGTGTTGTGCTCAAGGGAGATGTTCGGGGTGTAGACGCTAGTGAGTGAAAAAACAAACTCGTATTCATGCGTCATAGTTGAACCTATAGAAGTGATGGGTTAATAATAGGTGATGTTTATGGTCAACCTATAATAATCTAACGTTTTTACTAGATTTTTATTAACAATGGTTTTTAGCATTTAGCTAACTCATGGTTTTGAAATTCTAGTGGATTATTACTTTTAGAAAGATAGTGGTTTTTAATCTTGCATGAAAACTGTTTTCCAGTAATACGGACCCCACGGTTCCTTTACAAAAGGGATCCGGATAGTATATCTTCCGGGATTCGTGGATCAATAGTAACAGAAATAGATTTGATAAAAGGTTTTATAGTTTTTATACCACGAGATATGTTTTATCTTACAATTTCTTTTAGCATGCATACATGACCTCTAATGTATCACAAAAATATAAAACATATAAATCAAAAGGAATGATAAACACATAATAGTAACCTAGATAAACTAGATTAATAATATTGCATTTCACTACTAAGGATGATACAAAGGATTGGGTATATGACCCCAATATAGATTAACAACACAAAGTAAATGTCTCCGTATGTGAACTTCATCATAGGGAACACAAGTGCGATGAGTGTTAGGGCGATGAGCACGAGTGCGATGTAAACCATGTTGATGACGGATCTTCTTGGTTTCGGATGAGATGGAATGAGGAGGAAGATGAAGTATTTAAATGAGAGAGAATTTTTGAAATTGGAAAATTTGAAAAAGTGAGGATTGAATAAAGTGGGCGTTGAGTGGGATTATTAATAGGGAAGGAAGAATTTTTGAAATTCGTGTTTTTGTTTTATTATAGGATTAAAAGAAATAAAACATAAGCTATATATACTATGACTATAGACGAGAAATATAACACGTATGAGAGAAAAAGGCTTCCTAACGAAGCTTCATGTAGATCATGTGTAAACACAAAAATCTACTCAAATAGATACCTAACACATAACACTTATTTACTAAACTAATATCATTCAGATATAAGTGGAAAGTCATACCTCGAGTGCACTTAGGAATGTCTTTACAAATGACATATGTCACTTAGACGATTCCCGCTCCTTTGCATTTAATATACCTTCTTAAGGAAGGTATTCTTGTTACCAAGCGTCTCCTAAAGCTTGGTGGGTATGAGCTTTGACTAATCAACATCACAAAGAAGATTAGTGCAATTAAATGAAAAGATATATAAAAAATGTTGTTATCAACTCAACATCCAAACATATAGTTTTTGAAATGGTGTTTGTTTTTATGAAAAAACCTTCTTTGTAGTTTTCAATTAACTATGGATCGTATCAAGTTTTTAAAGTACAATATACTTCAAGAAACTTGGTAACGAAGCTCTGATGCCAATTGTGGAAAACTAGAAGGGGGGGTTGAATAGTTTTACCAATTAAAACTTCTTTTTAAACTATTTAGATCGACTTATGTCAATCTATTTGGTTGTGTGTGTTGGATGTTGATAAACAAGCATATTAAGATATGTAATGAAAAGATAAAGAGTAAGAAGCACAAAACCACAACGCGAGTATTTATAGTGGTTCGGCTACAAGGACACCTTCCTTGCCCTACTCCACTCCCCGAGTCACCTACTCGAGAGTTCGTAAACACTACACCAATCTCCTTATGGCGGAGAAGCCTTCACAACGTCGCTTAACCTTTTTCCGGTACAAAGCTAAATACCGAGTTCTTTCATACCAAGGCGAACCACACCTACACAACGTCGCCTACCCTTTATACGGTGCTAGGATAACCACCGAGTTCTTTCACACCTTAGGTGAACTACACCTTCACAACGTCGCCTACCCTTTATTAGGTACTAGGCTAATCACCTAGTTCCATTGCAATGGAGGAACTACTATCACACTACACCAGTCATATGCTTGGAACAGCCTGAGTCCAGGTACCACAGAACGATTTGAACGATCTGCAGTTGAACACAGACAAGAATGGATAACTGGGATCCCCATGCAAGAATGGGTTCCATTTGGTTAGTAAAAGTGATTGGAACTCCCACATCGGAAGTAGAAACAATGGAATCATCAGGAATAGATGCAGTGCTAGTGTCCGTATTTGACCTATTCAAAGTATTTTCACTTCTTAAAGGAATAGTTCTACCAGTAGGCATCCATTTTCTAACAGGCATTGACTTAGCAAATTTAGGGCAAAACTCATTAAGATTAAACTTACGGCCAGTAGGTATCCATTGATAACCTATATTACTAAATTTTCTTCCTGTCGGTTTCCAATGTTTTCTAACTTTCTTTCGCCTTTGCCTTTTAGCCTTCTTAGCTTGATTTTTGACATTAACAATTATAACTGGGCATTTAACAGCATTAATCAAATCATTTACACCACATTCATGATTAGTAACAGAAATCAAGCAGTCATCATTACATGGTTTGTATATAGTAGCAGAATTCGAATTAATTACAGTACGCTTATAGCTAATACTAGAATCAACACGATTCGTTTTATTCAACTCAAACTTAGTGTTCCTAGGGTGGTCTTCTACTCTCTTCCAATGCACATTCTTAGCTTGCGAGGTCCTATCTTGCTTTGTATTGCCTGGAGGCTTTGACCAGCATGCTTTTATGTCACTGATTACTCCTGTAGAGAGAATTATGGGAACATTAGTTGGTTGGGCTACTTTTTGCATTTCTAAACTAGACGTGCATGGATCAGAACTACTTGAAGGCACTTTAGAGTTCATTATCTTAATACTGGGCATAGAATGGGTTGCATGCTTGGAACTAGGCATAGAGCAAGGCATCACAGCTTTATCTTTCGCACCTAAGGATTTAGGACATGTTGTTATTAAACATTCTAACAGCTCTTGAGATCGTTTGGCCTGAATACAAGCAAACCTAATTTCTCTATCAAGTGGCTTATTTATGAAATCCTCTTCTACAATCTCACGGAGACATTCTAGACTATCCTTAAGGTGAGCGAAATAGTTATGAAACACAAGTTCGTTATTTATAAGATGAGGAGGAATGTATTTAACAGTCACAGTATATTTGCAGTCTGCAGATGACTTTGATGCAACATTCTCATTAAAGACAAGTGGCATTTTCCCTTTTTCCTGACTCTTCAGATTCTCAATTTCCTTTTGTAAAGACGTTATTTTTTCGTTGTTCTTGTCACGAGTGGCTTTCATTGAATCATATAACTCTTTAAAGTGTCGTTTAACTTTTTCATTTTCTTCTAGAAAACTCTCATTTTCCTTTTGTAAAACATTAACCAAGCTTTGAAGATGAAAATTTTGAGAACACTGAGAATCTAAAGGAGGAGGCATTTGGGAGCCAGTCATGTTGTTCTTTTCACCCTTTAATTGTGAAATTTGGGCTTTCAACTTTTTGATCGTGTTACAATGAGCTTGAATCTGTTCGTCACGTTTGTTTATTTCAAAAAGTGCATCAAACTCTGGAACATTTGAGGATGTCTTGATGTTTGAGGTTTTGACATTTTCCTTGAGATGTTGATATTTTAGTTGCAAGTTAAAATGTTCAACTTCTAGCTTAGAAAAGTGTTTTACCAAATTATCGTGATCATCCTGATCAATTTTCTCATTTAGTTCTGAGTTTTTGTTCTCAAGCTCAATGACACAATCATGGGAGACTTTCAAAGCAACAGTTAATTCATGAAATTGAGAAGCAGTAATAGCATGCTTAGTAACAGTATAAAACACATCTTGAGCCACAAAACTTAATACTAAGTTCTCATTTAGGATATGCAAATTCTTCCTTTCAATTTCATTGTATTTGAGTTCCCGTTCATAATCATTGACTTCAACAATCATTACATCAAATTCCTTTTCCATTTCTTTAATATATGAGTTTATCCCCTTTTGAAGACTCTCAAATTGACCTTTTAATTGTTTAAAGAAAGTCATGACCTCATTTAAATAGCATTCTTTAGTTTGCTCAAAACCTCTTTCCCCTTCTGTTATCCTTGTGGTGTGATTCTCTTCTTACATGTCTTCTCAAAATCAACAAATAATTGATAAACTACATGCAGGCTGATTAAGGTCTTGCTATTAGTGGAAATAGTTCTAGGAACTAAATGCATTGGTGTATTTGGAGGATACACAGTAGCTGCAGGCACTTTCCTAAGGGGAGGGTTTGTTTCAACAAGTTCACTTGCCTTTTTCTTATCCATATCTTTCTTCCAAAAAATTTGTTATGGGGTTAATTGAGTTTGAGGCTTAAACCTGTTCAGGGAGGTCCAATTTTCTTTTGTGTAATCATGGGGTTTGATCGTTATGTTATTCTTTTTACACTTAGGATCTTCTAGTTTCTTATCCATTTTCTCCCTAGAGGAATCTTCTAATTTTCTATCCTCTTCCGTGCTTCCAATACATGAAGGTGTTTGCCTAGGCTTAAGGATCTCATTACCATCATATACAATCTTATGGTAAGCTTTAGCTCTTTTGCAATACTCGGGATTTGGTTCCTCTACAAGGGGAATACTATGCTTATCGCTTAAGACTCTATGCTTAGTGATCATGTGAGCAGTCTGAATGGTGTTCCCTTGTACGTACAACTTATTTTCAAGTTTGTTTTTCAAAGTTTTTCGATTAGAAAAATCATTCAAAAGTTTTGATTCCTTAGCATTGAATTCTTGTTTAAGCACTTTAACATTATCTTGAAGCTCTTGCTTTTGCTTAACAGTTTTAGAAAGCTTTTCTTGCAAGGAGTTTAACTCTTGTTTTAACACTTCTTCTCTAAAATTACTTTTTCTAATAATTGTACGCCATTTCCTGCTCACGGGTAGTTAACTCAAACTTAGCACGTTGTTCATAAATAGCAACTTATTCTTTATAGGCATTCAGTTCAGAGATAACAGAATCATCAGGGGCACATGCAGTATATTCATAAAAAACACAGTCATTATTGACTGCAGAAGATACATCACTTGGTATAATCTCACTTTCACTTTGTGTCACATATTGATCATATGGGACAGTATTACTATTACCCTCATTATCAATATTTGATTCATAAGTTTCAAGAGATTGTACTTCGTCATGTATCTTTTGCTCATCCACCTCATCGTATAGTTTTAATACCTCTGAGATGATTGATTCTTTGTATGGTCCAGCTTGTTGTGGTGAAGAGACCTTTGGAGAGACCATAGGTGAGATGCTAGCCATGAAGATTGTCTGGGCAGTAGGTTCATCATTGACATCAGATTCAAATGCATCACAGTCAGCTACTTGAAAGGCATTTTGATGATTTTGACCTATTTCCTGAATTGGCTGCTCATCTACATCAGCATCATATGTCTTAGCATTCCCTTCTGCAAGAAACAATAACTCCTCTTCATCCAAAGCTGCTCCATTATCCTGAGCTTGCACAAGCAACATCTTGTCTCTGAAGTATTCTGCATTCTGTGGATGTTTTGGAGATGTGCAGTTTCTCGCAATATGTCCCTCACTACCACAGTTGTAGCATTTGATTAGCTTTGCTTGCCCTTGATTGGCAGTTCTTCCACGATTCTGATTAGCCACATATCCTCCACCTACTCCAGTATTACCATAACCTGCTCCAATCATTCCTTGTTCATACCGTCTTCCTTGCACATTCTGCACCACTGCCTTACCATCTCTGACAATAGCTTGATTGTGTGGATTGGATGCTGTTATGAGGTTATTGTTGGTGTGTGGAGTGGAATTCATATTTTGACTAACCATGAGAGACAGTTGATTGATGAAGTTTTCCATGAGTGTGTTTGAGTCTGGAGGCTTATATGCTTGATCAGGAATGAGCTTGTAATTACCATTACCCGTGTGTATGACTTGAGAAGCTTTGGTGGTAATTCCAACATTGGTGTAAAAGGTTGTTGAATCATTTGATGAACTTGTTTCTCCCTGTTTAGATTTGAATTGTTTAAGAATCCTTCGTTCAAACATAGCATATCTCTCATTATGAAGAAGGAAGGCATACAGTTGCTCATAGTTGGTGTTCTTCAATCCTTTGGTTAGCTTCACAGAGGTGACAAATTTGTGCCATTCGGGATTCATGTTGTTCACAAACTTTGAGTTTAACTGAATATTTGGCATGGTAATTTTGATGTTCCTCATGTCATTTACAAGCTTGTGGAATCTCACGTAATATTCATAGACACTTTCTTCTGGTTTCATCTTAAAATGCTCAAATTCATCATACAGTTGTGATTCTCTGTCTTCCTTGGTTAGTTCAGAACCCGAGAGAAGCATCTTGACATTGTCCCAAACTGCCTTAGCTTCAGTGTTGTGATTAATCAGCTTGTAAATGTCCTTAGGTAAACCCTGAAGTATGATGTTAGAAGCCTTGATGTCTGCATCGTATCTCTTCTTCTCTTTATTAGTCAGTTCATCATACATTTTAGGTCTGTCCAGTCCTAATATCATCGTGCCATCAGCAGCAGTATCGAGTATGTCTCTGGTTGTCTCAAATTGATACGGTCCTTCATCAATTGACTTGAGAATGTTGACTCCATTTTCTTTTCCCAAACAGTACAACCTAATTCGTTGAGCCCATGAGTCATAGTCAGTTCTGTCAAGCATATGTAGACGAGTATCTGATCCAGCTGCTTGAACGTCCTCAGCAACAGAAGAGATGATTGTAGGTATGTTGGTAGACATGATTACAGATTTCACGGGATTTTAAAACTCTATGATTAAACCGGGAAATAGATTCTTTCACGGGATTTTACTGAATCAAGAGAAAACCGTATTAGAAACAAAATCAACCAAGTCGCTATAACCCTTGAAGACAAGTCGCTAAGTCACCAAGTCGCTAAGTAGCAACTCGCTAAAGGCTCAAGTCGTTGTGGATCAAGTCGCTAAACACAAGTCGCTAAAGCAGCAAATCGCTAAGCTGACAAGTCGCTAAAGAACAACTAGCTATGTAGACAAGTCGCTAAGGAACAACTCGCTGAGAGGTCAAGTCGCTAAAGAGTAACTTGCTAGTAACAACAAAGACAAGTCGCTAGAAATAATAAAGACAAGTCGCTACGTCAACCAAGTCGCTAGCCGAAGTGGTGTCTCCACTACTTTGTACTGTTTGTCGTCTTATCTCAATAGACAAGTCGCTAGGGCTCAAATCGCTACCACTTCAACTACAAGTCGCTACCAACTAACGAAGCAAGTCGCTACGAAGAAAGTTTATCCGAGAACCAAGTCGCTAGGAAGAAAAACTTAAACACAACCGTTTTCAATCCAAAACAAACTCAACCACAGTGATTCAAGCTTTCCAAATCAAAACCCAAGCACTTACAATGATTCTAAACACAAAAGTACATTCAAAATTCAAACTTTAACACAAGAAATGATCCAAATGATGCAAAAACCACTAAACTTTTTCAAACCCAAAAACCATATAAAACCACTAGAAATTCAAGGATATGTAAGAGAGATGATCAAACCTTAGCTCTTGATACCATTTGTAACATATTGGATTTCACAAACAAATCAAATCATGATTACAAATAGGCGTATAACTTGAGGTTTTAGAGAGAGAAATAGTTAGAGGTTTGGGAACTTAGTGAGAGAAAATGAAAGTATTATTATGAGCTCCAACCCTCTACCTTGGGAGGTAGAGGGTATTTATAGTTTCTTACATAAACGTCACCTACGGGCTGTGGATCAGGCATACAGTGGGTAAAGACCCGTCCGTCATCCACGGTGTTACTTAACTAAATACTATCTAACATAACATAACTACGAATACGAGCTTTCTAACGATTATATATACTTGAGGTGACCGACACTTTAATAACTGGATTTACTAAATCCTAACACAAACAAAAGATGTTTTAAAAGATTATAACAATTCAGTTTGATTAGTAATTTTTTGGTATCTGTTGACTTTATAAGTCAAAATGGGTTATTCCAAACAACACCCTAAACTGCATATGCAAATGAAAACAGAAAAAATGAAAACAACAAAACCAAAATATACATACATCACCAAATAATTATACCATATACAACAATATATACAGGTTAACAAGCATCGTTTTGAGTAACCATCATCAGCTAAAAATTTTGCATCTTCATTACATCAACAACTAAAACTAACAAGTGAACTTCTTGATGGGAGACTTGATATTCATAGGGCGAGACTTGAGCTCCTTAGGGGGAGGCACATACAACTCATTCCTCTTTGTTTTGGAGCATCTCACAACCGCTCCAAGACCAAGTACAACATTTTTAATCCTTTCCCTTGTTTTTGGATTTTTATGAACAAGGGTGCTAACAGGTTGTGAATTAGAAGCATTAGGAGTGGAAGCTTGGGAAGCTTAGGAAGTGGAAGTCTTTCCCTTTCTAACCCTTGATGTGGAAGTAGTATTCCTAGAAGACATCAACACAAAATCATCATCAGATGTGTCTGAAATAATGATGACATCAACCTCGTTTCCTTTAGAGTTGGTATATAGAAAGATAGTCAAAACATAAAGACATCAGAGTTCAGCCATTACTACTATCCTACTTTGTAAATATTAAGTCTAACCTTTCCCAACCTCCTTATTCTCATATTTTTTCCACAAGTCTTCAAGTATCACATCAACAATTTCATCTTCTATATGCCACTTATTCCCATATGTAGTCATGACATAGTCAATCATATCGTCAGAGACTTTTAGTTTGCTATAATCATTTTTTTTGAAAGAATCTGCAATTGCTTTGATTTCTTGCAAATAAAATAGGGTTATTTAAGGATACAATTGACTGCTAAGCTTAATATATCAATCACACAAATACATAAAAATGAACTAACCTTTTATCACTTCGGCTTCTTTGGCAAATCTGTATTAATTTTCAAATATCTCATCAGACATTTCATCTCTTTGTAACCAAGTATCCCCATATTTGGCCTTCACATACTCTACCATCTCATCCGTGACTGCTATCATACTAAGTTCCTTGTCTGCCATTGTTAGAGTTTTTTTGTTTTTTTTTTTTTGGGACAAATATGGGTAGCTTGTTGAGGGTTGTGTTCAGTAGAGGTTGTATATGACAATGTGTGTGATAAATGATCGGGTCTTACTCAAGTCTTAATGGTTAGGTGTGGGTTTATTCGTTCCCGCGCAAACAATAATAAGCATATCAGAGAAGATACGGTCAAGTTGCATAGTTAAAGTTATATTATTCCACAGTTGGTCCCTCAAGTTGAGTGTCGGGGTTCGGTTGGGTTAGATTAAAGTTAAAATGTTGTTGAACTATTATGCCCTTAAAAATATAACGCAAAACAGGCATTGACCTGAGCATTACGGGTCAAAGAACGCAATCGGCCTCAAAAACCTAACTTTTGGACTCACGACAATGATTTTTTCAAGTTTGGAGCCCAGTCGATGCTTTTGGACAAGTTTAGAGACCAACGGTGTATTTTTATTTATTTAATATGTATCTTACAAAATAAATAAAGGTACAAATCAAACTAATTATCCATTATATATATGTAATGATTTTCAAAAAGTAAAAAAATTATTGCAAACCATGTACATGCAACTATTCCAAAGGGCCAATTTGATCATTACGAATCAGTAATCGCCATAGGATGGGTGTTATGTCACAAAACCACTTTATGGTAAAGCAGCTCTCACTATAATTAAAAGAGCTTCTTAACTATTTGGCCTTTTCTTTTTCTTTTTTTTCTTTTTTTAACTAGACATTTTTTGAATAAATTTTTTTTAAACTATCCAGAAACCTAGTGATTTGACTGAAGTTTTTGTTCCAAACATTACAAAAAATAAATATATACAATCCAATATAAGTTCGGCCTTTTCAAGTTTGAAACATTCATTTCAAAGAGTATAAAAACGAATCTCGATACTGATTTTATAATCTTACGATTTTACGATACTGCATAGCCAAAACATTCCGGATCTTATAAGGATTTTAGCAAACTTAAGAACTTATAAAATCTCGATCTTGACCATAAGATTTTAGGATCTAATCCGATCCGATCTTACTTTTTTCGAACCGCAAACTAAAAAACTACAAAGTTATGAATTATGTTTATAAAATTTAAAAAACATCATGTTAATCTTGTTAAACATTTCATATTCATAATTTCGGATAATATTTTCACTAAACATTCATATTATTTTATGTTTATGACATATGATAATTTGTAAATTTGAACAATATTATAAAAACTATTAAGAAAATAACATAATATTAGGATTTTAAGATCATGATCCAATTTTATGATCTTGTTCTTGTGAAAACAAAATAATCTTTAATAAATAAGATCTTGTTTTTAAAAACCTTGATAAAAACGAATTCTCTTGATATAATTTAGTTTTGGTTTAATCAATTAGGTGAGGCATATGATAGTTTATTCTAGAAAGAGTTGAATAACTAAAATAAAATGAGACTAGATGTGTGACATAAAAATCACTTTTTGATGAGTGAAATGAGTAGAGTAGAAATAATGGAGGCCGTAAAAGGCAATAGTACAAGCAATTAGGTACCTCTTTTTTATAAATGAGGGGCCAGTTTAGTATTCACCTAATTAATTACCAATTTAGTGGACAAACTCAAATAATTGTCGGCAAGACAAATGGTACAGAAATTTATTGAAGTATTAACACTCGAAGTAACAAAATTGAAGAACTTAGGGATTAGGTAATTTCTAAGTTATGAGTTTATCTGGTGTTGAGAAAACCCATAAGTTTTATTTTTAATGCTTACGCCCGTATCAAATAGAGTTTACATTTAAATTAACATAAGCTCAAAGTTATTATCCTAAAAAGCAATCTGGCTTCTAGACTTTTCAGTTTCAAACAAACCAATAAACCCTTGAAGTAAAATAATTCCTATGAGCTGTTAATTTGATCATAAAAATTGTTATATTGAACCGCACAATATTAAACTAGTTGTAAAAGGCTTGTGATTATCGCACAAAAATATGTTATGTCTCATATTTAATTTTTGTTAGGTGAAAATATTTAAAAATGATTACATCAACCTCTTAAAAACTGAAAAGCTTTATTTGATTTAAGTGTGTATGGATGTAAGTTAAAATCTCGTAAATTAATCGGCTATATAAGTCAGAAAACATGGTTCGCAAAAGAAAAAAAAAAAAATCTGTTATGGTGTTGAAAACATGAGTACATGAAATCATAAAGAAAAATGAGCACTTTGGATTTAATTTATTCTGATGTTACAACTGATTAAGGGTATGTTTGGCAAGAGGCTTATAAGGGTTTATCGGAGTTTGAGCTTTTAAAATAAACCGGCTTATAAAATAAGTTTTGTTTGTCATACGGCTTTTTAGAGGCTAATGGCTTATAAAATAAGTCACAAGTCTCTATAAGCCCAAGCCCATAAAATGAGCTTTATAAGGGCTTATGAATAGTAAAATTACTTAAATACTTTTAAAAATATAATGAATTATCACTTAAAAGCTGAAAATATATGTTAATTTAGTTTGATATATTTTTATTTGATTTTACATTAATAAGCTTCAACTTCAACTAATTCGCCAAACAGTTTTATAAAATTATAAGCTTTAACTTTCGGCTTATAATATAAGCCCAAGCCAGCTTTAACCCTAGCTCCAGCCCAAGCCCTATCCCATTGCGCCAAACATACCCTAATTGTTGATTCATGTGACTCAGGCAAAGTAAACTAGTCAACCCGTTTCATAAACATGGGACGTGCCGCATGCGTATTAAAATCAGTTTGTTGATAGTTCTTAGACTGCTTCCCAGCCACAAACGGCAAGGGAGGGATCACGGCGACATCATGGTTGGGATCATTATGAAAAACTAGAAGGGGGGGGGGTTGAATAGTTTTGCCGATTTTAAGTTTAGTTTCAAAACTTTAGATTCGATCTTATGTGAATTCATATGGATGGATAGAATGTATAAAACAATAAGTAAGGTAAGTAATGAAAATAAGTAAAGTAAAAGATAGAAAGTAATGACACAACCGATTTATAGTGGTTCGGCTACAAGGACACCTTCCTTGCCCTACTCCACTCCCCGAGTCACCTACTCGAGAGTTCAAGCATTATGTCAACAAGCTCCTTCAGCTCGGCGGAGAAGTCTCACAACGTCGCTTACACTTTTTATGGTACAAAGTTAAATACCGAGTCCTTAACATGGAGGACCAAACCAACACAACTATAACACAACAACTATGAGAAATATGAAATACAAGATCTTGCTACAGAAATCTTGTGAAGGAACAAATCAATCAAGGACCCCTTTCTTGGATGACTAGTAGTATCTCGTGATCTCGCCTTTGAGAAGGACCTATATGAGAATCACAACAAAAGAAAGAAGAACTACTATATAGATCAAGAGATCTGATATTAGAAGAGAGAAGTAATATATGAGAGAGTTTGTAAGAAGAGGGGTGAGGAACAATGAAGAAATGACTCACTATTTATAGGCAAAAATATCTACTGTTCCCCGGATCCCTTACTTGAGGGATCCGTCCAGTGTATCCCCAGGGATTCGTGGATGCTCCTCCATATTTGGGTTATGGGTCATGGATCATGGGTCATGGTCATGGACTTTGGGTCATGGGTACCCAAATAGATACAATGTATCTAGACATATGATCATGGGTATGGGTTATGGATTAGCTCCATGGGTATGGGTCATGGGTCTTGGATATTACCCATCCTAATAAATTTTTATAACAAAATAAATTATTACAACAATTTATGTTAAATGACTATATGTAAATGCTTTACAAAAATAACTTGTATCCTTATAATTTTACTTAGGATAACTTTATATTTGTTATCAACACAACACAAAGATATCGCTAAATATAAATAAACGTTTTTACGGTTTATTTGTATTAACAATCTCCCCCTTTTTGTTGATGACAAAACATAATGTTATGATGAGTAAAACTTATATTAGATGTATGTTTTGAAAGCATATGTAAGTTTTAATTCTTCTCCCCCTTTTTGCCGAAACAAAAAGCAAACTCCCCCTTGACGGTAGCTCCTCCTAGAATTGTGCGTCAAGTGAGAAAATATAATACCTACAAAGAAAAGGTTAGTAGTAACATGTAATAAAATCTTGTAGGGGACGAGAAATAAGATGGAGAGCCAAGGTATGTAAACAAAGCCTTGTAATAAAATGACAAAGTGTAGTGGTATATAGGCCACATACAAAAATGTAAAAAGCTAAGAACAAGGTTTACTCTTTAAAATGACTCAAAAGAAAAAATAGAGAAAATAGTAATATCATTCCTTCCATGCTTGCATAAGGTTAATTATGGAAGTTTTGTTGAGTGATGATGTTGATGCGATCAAGGATGTGGTTAAGTATGAATCGCATCTCGTCCTTTATTTCCATTGCAAGTTCCCTAGTGGATTGACAATGTTCACAATGTAAATGATGTGGGTAGTGTGTGTGGATGGTTTCCGGGTAAGTTGGATTTGTGAAAGGCGGAATATGTGCTGAAAAAGTTGGAAAATATGGATCAAAGTCCATTATGTTGGTGAGTGGTGGAATATAAGAGCCTAGATGTTGTTGTAAGATAATGGGAGCTAAAGGTGGCGATGTTGCAAGATCTTTGTAAAGTGTGTTTGGAGATGTTGGTGGTGTTAAAAAGACTAGTTCTTTTGGGTTTAAGTTGGAAGTTTGTTGAAATGATGTGGGGGTGAACTAGACACGGGTAGTGGGATTGTTTTCGGAGTCTTAAGGAGTTCCGATAGGGTGATTTTAGGTGGAGACTTGATAGGTGATAGCGGTGATGTGCTTGTTGGAGATGATGGAGGTGCTGCTATAGAATCATTTGGTGGTGAATGAGTAGTTGGTGATGAACTTTTTGACAATAGTTTGGCTAAACAACAAGGCATGATGCTAATCCGTGCAGTTTTTCTAGATTTAGGTGGTGGCACTACGGAAGGTGGTAGGATAAAGTTTTGAATTTCTTGAAGATGATTGTTTTTACTAAGTGGTGCATCAATGTTGGAAGATCTTTTGAATGACATGTTGATGATTGTTTGTGAGGTTGAGAGTGATGGATATGCAAGCATTTTGGGAACCTTATTTATAGAGAAAATAGTGCATTGTAATGAATGTTATATCCAAAATGTAGACTAAAATCTAATGATTAGATATGAATTTAAGGCATGTGATCATGAGAACACAAGCATTAAGTAACATACTCATTAGTAAAAGAGCTAAAATGATGAAAATATGAAGGTTTCTAGTCAAAGTGAGAAAAATAGAAGAGAAATTTAGCTTCTGTCCCATTGTTCCCATAGATCCGTTCCTTTAGGGAACCATCCAGCGTAAATGCTGGAATCCGTGGTACTGATGATCTCAGGCAGCTCAAAATTTTGTTTTTGAAAGCATTGGTGCCTAGTGTGTGCCTATATGCAAACCATTTGGAGTTGCGGTTACCTCAACTCCTAAAAAGAGAAAAATAAACGAAGAAGTGAAAAAGCATATTATTATGTGAGATAACCCGAGTGCTCCTTAATTCATTTTTGCTTAAATGAATGTACCCGAGAACACATATTAGTTATGTGTTCCCTTTAGCATTCAAAAGACATGAGATGCAAATGAAAACTGGTTTTTACTTTGTATTAATAATGAAAAGGTTTGTCATAGACGTGAGAATAGCGTTAGGAAAATGATACGGGGAGAAGTATCCTTTTAGAAAGCATTTTGAAAAAGTTTCTTGAAAAAAAAAATTATCGTTAGTTTTGAAAGGGTAAAATACAATATACCTTGAGTTTTGAAAATCCCCATATTGTTTGTAAGTTGTGTGTGAAATAGAGATCCTAGACTCAGAAAAGAAGGTAAGGCTAACGTTTATATACCTTGTAGAATTGAGAAACAAATTACGACGATAATTCCATGAGACCAAGACCAAGACGAAGCAGGTTGAATTGTTCCCGCTTCAATGGTTTGGTGAGGACGTCGACTATGTTGTCTTCGGATGATACCTTCTCAATAGAAATGTTCCCCTTTTGAACATTGTCTCTTAAGAAGTGATGACGGATCTCTATATGCTTGGTGCGAGAGTGAAACAACGGATTTTTGCTTAAGTCAATAGCACCTTTGTTGTCGCATAAAATGGCTATGTGATGAGTGTGTAAATACTCATCATTTTTAGTCAAATCTGAACTGCAAAACGGTTAAAAATGCTCAGAAATGCATCAAAATACTGAAAATATCTTAAAAATGCATTTTATATGTTTCAGATGCAAAATGTTCAAAATCAGATGAAAAACGAGCAAAGTTTGCATAATTGGCAGTTTCAGTCCCCCGACTTTCAGAAAATGGCAAAATCAGTCCATAGGCATTTATTTTAAAAGAAAAGTCACCAGAGGTCCTTTTGTAATCATAAATTGTCATATTTAGTCCTTTGGTGGAAAATCCAAAAATATTTGAGAAATTACAGTTTATTCCCTGAAAATCCAAAAATGGTCAAAATTAGTCCTTGGAAATTTCAAAAATGTAAAAATTAGCCTTGGTCTATTAAAGTTTGGCAAGACCAACCCTTGGATCATAAATTCAGAAAATACATGTTTGGTCCCTGGAATTTCAGTTTTACACATTTGGTCCTTGGTGTTATTAATTCCACAAACCAAACCGGACCCTAGTTAAACCCAAGCCCAAATAATAAACCCCTTGGCCCAAACCACCAACCCGGTCCAAATCCACAACCCGACCAATCCAAATACCCAGATTTAAAATAATATACCCGCCCTCCTAGTTCCCTGTCATCCCCGACATTGTTGTCTGCAACCCCCCTCCTCAAGCCTCTCCAGCCACCCCTACTTCACACCTTTGTCTCCCCCCTCCTCACCTACCTACCCAAGGCATTAAATGCGCCCCTTCCCTGTCTCTAATATCAAAACCAAGTTTTGGCGCCAAAATCCACTCAACGCCCAAGATTGATTTTAAAGCATCCAATGGCTAAGATTAGTGCTGGGAAATCTTCAGAGATGAGAGAGAAACTGATTGGTGCATAAAAGAGGCCAAGAGGAAGCAAGAGAGAGAGTAGTTAGTTAGTTTTAAAAATATGTATGTCGAATTTCAGCTTCTTAGTCTAAATTAGCTTTGTACTTGTATTTTCAAGTTCCATTGTATTCAAGTTAACCATTTCAGTGTATCTCAACTTTATTTAAGCATCAATTTTAGTTCATGTTCAATTTCCATATTATATATCCACTGTTGAAATTTCCATTCCCAAAATCCTATGTCAACACTCTTATTCACTTGTGTTTAAGCTCATACATGCTCAATCAAGTTTGATAAAGCTTTCTCTAAGCTTACATTGCAGTTTTAAACAACTTTGGAGTTTGGTCAATAAAAGTCAAACATGGGTGAAAATGAAGCAGAAGTGGCAATGGGTGATGCAGGCATGAATTTGGGTTGAATAATAGTTAGTTGGGTTGGATTTGATAGGTTAGGGGCCCTGGTTTAACTGTTGGCAGGCCATTGTGGCTTTGGACTTTTGTAAGTAATTTTCACAAGTTCTTGCACTTAATGTATTTGTAGTGATTATCTGTCAAAACCTGTTCTAATAGTAGTACTTAAGTTATTTTAGTTTAGTTGGATCATTGATTAATGTTTCTTCAATCTTTAGTCTAGTTTTTGTTTGAAAATCAGTGTATTAAGGGGTGTTTGGTTTACTGTCATAACTGTCTCACAGGTGAATTCAGTGTTAGCTTTTTATTGGTTCAAGTTTGTTTAGCTCTAAGTCACTCAATTCAGTCATTATATTGAGTCTGCAAACACCTAAAGTCAAACATCATCAAATCTGTCAATACTGCTCCACTGTTGGAATTTTTCGATGTGCAAACTCTTAATTTGTGTTTAGAAATCTTAGGAATTGTTTGCATTGGGTTTATTACACCTTAATACATCAACAACAGTCCTTAAATTGCATTCAAATCTCAAATTAGTCAAACTTTCAACCTGTTTCAAAAGTCAAAAGGTGTCTAAAATTGGATTTGTGCAGACATTGCAGCAGTTGCACAGGGCTCATAAGAGCCTTCCAAGGTCTGGTCTTTTGGTTATAAGTAGCCACTTAGGTCTAGTTAAGGTCTTAATATTTGGTTTTAGATTTCTAGCTTATTTGAGTACTTATTTGTTGACTGCAAGTAGGTACCCAGAAATCTGTTTTAGCTTGTAATCTCAAATTAGCCAAACCTGTGTAGATTGCTATTCAGTAGTTAAGTGTTGTTCTTTTTAGTTCATTTAGAGTAACTTTTGCATAATATTGCTTCTGTAATCAGTGGGTGACTTGTTTGGTTCATTTGGCTTATTTTAGTGCTTATTTATAAGCACTTGTGACATCAGTTTCATATTCTTCCAAGCAACCACCTGTTTTTCCATTTTTCCTAGATTCTTATTATTATTTTAGAGTTTTCCTGAAATTTTCAGATTTTTCCTAGCTGGTTTGCTATTTTTCTTGATTTTAATTAGTTTTTAGCACTTTTTAATTAGCTTTTAATACAAAAAATTAAGAAAAGGTTCAAAAAAATAATTTTTCATTTTTCTTAGGTTTAGATAAATATAAAAAGTAAAAAAAGTAATTTTCCAGATTTTTCATAATTCATTTTGTAATTTTTAGTAATTTAAGTAGTTTTTGATAGTTTAAAATTCCTAGAAAATAGAGAAATAATCAGAAAAATACAAAAATAGTTTTGAAAATTCTATTTTGATATTTTAGATTTTTCTAAGTCTTAATTTTATTTTTCTAGCTTTATTTCACATTTTCTTGTATTTTAGGTAATTAATTAATAGTTAAAAATAGTTTTTAATTGATAATAATTAGATAAATAATTATAAAAATAATTTTCTTTTTCTATAAATTTTCTTTTATCATTAGGATTGTAAAAACATCATTTTCATAATTTTAGGGTTAATATTGTGTAAGTTTTACTTTTTAATTTGTACGTCGCGTAGTTTTTAATTTTAGTTTTATAAAAAACATAAAAACAAAAACATCATTTTAATTATAGTGATAGCGTTTATTTAATATTTTTTTATCTTTTTAATTCCCTTTAATTTGCATTTTAGTCCTTGTAATTTGTTGGCTTTTTCCTTAGTTATAATAATTCACAATCTCCTTTTCCGTTCAAATTCCTCGATCACTATACGTGAGGTGATCCATTGCATAGCTCGCTGGGACATAACAACCCGGGGAGACTCTATACTCCTCAGATCTTCATTGAGTTCGTTCCTGAGCCGTTTTAAGCTTGTTACGGTCTGCCATTCACAAGTGGCAGGCTTGTGTGATAAAGCTTGACTGTTCGGGAGCGCATCACTATGTCACTTAGATGAATGTCGTAGTCAACTAACGCTTGTTTCATTCATAGTGCTTGTTGGCATGATTTGCAGGCGGAGACATATTCGGCTTCGGTTGTTGATATGGCCAATGCCATTTTTTTCTTCGAGAACCAAGATGTTAAACAACATCCCATAACAGTACATACACCACTTGTACTCTTTCGGTCAACATAATCATCTGCATGGTCAGAATCCGCATATACAATAGTTTCTACCCCCGTTCTCTTAGGATACCATAATCCCAATTGAGTAGTACCCTTAATGTATCTAAATAATCTTTTGACCGCTTCTAGATGTGATGTTTTAGGGTCTTCTTAAAACCTAGCACATAGACAAACACTAAACATGATATCCGGCCGACTAACCATAATATAGAGAAGACTACCAATCATGCCACGATATTTTGTGTTATCAACGGATTCACCGTCTTCATCTTTTGTAAGTTTAGTACAGGATGACATTGGTGTTCTTATGGGTTTTAACTCTTCTAAACCAAATTTCTTTAACATTTCTTTTATGTATTTGTATTGATTAAAGAATATACCATCTTCTAGTTGTTTGATTTCTAGACCAAGAAAGAAACTTAGTTCTCTCATCATACTCATTTCAAACTCATCATGCATGATTTTTGAGAAATCATCACACATGTCTTGACAAGTCGATCTGAATATAATATCGTCCACGTATATTTGAACAATAATTATATGTGATTCATTTTTCTTAGTGAAAAGTGTATTATCAACTAACCCCATGGTGTAGTTGTTTTTGACTAAAAATGATTTGAGTCTATCATACCAAGCCTTTGGGGCTTGTTTAAGACCATAAAGAGCTTTCTTTAGTTTGTACACGTGTTTAGGGTTTTCGAAATCGATAAAGCCCAGAAGTTGAGCTACAGAGACTTCTTCATTAATAAAGCCATTTAGAAAAGCACTTTTAACATCCATTTGAAAAAGCTTAAGATCATTAGCACAAGCATAAACAAGAAGTATTCTTATGGATTCTAATCTAGCTACGGGAGCATAGGTCTCATCAAAGTCTGTGCCTTCTTGTTGATTATACCCTTGGGCAACAAGTCTAGCTTTGTTCCTAGACACTACACCGTTTGCATCTAACTTATTTTTATATACCCATTTAGTTCCGATTATGGTTTGGTTATTAGGTGGAGGGACGAGTGTCCAAACATCATTAAAAATAAATTGATTTAACTCTTCTTGCATAGCCATTACCCAACTTTCATCTTTTATGGCTTCTTGCGTATTTTCAGGTTCTATGGTTGAGACAAAACAAAATAAGCTACTTTAGTTTTAGACTTGAGATATTAAGGTTCTTTCATTTAACTTTCCTATAACCTTCTCTACGGGATGATCTTTAGACTCTTTAATATTGATGATTTCATTGTTTAATAATTCATCTTCTTTATTTATATTTTCCTTGATTTCTATGGCTTCACTTTCGATTATCTCGTCATCGACAAAAGGTTGAGTAGGTTTAGGTGGACTTTCATAAAATTTTACGTTTAATGATTCTTCAACCTTCATTGTTTCTTTATTCAATATAACATAAGCTTTACTATTAGGAGATTAACCTAAGAAGATACCTTCGTTTGATTTAGGATCAAATTTAGTTAGGTAATCTTTAGTGTTAAGTAAGAAACATTTGCTACCAAAGACTCTAAAGTGTTCTAACGTAGGCTTTTTGCCTCAAAATAACTCGTGTGGAGTTTTACCTAAGAATGGTCTAATTAGGACTCGGTTAAGTATGTAGGTTGATGTGTCAACGACATTGCACCAAAATGTTTGAGGAATAGATTGCTCATTAATCATGGTGCGACTCATTTCTTGTAGGGTTCTATTTTGCCTTTCAACTACCCCATTTGATTGTGGAGTGCGAGGGACCGAGAAATTGTGAGTAATACCATTAGCATCACAAAAAGCTCCAAATTGCGCTTCATTATCAAATTCCCTACCATGATCCGTTCTAATAGACACTATAGGACTTCCTAGTTGTCTTTGGATTTTCTTACTTAATATTTCAAAGTAATCGAACATTTCAGTTTTATTCTTTAAAAATTTAGTCCATGTGTATCTAGAGTAATCATCCACTATAACCAAAGTATAGTAGTTACCTCCATAACTTTGAATAGCGGATGGACCAAATAAATTCATGTGAAGTAGTTCTAGACACTTAGTAGTAGAGACCATATTTTTAGCTTTGTGACTAGCATGGACTTGCTTTCCTACGTTACAAGCATCACAAAAATGATGTTCGTATTTTAATTTTAGTAGATCTCTTACAAGTTCTTTGGATGATAGCGATTGAAGAAGTCGCATATTGGCATGACCCAATCTTCGATGCCATAAGGTCGAAGTATCATCCATGGAAGTAAGACAAAGTTTGTCTTTAGGTTCATTACCAATTTTAATGACATAGACTCCATGTTTTCTAACGCCTCTTCCTATAGTAATACCGTTTTTTAATATTTTACTACGTTGCACTTTTTAACACATATTTGTCCTATATATAGAAGGTTGAAGTTTAGGTTTTCTACGTGACACACATCGTTAATGGTTAAAGATTTGTGAGAAATTGAACCTTTACCGATGATTTTGCTCTTGCTATTACCAAATACCACATTTCCACTGTTGAAAGATTCGTATGTGGAAAACAAATCTTTGTTACCGGTCATGTGCCTCGTGCACCCACTGTCCTTGATCCATTCATCCGGATCTAGGTCGACCTTTAAGCACACCTAAAAAAACAATAAACTCAAAAGTTTGGTCCCCATTTGTCATGGGTCCATTAGTGTTATACATTTCATTCATGTTAGGCATATATGGAAAATGTGAGAATGCATTCCATGGTGTAAAGCTTTGAAATGGAAAGCCGTTTTGTACATTAGGATTCCATCCCATTTGATGGTGGTTACTTATCAGATAAATATTATTAGGTCTCCTTATAAATGTGTTTGGTTTTGAAAACGATGGACCTTTGTTTCTCATAAAACTATGATTTTGTTTTAGTGGAGGTGGTTGTTTAACATTTCTAACAGTAACGTGGGTTGGTTTCTTCTTGTTAACAATAACAAAGTCGGTTCTAGATGAAGTAGCTACATTATTTCTACTGTTTGCTTGTACAGACCCACGGATCCCTGGTTTTACACTAGACGGTTCTCTTTTCAAGGGATCCGTGGGATCCGTGACTACAGTAGCTTGGTTTTCAATTGCTTTGACGAATTGTGTTTCTTTATTCTCGATAGTTGATGCATTAAGGTTCTGAACACCTAAACCCTTTTGATTGTTTCTTGTTTTAACACTATCTAGTATTATATCTAGAGTATTAGTACTCATTCTAGCAATCTTGAAATCAAGATTATCAACTAACGTTTGAGGTTGAACATAAAGCTCACATTCCCCATCTACTCTTTTCCCTTTTTCTAAACATTTTAATTTTTCTTTTAACTCAATGACTTCCTTTTTCTAAACGTTCATTTTTGTTTTTCAAAATCTTATTTTTGTTAATTACTTTTAGACTAATTTTGCAAACTTTATCATATTCACGATGCAATGATTCATCATCTAATGATAAACTACTATAATAGAGAGATTCGGTACATACCTCGTTTGAGTCATTTGCCATGAGACAAATTTCTTCGTTCTCCTCCTCACTCATTCCCCACGAACCGCTTACGTTTGTGACACTCACTTACAAATTTCCCCACGAACCGCTTACAAATTTCTTCGTTCGTCACGTTTGTGACACTCACTAATGAAGTGATTAGGGTCCCCACATTTAAAACATGCGTGTTCATCCCTTGCTTTCTTGTCGTCTTTGCCTTTCCGGAACCCCTTCTTGTCGTCATATGGTTGCTTGACATATCTTCCCTTTCTTCTAAAGAACTTCTTGAAGTCCCTTATCGCCATGGCATATTCTTCGTCATCACTTTCCGAAGAAGAGTTTTCTTCATCGCTTGAAACCTTCTTGGCTTTCAAGGCAAGAGATTTGTGTTTCTCTTTCTTTTCTTTTGAGGCTTCAGAATCTTTAGCGAGGACAAGCTCATAGACCTTTAGATTGCCTATGAGTTCGTCGAGGGTGAGGATTGTTAAGTCTTTTGATTCTTCGATGGCCGTCACCTTTGATCTCCACTTTGATGGAAGTGCCCTTAGATATCTCTTGACATGATTACGACTAGAAAAAGACTCATCAAGTGCTTGTAATGAGGTAATTATAGTATTAAAGTTAGCAAAAGAATTATCTATACTATCCTCATCCGATATTGAAAATTATTCATATTGTTGAACAAATAAATATATTTTATTGTTTTTAACTTGTTGATTTTCTTGATGAGTTACAACTAAAGAATTCCAAATTTCTTTAGAAGTTTTAAGCATATAAATTCTTTCGAATTCCTTTTTGGGTAAAGCATTGTATAAAACCATTTTACCTTCACTATTTTTGAAAAAAATTTTCTTTTGATCATCGGAGAGGTGTTCATGAGGAATATTTACTTGTTTGTCGGTTTTATCATCTTTTGTAGTGATTTGAAAGTCACCTTCAACAATGATGTACCAAAGATTAATATATTTTGACTTCACATAAGTTTCGAATCTATTATTCCAATAAATAAAACAATTTGTTTCAAGTAGTGGAGGTCGTTGCATAGATTGCCCTTTTTTATAATTTTCAAAACTCATTGTGATCGAAAACTTTTTAAAATACAATTTACTTTAAAACTTTTGTAAACCTTGCTCTTGATGCCAAATGTGGTAAACTAGAAGGGGGGTTGAATAGTTTTGCCGATTTTAAGTTTAGTTTCAAAAACTTTAGATTCGATCTTATGTGAATTCGTATGGATGGATAGAATGTATAAAACAATAAGTAATGTAAGTAATGAAGGCAAGTAAAGTAAAGGATAGAAAGTAATGACACAACCGATTTATAGTGATTCGGCTACAAGGACACCTTCCTTGCCCTACTCCACTCCTCGAGTCACCTACTCGAGAGTTCAAGCACTATGTCAACAAGCTCCTTCAGCTCGGCGGAGAAGCCTCACAACGTCGCTTACACTTTTTCCGTTACAAAGCTAAATACCGAGTCCTTAACACGGAGGACCAAACCAACACAACTATAACACAACAACTATGTGAAATATGAAATACAAGATCTTGCTACAGAAATCTTGTGAAGGAACAAATCAATCATGGACCCCTTGCTTGGATGACTTGTAGTATCTCGTGATCTCCCCTTTGAGAAGGACCTATATGAGAATCACAACAAAAGAAAGAAGAACTACTATATAGATCAATAGATTTGAGATTAGAAGAGAGAAGTAATATATGAGAGAGTTTGTAAGAATAGGGGTGAGGAACAATGAAGAAATGACTCACTATTTATAGGCAAAAATGTCTATTGTTCCCCGGATCCCTTACTTGAGGGATCCGTCTAGTGTATCTCCAGGGATCCGTGGACGCTCCTCCATATTTGGGTTATGGGTCATGGATCATGGGTCATGGACTTTGGGTCATGGGTACCCAAATAGATACAATGTATCTAGACATATGATCATGGGTATGGGTTATGGATTAGCTCCATGGGTATGGGTCATGGGTCTTGGATATTACCCATCCTAATAAACTATTATAACAAAATGAATTATTACAACAATTTATGTTAAATGACTATATGTAAATGCTTTACAAAAATAACATGTATCCTTATAATTTTACTTATGATAACTTTATATTTGTTATCAACACAACACAAAGAGATCGCTAAATATGAATAAACGTTTTTACGGTTTATTTGTATTAGCACTCACTTTTGTTCCCGGTGGCAAGGTGACAACGGCATGGACGAAAGATGAAGTCTTCACCGAATATGAAATTGTGCCCAAGTAGGCCCCTAATGTTCTTAATATTTGTTACTGTGAGTGTGTGTATGAGTTATTTAGTGGTATATATTTTTATAAAAGTTGGTATTTTAATAAATTAAAAAAATGAGTTGAAAGGTGAAGTTATGTGAGTGGTTGAGAGTGAAAAGTGAGAATGTGTGAAATGAGAGAGAAATCTGATGTAGCGCTGAGGTGGAATGCGAAGTGGTGTTATGAATGGAAATAGTCTTAGGGTTATGATCCTCCAAAAGTGAAAGAAAGTATAAAAAGTCATCACATGATAACAATTTTTTTTAATTACTTCTGTCAAATCTTTTTTTGCTATTTTTACTCTTAATTGATGAACATTTTGATTTTTTTTAGAAAACTGTTAAACTGATGGACAATGTGATTTTTTTTAGAAACCTGATGAAGTGAATGTGATTTTTTTAAAAAACTGATGAACATTATGACATAACTGATGAACATTATGATTTTTTAGAAAACTAATGAACAATATGATTAAAAAAAAAAAAAAAAAAAAACCTTGATAAGCTGATGAACGTTGTGACCTAATTACTTTTTTTAAAAAAAACTGATGAACAACGTGATTTTTTTTAGAAAACTAATGAACATTGTGATGTTGTTCAGAAGAAAAAACTAATGAACAACCACTCTTTATATTGATCAACAACTCTTTTTATTAATGAACAACACTTTTTATTGATGAACATCGATGTATAATGAACAACTCTTTTTATAAATATCACAAACTTAAAAACTAGTTGTATAAAACTACAAACTAAAAAACTAAAAACCAAAAACTAGTTGTATAAAAATTATTTATAAAACTACAAACTAGAAAACTAACTCCAAATACTTATCCTAACATCCCTTCTAATACTTATCGTAAACACCATTGACCGACTTTGCAACGAAAGTCAAGCCTTCGCCTTTGCCATTGCCGACCTTAGTCTACTGTCTAACGATGCGCCGTAATTTATTCTATGCATGACATAACCGGCGGCCATACACAAACATCTTTTTGTCAATCGGCAATACATTCTTTTTCTTGTCGTTTTTTTTGTAGATCAATCTTTCCGGCCACTACAACCATCATCGGAAAAGCACAAGATAACCATATCTGATCGTTATTATAGGTGATCAAGGTGATACACGCTTCAAAAACATGTGTATCAGTTTTTGGTGATGTATTTGTTTTCGATCTGTGTATCAGTAGAATGGTGTATCAGTTTCGGTGATGTATCTGTTGTAACGTTGATGTATCAGTTTTTGCCAAATTCTGGTGGTTGTGGTCGTTGGTGATGGTTTGATCGGTGATATCTATTGGATTACTGGTATTCATTTCGAGTTGTTGTAGTTGAGAAGAGAGATTTATGGGGATGCGAAATGACGACAAGGTTGAGATCTACATTACAATAGACGGTGTGAATCACTTTGTAGACTTTTTATAATTCATTCACTTTTTATTTGATCGTTCTGCATAGTGCTTAAGTATTAATATAAAATTTATGCTAGCTAGAGAGTTTGTTGGTGGTTATTCGTCCCAAAGCAGGGTGAAGATAATCAATTCAGCAGAAATGTGCAACTCTTCAGCAGAAACAAACAAACTGTTAGTAGTAACAGATACCACTTGGTGGTTACCGGATATCACTTGGAATCGTGTGATCACTTTCCAAAGTAAACTATTCGACCCTAATGCCTGGGTATCACGAATATCTACTTGGGATAAGACCAAATGCAGTTAGAGAATTAGGCACAATTCTTTAACCCTTTCGCTAATAAGTGTTTACTGTTTTCTGTGTATATTTCATGCATGTTCAGATCTCCTATATATAGGAGTTTACTCTTGAGCTATTCCAATGGAATTATGAGTATTAATCGGCCCATTAATAGCCTCATAATTATCACCATTATAGCCGTTAGTGGTTACATGACCAATTAAACGTGGTCATAAAGAAGTTGTAACTGCCATTTAACAGTACTTTCCATAAGCAGTACTTTCCACTAGCAGTACTTTCACTTGAAGTGGAAGTACAGCCTATCAGTGGAAACACTGCTTATCAGTACTTTCATAGTACTATCAGTGGATACACCACTTCAGTGGAAATACTGCCTATCAGTGGAAACACTGCTTATCAGTGGAAACCACAAGCAGTACTTTCCACAAGCAGTACTTTCACCAAGCAGTACTTTCACCAGTACTTTCACTTACAAACCACTATAAGAGTCAGGGAGTTCATGGACCTTATGGGTGTACACTCCGTACCTCCTAACCCATTGCAAGGTGTGAACTAATCCCACAAGTGCGCTAAATTTTCCAACAATCCTCCCCAAATTTAGTTCACTTCCTTTGCATGAAAAATAAACATCAATCAAAACATGTGCATAAACGAAAATGTCCAGAGGATTGAATTTCCATCTTAGTAAATTACACGTTCAAATATTCGAGAATCAGGGTGTTCTAAGAATTGAACCCTTCAACCCATTTGAATACCTGAAGATAAAATACACACAAGTTTTCAAACACTTAACAGCTCCTGACACTATACAAGCCATGTGTCCATATCCAAATTCATAAATGTTGTAAAAGCTAAAAGTCCAAAGCTTCCTGAAGCGGCAAAACTTCAACATTTACATAGGTGGTTCCTCTTTAGTCATGCTCCTGCTAAGCACTTTTTCAAAGAAAATATAACCATTAAGAAGTAAAGACTT